>CM032633.1:11228302-11349424 GCA_019097785.1 Fraxinus excelsior | reverse complement strand
GATATATCATTATATAAATCAACTTATGCCAGAAAATAATACACCAAATTATATGCAATTATATTTTTATGATACAGATAATGAAATACCTAATCGTATCAAAACTTCTGCAAATTTAGAAGAATCTACTTTAATTCGTCTCATTGAGATCTTAAAAGAAAATCCATATAGTAGATTCTTTAGGTCTTTAAGTAATATAACAAATTTGTCTGACCATCGAATACAAATAAGATGTCACCCCGGACTCGATCAAAGAGTTTTCAATACTCCTTCAGCGTCTCAAGTAGCTGCTGTATGGGTTGATGATGATGAGAATGCAAATAATCATATTCGTGATATTACTATATATGGTCATTCTGGTGATTCGTATAGGATTCATTATTATTATGGTTGTTATGATCCTTTACAATATCCTTTACTTTTTCCATTTGGTGAATCTGGCTGGCATGAGGGCATTCGAAGATATAAACCCACATCTTCTCAACCTGAGAATTTGGTTGACCACGTTACTGTTCCTCAAACAATAGATTCTGTCGCTCAAATGATTGAAAAAGAAGCTGAAGGTTTGCACATATACTTTCTCGTATGTTTTCTATCTAATTTTACAAATATAGATGTTTTAGTTACAAATAAAAATTGTTTCATTTTTCCTTATGCAGTGCTTCATAAAATGAAGAAACGGTCTCAAGTTTCATGTCGTGAATATTACGCATACAAGCTACAAATTAGGCCTACTGGTAAGTTCGTGTTGCTTCACACTGGTAGACTTTTTCAGCAATATGTTGTAGACATGTATGTTAAAATTGAAACAGCCAGATTAGATTATTTTCGTAATAACCAAAAACAAATTCGTGCTGAACTTTATCAAGGTATTGTAGATAGTGTCGAAAACGGAGAAACAAGAGGATCCAAAATTGGAAAGAAATTTATTTTACCACAATCGTTTACTTGTGGACCTAGAGATATGCTGAGGAGATACTTAGATGCTATGGCTCTTATTCAACGTTATGGAAAACCAGATATATTCTTGACTATAACATGTAATCCGAATTGGCAAGAAATTAAGCAAGAATTGAAACATAATGATGAGATTCAAAATCGACCGGATTTAATTGTACGTGTATTTAGAGCAAAATTGGAAGAGCTTAAAAATGATTTGTACAGAAACAATATTTTTGGTCCTATTATTGCTCATATATATATGATTGAATTTCAAAAAAGAGGGCTTCCTCACGCACATCTATTAATGATTTTTAATCGTGGCCATAAGATTTCTTCTGCTCAACAAGTTGATAGGATAGTCTCTTGTGAAATTCCTGATAAAAATAAGTACCCTCATCTTTATTCAGTTATTGTAAAGCATAACATGCATGGCCCTTGTGGAAATCTTAATCCCAAAAATGTATGCATGGTGACAAATAGTGGTTGTAAGAATAAATATCCGAGAGATTATTGTAATAGTACTATATTTGGAAATAATTCATACCCATTGTATAGACGACGTAATAATGGTATTAGTATTAAAGTTAGAGGTCAAATGTTAGACAATCAATGGGTTGTACCATATAATCCTTATTTAAGTGCAAAATTTGACTGTCATATCAACGTTGAAATATGTTCTATTAAAGCTGTAAAATATTTGTACAAATATGTATACAAAGGACATGATCGTATTAATTTTTTCGTTAGCAAAAATGAAAAAGAAAAAGATATTGATGAAATATCAGCTTATCAATCTGCTAGATGGATATCTCCACCTGAGGCTATGTTGAGGATTTTTTCATTCAATTTGTCAGAAATCTATCCAATTGTTTATTCTTTACAACTTCATATCGAAGATCATCAACAAGTTACATACAAAAATACGGATAATTTATCTACTATTATTGAGAATGAAAATACAAAGAGAACAATGTTAACTGAATTTTTTCGATTGAATCAAGCAAACGAATTTGCTCAAACGTTTTTGTATCGAGACATCCCAACATATTTTGTATGGAATACAAATAACAAAATTTGGACTCCCAGAAAGAAACAAATTGTTATAGGACGAATTGTCTCAGCGAATCCATCTGAGGGAGAACGATATTTCCTTCGCATTCTTCTTAACCATATTAGAGGGCCAACATCATTTGATAATATAAGAAGTTTCAATGGAACAATTGTTAATACATTTCGAGAAGCAGCACTTTTACATGGTTTATTAAGTGGAGACAATCGTTGTGAAGAATGTCTATCCGAAGCTATTATTTACGCAATGCCTTGTTCTTTAAGACGACTTCTTGCTACACTTCTTACACTGTGCAATCCTAATAATCCAAAATTACTGTGGGATAAATTTAAATCTTATATGATGGATGATTATGCACATCAAAATATACCTGTTGAAGTTGCTGAATTACGAGCTCTGGAGGATATAAGTTCTATTTTAGAATCCTTGGGTAAAAATATAAATGATTATGGAATCGTGTCGTTTAATGTAAATATAGATGAAGATGAAAGACTGACAAGAATGGTTGCAGAGGAAACAACTATTTTGGGTATTCAAGGAAGTTCTACTTGTGCTGCAACTTTTAATAAAGAACAACAATTTGCATACGATACAATTATGGAAAGAGTAGAATATGAATCGAGCGGTGCTTTTTTCATCGATGGTCCAGGAGGAACAGGTAAAACTTTTCTATATAAAGCACTATTAGCTGCTGTAAGATGTCGAAATTTAATTGCTTTGGCAACTGCATCATCTGGAGTAGCTGCTTCTTTATTACCTGGAGGTCGAACAGCCCATTCAAGATTTAAAATTCCTTTGGAAACAGTAGGAGAAGTCAACTGCTCTGTTAGCAAACAATCGGCTTTGGGAACTTTGTTGAAAATGTCTAGGCTAATAATTTGGGATGAAGCACCTATGGTAAATCGTTGTGCTATTGAAGCTGTAGATAAAATGCTTAGAGATATTACTGATTGTAACTTGCCTTTTTGTGGAAAAATAATCGTTCTTGGAGGAGATTTTCGACAAGTTTTACCAGTTATACCGAAAGGAAAAAAGGAAGACATAATGAAAGCTAGCTTGGTTTTCTCATATTTATGGCCTTTATATGTACATCTACCATTAGTTGAAAATATGAGAGCAAAATTCGATTCCACGTTCTGCGATTACTTACTTAGAATTGGAGATGGAACAGAACAAGAACATACTTGTAAGTGTATTAAGCTTCCAAATAGTATAATTTTACCATTCGAAGATGAAATCACGTCTTTGAAAACCTTGATACACTGTGTTTTTCCAATATAGAAGCATATGCTGATCATTTACATACCATGGTAAATCGTGTTATTCTTACGCCTACAAATGAATGTGTTGACTATATTAACAAACTTCTGCTTGAACAAATTCCTGGTCAAATTTTCACATACTATAGTTTTGATGAAACATTGAGAAATCAGAACAGAGCGTACAAGAAGATTTCTTGAATACTTTGACATCAAATGGTATTCCACCTCATGAATTGAACCTTAAAGTAAATTGTCCCGTAATGTTATTACGGAATATTAATCCTTCTGAAGGATTATGCAATGGAACACGTCTTACTTGTCGAAAATTTGAGAGAAATGTTATTCTTGCTGAAATCACTACTGGCGAATATTGTGGAAAACATGTTTTCTTACCGAGAATTCCTTTTATACCCCTTAAATCTGATCGAACCACAATTCCATTTAAAAAGACTCAATTTCCAATTAGGCCATGCTTTGCAATGACAATAAATAAAGCCCAAGGTCAAACACTTGATTTTGTCGGTTTGTATCTTCCAGAACCAGTTTTCTGTCATGGTCAGTTATATGTTGCGTTATCAAGAGTAAAAACAAGCAAATCTCTAAAAGTTTTACTGAAACCATCAACCACAGATACTTCGCACAACTCATGTACTGAAAATGTTGTCTACAAGGAAATTCTTTCCTTCATACATTCATAGAACAACTTTCTCACGGGTATATTTTGTAATATTTGAAACATTATTAAAATTTCCTATCATTCACTATTTTCATAATTTATTTTGTATAATATATTTATAAAATAGTATTTTAATATGTATAAAATAATATTTTTTATTTTATATATACAGGCTATTGGAAATTCTATTCATGCTATTGAAAAGTTCAAATCAATTCTTTACTGCGTCTGTATATTTCACAGGTATGAATTATCTTGTTAATAATATTTTCCATTATTTTAGTTGAATATATTCATTGACATTTTGTTATATGATTGAACACAGGTTTTCTGTTATTAGCAAGAGTCTCATCTTCTCGAAGGCATTCACGATTATTGTATTCGTACAATTTGTAATCTATCAAAATCTTTTAATATTATTATATGACATTTTACACAAATCGTGTCTCCGTAGAATACACGGAAAATAAGTAGAGAAGTTCCTTTGCTATTTTAAGGCATATATAATACCCCAAAAATGTAGAGTTGCTTAAAGTTTTAAGCTTCATTAGAGAACATTCTTTGTTTGAACTACAATTTTGTCCTTTTTGTGTATTGTAAAATTCAATGTTATATCTTATTCAGTGTTATTATTTTATTTCCTTTTTAAACTAACATATACTTGAAACTTGAACTTTTATTTTTTTATCGCATAATTTTACTACATCTCATACAAATAATTAATTGTTAAGTATAAAAAAATTATATTATACATTTAATACTTAAGAAAATGCAAAAAAAAAAAGGGCCAAAAATATATATTTTTAAAACGTTAATCTTGCCTCAGTAATCACATTGCCCGTGCATTGCACGGGCAATAGACTAGTTATATTAAAAGAGAATAGTTTTAGGTTATTGCTACCTAGTTCAATTATACTTGGGATCCTAGTCGGTAAATTTTTAGAGACCTTTTAAGAAATAAATTTTTGTACATAATATTTTTATAATTATTTCGCACTTTCTGTGGCATCGTTTCTCACGTTTTAGCGAATTCTATTGATTGCGGTTGTGCTATAGGTCCACCATAATTTACAAATTTATATATCAACATATAATGTGACGAAATTTGATTGGATTAAAATCTCATCAACCAAATAAAAAAAAAAAAGCTTATTGATTTTCATCTTAATACCTCATCAATTTGTAAAAGATTATGTAAATTGTGACGTAGAATAATTATTTTTGAGAACAATACATAAATCCTACATATTACAATTACATATTAAAAAAATTCTTGGAAAACTCAAGTGTATAAACCAAAAATACAGACTTCTGCTGGTAGAGACAACAAGTCACTTGCATCAAGGTTGCAAGTGCTTCTTTGAAAGAAACTATCATTGCTGAACACCTAAAGAGTACCTGTTTGTGGATGTCCTCTTCGATTCTATAGCTTAAGGGACCAACATGAACTTGAGGGTGCCTCTCTAAGTCGATCTCAATAACTTCAGATTCAAATTTATGAACACTGGACGGCATAGCAGATTTGAGCAGCAGAAGGTGCTTACTCTTCGACAAGCCCTTCACCTGAAAGAAATTTGACAATGGCAAGGGAAAGATGGACTCAATATTTGACGGATCACTAGTTGACCTGATTTCCACCCGAATATGTGAATTCAGCTCCTTGATCTTTTTCCCTCAACATGGCCACTTAAAATAGTGGTTTCTGATACAACTTTCCCGCCTAAAAAACCTCCAAGATCTTGATCTATATAACAATAATATGACGAATGGCGTCATCACAGCGGCGAATGGCGAACGCCGTTGTGACAACGGGGATCAGCAACGAGGAGAGAAGATGAGTAGTCGGTGCCGCCACTATCACCGTGACCAACCACCCATCACAAGATCGGCACCACCGCCACCAACCCATTACGCCGCCATCACTAGAGAAGGCAGAAAGAGAATGAGAGAAAAAGAGTGGGCCGGAGAGACTGCAGTAGCCGATAAGTGTGTGTGTGTGTGGGGGGGGGGGGGGGGGGGGGGAGGGAGGGAGGGGGGGGGGGGGGGGTGGGGGGGGAGGGGGGGGGAGAGGGAGGGGAGAGGATTCAGAAAGAAAGAGGGTTTTCTAGGTTAAGAATGAATGGAGGGGGGGGGGGGGGGGGTGGGGGGTGGGGGGGGGGGGGGGGGGGGGGGGGGGGGGGGGGGGGGGGGGGGGGGGGGGGGGGGGGGAGGAAAATATATAGATTTAAAATTTTTATTAATTACAATTAATAATCCTATTTACTACCTGCTTTTTGAATTGTAAACTTTATCCTCTTATTTTTGAATTGTAATCTTGAAAAGAAAGGTTTTAAGTAATTGTCTCATTATTTTTCCTATTGATTGGGATGAAAAACATCCTCATCTCCCGCTAACCTATAATAATGTTTGAAATCTCCTTAAATGGGCCAACACAAGTTTCCCAATTCGAATAGAAAGGAGGACGAAGGTTAGGTGCTCGAAAATTTGAAAACTCAATCCTCGTCTCAATACACCACGTTCTACATCCCGTCGGCGACTCCCACTCCATTGTGCCTCTAATTTGTTACTGTTTAGGTAAATAATCATTTAATCATTTCTATTTCTATTTTATTTTATTTTTTGATTTTTTCAATTTAAATTTGAATTTATATGATTATTTTACAATGTCAATATCTTCAATGTTCTATTTTAATCTTGAATTTTGCTGAAATGTCAATCATATTGTCTTTTACACCAAAAAAAAAAAAAAAAAAACCTAATAATTAGAAGAAGGAAGTAACAAATGTCTCACTAGAATATATGCCCCTACATTCTGTAGACTATCTCACTCTACTACAGTTGATTTAACAATGGTAATTAGAAAAGACGTCCTTGTAGATTCTTCGCTTGTGCGGACCCAACCATTGGGTCGCCCCAATTTTTTCATCAACCCAATATTAAAAAAGAAAAAAAGAAAAAATAAGTGGGCATATTATTTGGCCCAAACTGATAGAAGCCCTACAATCCATTACAATACCAAAACAGTTCAAAACAAGAATTATATGAAGCGCTCGTCCCTGCACCCACCAGCAACCAGCGTTTTCTGTTGCTACCTTCTATTGCTTTCATCAGTTTTCATCCACTGGTTCTGCACTGATTTCATTAGCCAGTCGCCTAATAGGTGAGTTTTCTATAATTTCCGCCCCTGTATGCATTCATCTGCTATTGGCTGTAGAGTATATGCAAATTTCCAAATAGGAATAACCAGTAACCACAAGTGTTGTTGGGTATTCATCTGCGTCTGGCCGTCTGCTATTGAATTTCCTATCGCCTGTTGGAGTTTGGCTGTTGGGTGTTGGCCGTCTGCTATTGAATTTTGAAACCAACTAACCAAGTAATGCTATTTGATATATTTTGAAACCAAGCAAGCCTATAAAGTATAAATAATAAGGCATACCTTTGCCACGAAGAATCCATCCATGTTGTGAACATGGGGATAGAATCGCCGTGTCTTTTCTAATGAAGTATGAAAGCGGTGTTCCCTGAAGCGAATAAATCTAGAAAACAAAAGAAATGTTATCAGCCCGTAAATAATGCAATAGCAATGATGATTGGACACGAGTTATAGCTAGGTAATACCCTGGACGCCCAAAATCAAGTCCACAAGGCACAAGTTTTACGTCCCTCTTCTTGAGTGCATAATCTATAACCGCCTCATTCTGCAGATGCCAGGCTTCAGAAAGAAGAAGTGGAAGACATTCGAGAACTTATGAAAAGAAAATGAAACAAACCTCAGCAACCATTACATAATTCATAAACATTAGTTGATTCTTCATTCGAAGTAGAACCCTCAGAATAAGAATGTATTATAGACTCATGCACATAAGCAACACCAGAATTATTATTTTGAGATAACATAGGATCATTTATCCTTTTACGATGATCAATACTTATGGTTTGAACTCGATTCCTCCTATCCGCTTGCCTTCGATTTTGTTGTTGGCGAATGAAAGCATTATATGATTTACATGTGCTTTTGGAAATACTTTCAAGATTAGTAAACTTAGGCTCTTCATTACCAGTTTGCAGAGAATTCATGATGACAATAAATATATCACATATTTGAATAATGAAAGAGAAAATATTATATTAGTCAAACAACTAACAAATAATAATAATAATAATACTAACTGTAGCAAAATGCGAAATAAAATTGATGAATAAAAGTCATAAAACTCTAGTATATAATATTTGTATAAAATGCATAAATTTAAAGTCAAGTAACGGAATTGTAAAATTTAATTCGATAGTAATTAATATTGAAATCGCTAACTCAAATATTGATGAAATGAAATCTGAAGAAATTAAAAATATTTTTTATGTGCTATTATCAACAAATAAAGCATAATTAAACATTATCGAATAAAATTAAATTTTTAGAAGAGAAGAAATTATTACCTTTTCACCCGAGCAAAATGAAGATAAGAAAATTCAAGAGATGGATAGCAGTCAGACCTTGCACAATTTTAACGAACAAAAATAAGATTAAAGTAAAAATATGTACAAAAAGTTGGAGCCAATTTTTTATCTACTAATGAGAATAGTAAAGTCTATCTCACTACCTCAGTAACAATAAGAAAATACGTATGAGAGTTTAATTAAAGTTGAAAATTGTAATATTTTTAATTTGACAATGATATCTTACAACCAAAAAAAAAATGGGAACAATTCAATATTGATAGAATCATAAATGACTAAAGATATGATAAGTAAAGAAAATTATAAATTGAATATAAATAAATAAATAATCGAAATATATGAAGTATAAATTGAATAAATTACATATTTATTTATTGAATTGACAAGCTGGGGGGTTCGGGGGGCAACGCACCCGACAGGGATCGACCTGCCTGGTCAGGTCGCGGGGGACGAGGGGGCAGCGCCCCTCGTGGGGGTTTGGGGGCAACGCCCCCAACGAGGATCGACCTGCCCGGTCAGGTCGAGGGGGCAGCGCCCCTCGTGGGGGATCGGGGGGCAACGCACCCGACAGGGATCGACCGACCAGTCAGGTCGCGGGGGTCGAGGGGGCAGCGCCCCTCGTGGGGGATTGGGGGCAACGCCCCCGAAAGGATTTTTTATTTTTATGTATGTATGGAATTGAATATTTTCTAATAATTTTGAAGTAAATTATTTATAAATGAAATTTTATTTAAAGTCTATGCAAAGTGCAAATTAGTAGAACTGTTTTTGCAAAAAAAAATGAAAATTTTGAATTTATTATATGTATATGTATGGAATGAAGTAAAAAATATATATATTAAAAAGAAAAAAAAGAATTGAAGGAAAAAAAAAAAATAAAAAAAATAGAGGGACTCCCCGTGCGCGCACGGGGAGTCCATTTCTCCCCGTTCGCGCACGGGGAGATTGTATCTCCCCGTGCACGCACGGGGAGTTATAAATTTTATTTCATTTTTTTTTTAATAACATAGAGGTGTTAAAAAATATTTTTTACCTTAATAATAATAAAAAAAACTCGTTTCTTTTGAAATATATTTTAATGTATTTTAAAAAACAAGGTTCGACTCCCCGTGTGCGCACGGGAAGAAATGCCCCCGTGCGCGCACGGGGAGTTGGTTTCTCCCCGTGCGTCCATTTCTCCCTGTTCGAATACGGGGACTTAGAAATTTTATTTAATTTTTTTATTATTTATAACACAAAAGTGTTCAAACAATATTCTTTTCCTTAATAATAAAAAAAAGCTCGTTTGAAATACATTTTGATGTATTAAAAAAAAAGGTTGGACTCCCCGTGTGCGCACGGGGAGAAATTTACCGGTTCATTCCCATGAAATATAATCACAACAAAAATAATGACGAAAAACATAATAAAACTAAATAATGACGAACAAACAGAAAGCATGTTGCGGGGAAAAAAATATTGAAATGAAAGAGCAAAAATATAACAATGAATAAAAATTTACCTTCAATAGATTGTTCTGCCAATTCACATGTTGCAAAAAAAACAAATATTTAATTTACCGATTCATTTTCAACAAATATAATCACAACAGAAATAATGAACTAAATAAATAAAGACGAAAAAACATAATAAAACTAAATAATAACGAACAAACAGAAAGCATGTTGCAGGGAAATAATAACTGAGCAAAAATATAACAATGAAGCTAGATTTACCTTCAATGGATTGTTATGCCAATTCACAACGCGAACTGCTAAGAGAATATTGGTTGTTTTTCTTTTGTATTTTAAATAAGAGAAACGTGAAACTGTGTAGTTGGAAATATGTTTAGTGCAGTTGCATGTATATATATATATATATATATATAGAACAGGAAGCGGCAAGATATATACAGTGAAGAAGTCGGTTTGCAGATATATATTCATACGAAGGCGGCAAAAAATTATTATTATTTTTTATTTTCTGTGGTTGATTCTCATTGAAACGTGTTTACTGCATTTTCATGTATATCACTATATCTTAATATAGTGGAGTCGGCGTGCAGATATATATTTTTTTTGAGTCATCCCTGTTTTTTATTGACTAATACGCGTTTACTGCATTTTCATGTATATCACTATATCTTTTGATATAGTGGAGTCGGCGTGCAGATAAATTTTTTTTTTGAGTCATCCGTGTTTTTTATTGACTAAATAATAACAATAATGAATAGTACAAAACCAGTTTCAAACCAATTTCTGTGTGAAAACGGCTGTGACAAAATGAAACAGTGATTCTTGGATTCTCTCTTTTAAGAGAAGGAGTGATTTGAATAATTTTCATATTCAACTAGGGTATTCCAATCGAAATTTTAATGAATTTTAAAATATCATAAATTCTAATGAATTTTCGTGAATTTGAATAGATTTTCATAAAATCCATAAAAATCTCATTAACCTCAAAAAGAGTTAATTGAGTTTTTTAAGTTTGAAATATATTCAGATATTTTAAAATTCATTTATTAATAAATTCTTATAAATTCACGAGTCATCGATGATATCTAAATTCTAAAAGATTTAATGAAATCCATTAAAATCTTATTTGAAGGTACCCTTGCAAATCTATTGAAACTTTCATAATTATTTCAACAATATTGCAAGCAAATTGTGCTCATATTTTTCAAGTATAAAAAGGCGTAACAATTTGAGTACCAATCCCATTAAGCTCTATCAACTTAGACTCTCACGAGCCTTCGACAAACCAAGTTGAAAGGAGGCCTTTTTCGGTTTTCAGATAAACTAAATTCCACAAGATCCTTACCTAACTTTAATTGTAACGCTAACTTCTTTTCATTATTAAACCTTCGAATAACATTTTTGCATGTTTGGAAATTATTATAATTTTTTATAATTTAATGTTAAAAATCAAATATTAGTTTTGACAACGCGTTTCGTATGATCTACATTACTGTCAATTTATCTACTGCTCATTTTTATCACGTTTTAATTTCGACAACTTTTAATTGTTTAGATCCCATAAAATGAGTGGAATAAATAAATATTATTTGTTCTGGCACTACCTCCATTTCAATTATTATTATTGGACAATGTATTCTTTCATGTCATATTACATTCATCCTTTTCAATATTAATTACATTATTGGAATGTTCCTAATTTATTTAATAATTTATCTCATGTAGAATTAAACGTATGTTCACATATAATCCTACTATAACTCTATGAATTATGCGAATACAAATATGTATTAAATCACAAAAACATTCATAAGATCATACAAAGTATAGCAGCATATCTCTGTCATCTTTCGGACTTTACAATGATTGTTACTACGTGTTGTAATTTATATTCCTTCTCTTGAATATCAATTGAAATTAAAAGACATTTCAATTAATGATCAAGTAATTAAAAAGATATTAATCCCAACAATCGTTCAATATCAAATAAATATAATGTCAAAAATCTGAAATTAATGTCAAGACATCAAAACATGGGGTTCAACATTTTCCTAATATCTACATAATTAGCCAACCATAATACTGTTACAAAATATAAAATGAAACGATGCACCACCACCTAGAATCACATAGTAGGAAGAAGGTGGAAAGAAATTTTGAAATTATTGAATTTTTTAATGACACCTGGATCAATTTTCTTGAATATCTCTTCTTCTTCAACCTAGACATATAAACACTATGCATAAAATTTTGTTTTGAACCAAGGCAGGGGCGGAGCCAGGATTTGTTGTCGGGGGGGCACAACTTATAACGTCCGAATTTTTGTCATGGATATAATGATAATCAAAAATACCACAATATTATCTCAAACTACTAATTCACAATTCACAAATCACAGATCACAGACATCAGACATTCAGACCCAAAATTATCTCAAGCTACTAATTCACAATGCACAAATTACAGACATCAGACATTCAGACCACAATATTATCTCAAGCTACTAATACTATAACCATAATTCACCAATAATCCAAATTATCAAATATTCCAATAGCTAAAGAAATTAAGAAAATACCTGATGGCTGATGATCCGGGCGAAGAGAACTCAGAGCAGTCACTGGACTCTGGAGTCTGGAGAGTCCGCGGTCTGCAGAGGTCGGAGCGGGAGAGCGGCGGAGCCGGAGGCTGCAGTGTGGAGAAAAATCCTGCAAAATCAACATATTTCCTTTTACAATTCATAAACTCAACCAACCAACACAAAGAAATTCAAGGGAGAAAAAAGAAAAGTCCCAAAATGGCAAAATCTTCTACCTTCTGGACACTGCCTCTGCGTGCGATTCTTTGAAGTGCGACAGCGAGGAAGGCGCGAGGGACGCGAGGCGAAGGCTTCGAAGTGCGAAGATTAGATGGGTTGGAACTTGGATTCTTAGAAGTTCGGATTTCTGAAGATGCGGGGAGTGGGGACTGCGAAGCGAAGATGCCGGAGTTAGGGACCTGAGGTGCCGCCGTGCCGGGTTCTTGAGCAGTTGAGCGGAGGCTGCGAACAGTGGAGAGTTGGACTTAGAGCGGCGGAGGCGGAGTCGAGCAGAGGATGAGACTTGAGAGGAAGGAATGATTTGTGAATTGTGAGTGTGAACGAGGTTTAATTTCTGGGCTCAAAGGTTTGGGCTTTTTCTCTTGGACTGGGACAGTTGATTGAGCAGCAGCTTATAACTAATAAAAAAAAAATTAAGCCCAAACAAAAATTTTGAGCCCAAAAGTTAAGGGTGGGCCTGTGCCCACCTTGGGCCTAACATGGCTCCGCCCCTGAACCAAGGGTGTGTTTGAGCCACATTATTTTGGAAGAATATATTCTGAAATAAGAAATTAATGGAGAATGTGTGGTTGAAAAAAAAAAAAAAGTTATTGATGTAATGAAAAATATTTTTTTATTGAAAAATGTGCGGTTAAAAATAAGTAAAAGAATTAAAATAAAAATTTTAATGTGGACCAAACATAGACCAAACGCATCTCTCGTAGAGTGTGACTTTTTCTAAACATGGGCCAAATGCATCCATAGTAGGTTTAAGATCTCAAAGTTAACTCTGGTAATCTCATGACGTATGAATTTTTCATGTTATGTGTAGAACAAGCGACTTTATTACTATTCTCTCTGTAACACCCCAAATTTTCCTAAAGAGTGTTACTAAAAACTCATTTCCTGTTACGGAATGAAAGAATAAATTTATTTATATATAAAAAAATAACTGGAATATCCTTAAAATTAAACCAACACATGGAAATCGTATCTTTTTTTAAAAAAAAATAATCACACAACTAATTAAATAATGTATCTTTAAACGAATTAAACTAACTAATAAATTGAAAGACGGAAAAACTTAAATGTTTATTTTTCCTTCGATCCACTTGTCAGCCCCGAATCATCATTCTGCCACAAATTCAATCGACTAGAACTAACGTGTAAAATTATTGTAAAATTAAGTTTTTAAAAATACCTAATAAGATACGTGTATTTTTCATAAACAATTATATAATAATAAAATTTACACTTAATACTAGGGGTGTCCGTGGGTCGGTTCGGTTCGATTCTGCTCGGTTCCAGACTTTTCGGGTATTTAATAAATGGACCCGTCGGGTCCAAATATAATTACGGAACCGTTCGGGTTTGATTCCGTTCGATTCGGTTCCATACCATAATTAATTTTTTTAACATTTACAGCAACACTACATAAATATAACTAATGACATTTCATTTGTAACTTTTACAAATTAACGTAACCAAATTCAAAAATATAAAAATAACTAGCTGTCGAATAACATTAATTCAATGCATACAAATACCAAAAATTAGATATTAATACTTATCAACTATTTGATTTAATCATCAACTGCTACTGCTTGACTTGCCATGGCAAAAAACTCTACAAGAATTGAAAAAACACAATTAACAAACAAATAAACTAAAAAATATTCAACTAATAAGATTTGATAAAAAAATATAATATATATCTATTACATGTCTCAATACTCTCATAAAACTCTATTTTTTCAGTGCAAATTCCATCTTGAGAAACGTTCAAGAGTCTAGAATATTTTTTTAGCCAGTTTTGTGTACAAATTAAGACTTCAACTGTTTTAGGAGTTAAATAACTCCTAAATGGATCAAGAATGCGCCTCCAGTACTAAATGCTGACTCAGAAGCAACTGTAGATACAGGAATGACAAGAACATCCCATGCAACCTCAGATAAAAATTCAAATCTTAATTTATTAATCTTCCACCAATGTAAAATGTTAGAAAAAATAAAATAATTTAATTAATTCAATAAAAAAATATAAAAAAATTATTTAGTTTCGGGTCTCATTCGGTTCTTCGGTTCTTGGTCGAGACCCGACCCAAACATTTCGGTTCTCGATTCGGGTACCCGTTCGGTTCGATTCGGTTCAGGTTCGGGTTCGGGTTCGGGTCGGGTTCGGTTCGGTTCGGATATTTTGGACACCCCTACTTAATACCACTTTCTCTTCAGTGACCAAGCGAGACCCATCATTAGTCTGTTTGAATTCCCGAAGGTGTTTACATTTTGTTATAAATAATCCAAAAGTTCAATAGCAATTCATGCATAAATTACTGAATATCAAAGTATACGAAAACAAATCACTTACACATAAGTATATTATCTTGATAGATTTGAAAAGTATATAAATTTCTTGGCGTGAAAACTCCTTTTTCTTCCCTCTATGCCTTCTCTCTCTCTCTCTCTCTCTCTCTCTCTCTGTCGTGTGTGTATATTTTTCTGTGGTAACTAATATAAAATTCTTGCCTTATTTATAGCCACAAACACGGTGTTCACAATTTGAGTTTTTGTGATATTAGATTGTGGCCGTGTATCACTAGTAGAATTGGATAGGAAATATGTTTTACTTTATAGGTTATGTCATGATTATGCTTACTAACCAATCCCACTATAACACGGGGAAGCATGGAATTTGGTTTCAAAGTAATAGAATTCGCATGGTCAACTCGTAAGACAATCACGTGTAACTAGGGATAAGAATGACTACACATATCAATCCTAGTCCAATAGTCCTTAATTTTAGGCAATGTTTGATTGGACATTATTTTTCATGGAAAATGGAAAATAAATTTCAACTTTCACTTTTACCTTATTTGATATACTTTATTTTCCATATATATAAAAAAAAAATTCACCTTAAGCTCACATGCTTACCAGTTCCTTGGTTTTGTGAAAAACCAATTCCTACCATTTTGGTGGGAATTGAATTTCTATCTTTTTTTTTTTTTTTTCTTTCTTTCTTTTTTTTAAGCAATTGGAAAAAATTCAAGATACAATGGTAAAAAAATTTATCACTTTTATTGACAATTTTCATGCAAAACAAAGTTAAACAAATAATATTCGGTATGAAGATTTAAAAAAATATATAAATTTTTTTGGCAAGTAAAATAAATTCTAGACCCAATTGTAAAAGAAATTATCACTTTAATGGACAGTTTTAATGAAAAATAAAATCAAACGGACACCAAACTTTCAACATTTTCTAGATGGAAAATTATACCAATCAAACACAATTAATTACAATTCATAGTAAAATAATTTTTAAACAATTCAATTCCCTAGAATTCAATTTCTTTCCACTCATTTTTCACTTTTGCAATCAAACGGACCCTTATAGTACTTGACAATGTTGGAATTCTATCTATTTACTAATTAGATAAAAAAAAAAAAAAAAAGATTGTATCTATCAAAGAAAACACGTAGCCATCTCTCAGCCAAAATCCAATTTAATAAAAATACGAATAAATAACAATTTCTTCAAACATCAATATCTTGGGCTTAAATTATTTGAATTAACTTTTTTTCGAGTCCATGGTGCATCATTTACTACAAACTACTTAACGAACCCAATATTGATATACTAATACTCGCTCTGTCAAAATCTAATTATGTGGCCCAATAAAATAATTAATACCTATTTCTCTTTAGTTTCTCATCTTTTCAAAATCATTAAAAGAAAACATCTAGAGCAAAACAATTATATTCTAAAAAAATTTCGGGGCTCAACACTCTCTCTGATGATTCTGTCAACTGTGATAGGCCACTGTCTCTACATAATAAAAAAAGCTTTTAAAATTAGTGTTGCGAAGGGGATGTCAACTAAGCAGGTGGAGGAGAACATGACAATGAGATGTGTTGGAAAAATAGTGTATATAGCTGACTTTGATTTGATTTTTGAGTGGGACCCGTTTGGCTATTTTGGAAGTTAAAGATTGATTTGTGTTCTCCTCCGTGAGTACATCGAAATCATATATTTACTTGCCAAAATTGATGCTCGGATGAATGAGAAATTGAAACTCAAAGTGTGACATTTAAAAGGAGTTTATGTTGGTGGGAAAACTAAAAAATGTATTTGTCCCACATATGAAGTGGATGAAAACAAAAACCACTTTATAAAAGATTACGCTTTAGAATGATGTAATCATGTGTAGCATAAATGCTCTCTCCACGTGCGCGCGCAGGGGGATGCAAATCATGAACCGAAATGAGCTTCGGACCTTGAGCTTATGTGCGGGCACGACATGCGTCCACGAATGTCGGACCGAAATGAGCAAAATTGGCCCTTAGGAGTGTCCCCTTAGCAAAATTTTACCTCAAGCATGTATGGTGAGTGAGCGAATATGTTTTAAGAAAATTGTGTGTAACACATTCCTCGAATTAAAAGTTTATTACTGTTTAATTATTATTAATTTTTGTGTTATTCCTTACTGTAATTAACAAGTCATTGGATTTGTTACAAATATATAATTTAATCTGTTTAAACTGCAAATTCGGTATCAAGTGTGTAAAACCGGTCAATTATGTATATACGATTATTTGTGCATATACGGTAACTCTGCATGTACGGTATCGATTGTATATACGGTATCCGTCTTGCATGTACGATATTCAGTATAGAAACACTTATCTAACAAGATGTACTATAAATCTTAGTTTTCCATGGTAATGAATACAACCACAGGAGCCCATTTACCTTTCTGAGTTGCAAACTCCTTACAAAATCAGTTTTCAGGCCTTGGACGGTCTAATATCAATTGCTAAGAATTTTATCTTGACCATTTTACTCTTTCTTTTAATGTGTAAATAACAATATTGTTGGATGCCCATGTACTCTCATGTTCCTCCTTTACTTAGGTCAATGCAAAATGCAACCATTTGGATTTTGGAAACATGCAAGCCTACCTTTTGAGATGCACCTCAAGGAGCCAAGTGTTACGATGGAGATAGAATAAGGATAGGATTTTAAAATAGAGTTTATTCAGACTATTTTTGTTTAAGTTAGATTAGGTTAGTATTAATATTTTGATAAGGTTATATTGAGGGCTTTTTCATTGTAATATGCACCCTTGAATACATGAATAAATTGAGTTCTTCTCTTCTTTGATCCCCTTTCTTTTCTTCTTTCTTTTATTCTTCGTTGTAAAATTGGTATGTTTCTGCATCAATTACTACTATTTTAGACTTAGTACATTTAAGTTTTCTTACATGTTACCTTCTGTGTGTAAAGCATTAGTTTTTGCATGAGAGTAGGCTTCTCTTTTTCTAACTTTTTTCTTTGACCTTAAAAAAATAATAATAATAATAATAGGTGAAACCTTAATTATGTAAAATAGTTGCAGTTTCATTGGGTTAGTGGGCTCTTCTTTTACGTGTACCTCTTGTTGAACTATATTCTTTCCGGTTTGCTCTTTTTCTTGCCACTGGAGACTGTTCATGTTTCTTTTTTATTCTCTACCACACTTCTGTGAAAAATTCGTTTCATATTTTAGCATGGAAAATGAGCTTTGTGATTATTGTTTCTGATTGAAGGATTTAAGCATGCTGGCGTGCCATCATGGGAAATAGATTACTGCAATTCAGCACGAGTTCCATGGTACAAGATTTTGACTTCCAAAAAGTATATATGTTGTTATCCAAGTGTGGATGAGTGGGAAGCTTCTGCTGGGGAATAGGCATTGAATGATGCAAAAGAGCGATACTGGGCAAATATCAATGGTCTTCCCTGTGATAAACCTTTGCCTAACCCAGATTTGTGTTGATTTACGTTTAGGGTATTGTTTAAGTGGTCAGTTATTACCACGTATGTGTTTTTTCTTTGACTTAGTCTTCCTACCACATTTTAGCTGTTATGAAACGTGGGCTATGTTATTGCTTTCAGTTTTACTTTCAGTTCTCTGTAAGGCTATTCAATAGCCAAGTTTGTTTTTCAATCTGACCTTGAGACGATTTCCTCCAATATTCTATCTGTGCAAATTCTTCAATCTATATTTTCCTACAATTGGTATCAGAGCCACATCACAGGAGCCTGATTATTAGAAGCAGCAGTCTTCTACGATTTTTTTTAGTTGAAGGATGACGATAGAGAGTTCGTTTGTACAGCCAGCCATTCCAAAGTTTGATGGGTATTATGATCATTGGGCGATGCTTATGGAGAACTCTTGCAATCAAAGGAGTATCGGGGACTGGTGGAGAATGGAGTTCCTACAGCAGCAGCTATCCTCACTGATGCACAGAGGAAGCATATTGACGACCAACAGTTGAAAGATTTGAAAGCTAAGAACTATCTATTTCAAGCATTAGATCGTTCTATTCTAGAGACAATTCTCAACAAGAAATCTGCAAAGGATATCTCGGACTCCATGAAGCAGAAATATGAAGGCACCACACGAGTGAAACGTGGAAACTCGCAAGTTCTTAGAAAGGAATTTGAAGTTCTTCACATGAAGGATGGAGAAACTATGAATGAATATTTCGCTCGCACTCTTACCATAGCCAACAAGATGAAAGCAAATGGAGAAGATAAGGGAAATACTGCTATTGTTGAAAAAATCTTAAGATCTATGATTTCAAAATTTGATTATGTTGTCTGTTCTATTGAGGAGTCTAAAGATATCGATAATTTAACTATTGTTGAGTTGCAGAGCAGTCTGATTGTACATGAACAACGCATGAGTTCACATGTTGAAGAAGAGCAGACTCTAAAGATCACTCATGGAGATTTCTTGGGAGGAAGAGGTCGTGGTTGTGGAAACTACAGAGGAAGAGGACGAAACAACAGGTTCTTTGATAAGGCCACAATCGAGTGTTACAATTGTCACAAGCTAGGACACTTTGCATGGGAATGCCCACACAAGTACACGGAAGCAAATTATGCAAAGAATCAGGAAGAAATGTTGTTGATGGCATATGTAGATACCAACAAAGTCAGTCAAGAAAACACGTGGTTTCTTGATTCTGGTTGCAGCAATCACGTCTGGCAACAAAGATTATTTCTCAGACCTTGATAGTATTTTTCAAGACTCTGAAGCTTGGCAACAACACAAGCATGGTCGTGTTGGGAAAGGGAAATGTCAGGTTACAAGTAAATGGTCTGATACAGATTATTACTGGTGTGTTTTATGTACCTGAATTGAAGAATAATTTGCTAAGTATTGGACAGTTGCAAGAAAAGGGACTTGCTATTTTGTTTCAGCATGACAAATGTAAAGTGTTTCATTCTCAGAAAGGTTTGATTATGTATAGGAAAATGACTTCCAATAGAATGTTTGTTCTGCATGCTAGATCCCAACCTATAGCATCCACTTGTTTTAATACAAACACTGAAGACATTGAACAACTTTGGCATTGTCAATATGGACACTTGAGTTTTACAGGATTGAAGACTCTTCAACAAAGAGAAATGGTGAATGGCTTGCCAAATCTCAAACCTTCTTCAAAGCTGTGCAAAGATTGTTTGACAGGGAAACACCATAGGAATTCATTTCCTAAGAAGACCACCTGGAGAGCTACAGAAATTCTTCAATTGGTGCATGCAGACATTTGTGGACCAATTAAGCCCATCTCTAACAGTAAGAAAAGGTAGGTGCTCACCTTCACTGATGATTTAGTAGAAAAACATAGGTTTATTTTTTGACAGAAAAATTTTAAGCTTTTGGTTTTTTCAAAAGTTTTAAGACTCATGTTGAGAAGGAAACAAACTATTTTTCGAGAAGTCTACACACTGATCGATGAGGTAAGTTTACATCCCAGGAATTTGTCAATTTCTGTGATAAAAATAGTATACGACGACAATTAACGGCTGCATATACGCCACAACAGAATGGAGTTGCGGAACAAAAGAATAGAACAATTATGAACATGGTTCGAAGTAAGCTTTCAGCAAAGAGAATTCCGAAGTCCTTCTGGCCTGAAGCAATTAACTGGATTGTACATGTTTTGAATCGAAGTCCCACTTTTGCAGTGTTAAATAAGACTCCAGAAGAAGCTTGGCGTAAAATTAAGCATTCGATTGATTATTTTGAATATTTGGATGTATTTCTCATGTCCATGTGCCTGACAATAATAGAACTAAACTCGATGATAAGAGTTTCAGTTGTGTTTTATTGGGAGTTAGTGAAGAATCAAAGGCTTATAGATTGTATGATCCTATTTCACAAAAGATCATAATTAGTAGGGATGTTGTATTTGAAGGAGACAAGCTCTGGGACTGGGATAAGAAATATGAGAAAGTCACTATATGTGATTTAGAATGGCGTGATAGCGAAGAAGAAGCAATCAAGAATGAGGAAAGAAATGAAATTTATTCTGATCCTAATATAGAAGATAATGCAGCAGACAGTGTAGTTGAAATTAATGCTGAAGATACTGGGACATGATCTTTAATTCAAAACACAAATAGTCCTCAAAACTCGACTGTACCAGACATCGAAGAGCACTTGTTTGGATGAGAAATTATGAAACAGGAAAGGGACTTTCTGATGAAGAAAATGGAGGGGAACTTGCCATGTTTACAGCTGCTGATCCAGGCAGCAAGTTTGCAGATCCAATCAAGTACACATTACTCTAGACTCATGGCACAGCATTTGTAAATATGAACAGAAATTCAGCTGCCTGGAAAAGGTTCGTCTTCTCCATGTCACTGCTGTAAAAATCCCGGTGTTTTTTGGAATAAGGTCTATCAGAGTTTTTAACAGCAAATATTTGGCCAGAAGGCAGCAGATGTAAATAAGGTACTTCATACATCTACATGTCCTTTTATTAGTCAACAAAGTTTAAATCAAAGAAAATGAGATCTGCTTTCAGTTTAATTGTGTACTCTAGCACATTTAGGGAGCATCTATTCAATATTTGATGTGAAGATGAATGAAAATCAAAACAATCCTTTCAATTGAAACAAAAAAGCAGCGTATCCAAAGTACCACCAACAAGCTAATGCATAATAATAAGGTTAAACAGATATGGGCAATTCTTGAAATACCTGGAAAAACACAGGTGTGCAATAAGAGTACAAGTAAAATCAGCACCATCAAGCATAAACAGCTGCCTCACTTGAAACTGAATACCCAAGAACGGCCAATTGGTACAGACGCTGGCCAATAATGAAACTAGCATTCCTCCAACAGCAGGTCTCTTCATCAGACATCAATCCATCGTGTGGAGGTTGTGTATTTTTAAAGAGCCATTGTTTTCACCAGTAAAACTATCGTTCATCATCGTCTCATCTGACCTTATCTGGCAACCAGTGTGCATTGGAAATTTGACACCTCAGTTAAGAACTTGTATATAAATATAGAAGCCAACCTTGGGGAATATATTTTACCATCTCAACATAAAATTTACCATTTCTTGGTACAAAAGTGACATGTGACAAACAGGTAACGTACGTACATACATATATAATATGAATTTATATTAAAACTTGTGTAAAAACCGAATCAAATGAACAAAAAGAAATTGTTTGCATATGGATGCATACTTCAATTTCGTCCCATTCCAGGATGCTCTAATTAATATGAACCATTAGAAGATGTAAAATGCAATATGGATGAAAATGCTGAAACTAGAGCAATGCCTGAAATAGTAAAGTACAACTGTAAATGTTATACTAGGTCTTCAAAAATACAAGATTATGGTCAACGCATGTCAAAAAGAAGAGTAGAATACAGCTAGTGCTCCTTTTATATCCTATATTCAACAATAAATCTCACACATTATGTCACGTAGCACTACATAAAACTAAAAGACCTAGGTAATACCAATGGTGTACATTACTATTCCTCGTCACAAGCCTCGGCTGCAGCTATTTCAGAATCCAATTTGTCAATCAACTGCTCGCTTACGTGTTTAGCAACAGAAATCATGTCAAGTACAATGCTTGGGTCTAGACCTGCACCACCACGTTTGGTCAATCCGCATATTCTCCCTTGCCTATTGACAGAAATGGAGACGGCTGAACTCATTTGGGACTCCTCTTCTACAGTTGCATCTACAATATAATGTCTACCAACCTGCAAAATTGGTCCAAGTACAATTATTATGTTGCATAAAAGTTTTGCATTTCAAAGAAGGGAAAAAACCTCTAATAACCGTCTTACTTTTGTTAAAGTAATTATCACAGGGATTCCAGTAGTGTCGAACTGTAGAAATTCCTCATCACTTACATCAACCTCTGGCTGCTCATCCGATGAGGCATTGGCTGCGACTTCGACTTTTGGGATAGCTGTATTGCTAAGAGCAGCCTGGAAGAACAATAATCAAAAAAGCAAACCAGTATTAACGAAAAATTGCTTTACAAATGGAATCATAATGCCAATCAGAACCGAAAGGAATGAAGAAAAAGATCACCTTGTCATCTACATCCTTGACACAGTAAGAGCAGGTTTAGATATGTTCCTTTTTTCTTACTTTTAAAACAAAAAAAGTTACTTAAAATAACTAACTTATTTCCAAATTTTATTATAAAAAAATATTTATTTTAAGAACTTATTTACTTGTAAGAAACTTTTTAAGCTTATCTAAATATTCTTTAAAATCTCAGTGCTTCACCTTTTACTTTTCATATATATATCAGAAAGAAATGCATATACCTTAATGGCAGCACCCAAGGCATCCAGCAAATTCCCATCTGAACTAACCACAAGGCCATCAATATAAATATCCCAACAAACCTTGCCCTCAACAATTGACAGAGATGAGAGATCGATCCCAGCCCCTGCGGTGAAATTTATACGTGGGGGAAGTTACAAAGATTTATAGGTTTCCCTAGTTTCATAGAAAATAAAGTAATATGAGATTAACCCTTGTTTGGTGTAGATTTTGATAAGAATTGATGAAATGTATGGTTGAAAAGTTGTGAATTCTATAAAATGTGATTAAAATTAATTGTTAACTTTGACTTGAGATTTTTAGTAGATTTTAATCTACAGCAGACGGGGGCTAAATTACTAAGCATTTGTACCTGCTCCATTTTTACCACCCAAGAGACACTGTTGAAGTGCTGTAGACAGTTCCATAGATAATTCCTCGCCGCCTCTACCCTGTGTGAATAAAAGAATCAGAAAACCATGTGACAACCTCCTTAAGACAGGCTAGTTTTACAAAGATGGCAAAATCAACTGTTACAGATGGTACTATACACATGTCATGTGTATCCTTAGATAAGAGGGGAGATCGAATCATAATATTGTCGTACAAACCAAGACAAGAAGGGGCAGATGAAACGTCTTGTTGCAGCAATGTATATTACATTGCTAAAATGAGACATAGTTTAAATTTAGCCTCCAATGATCTTTAAAATCTAAATGTCCACAGATTTCTAATGGTCTCTTCTGGTCATTCAATTGTCTTGATGAAAAGCTAGTTCTTAATAGTATAATGAATAGAGAAGGGTATCTTGTTCTCAATAACACAATAACATGGAATGCCTATGACCACCACCACTAAAACCTAACATGCACAACTAAAATAATGATATCAACTATCTGAGAAAATGAATAAAATTTTCTATTGTAAGTCCATGAATCCTTTTGATCTCTCCCCAAGGCATGTAAAGTTATATGAGGATAAATTTGAACGACATTATCAACAAAGAATATTTGAACACAGAATGATATCTATACATAGCTCTGCCTACATTGGACAAAATAACCATCCGAGTAACACACAAACAACTTATATTGAAGTGATCCAAATGTTAATCATTACTAAATATTGACAATAAAGTTTCATTTCATCCGTGGAAATGCCACCTAATAATTCCTAAAACCTAAACTATACCAAGTTAACCATATTTTTAAAAGAAACAAGAGAGGGAAGCATTAGCAATCAAAGAATGTGTTATCGCAAAAAGAAAAAAGTGAAGATGAAGAAAGGAAGACTACAGCATTCCATTAGAATCCCAGTAACTTTAACTGAAGTGACATTCCCCATGTATGCACAAATCTTATGAAGTTATATACACAATATTGAAAGATGGTGTCCTCCTGCAAGCCCACCACCCCCCAAATACCGTCACGTACTAGCCTTTAAGTTCTACATACTTTAGTACAATATCTAATGCCCTATATAGCATCATGGTCTATTTATCAGGTTAACTATTAGAAGATGTACCAGAATGTCATATGCACAAAAAATTGAGTTAAAGAATTTGAAGTTTCACAAGGTACCGTATTTGCTTCAGCTAAGAACGTGTTGTCATTTCACTCATATTTTTAATATCAAGAAAATAAACTCGAGCCACCCAATTATATAATGCTAAGGATGTGTTTGATTGCCAATATTTTCTATGGAAAATGTGTTTTTTCCATCCAATTTCCTACTTTTGTGTTGCTTGATTGACAATTTTTTTTCAAGGAAAATATTTTCTTTTAAGGAAATGTGGTTTTTATTTTCCAACTAATTCACTCTCTTTTTCTCTCTCATCTACCCATCAATAAAAAATGAACAAGTATAATATTTTCTAAATTGAAAACTAAATCAATCAAACATATTTAATTAATAATTTTCATACAAATAATTTCTAAGCAATTGAATTGCCTAAAATTTATTTTCTTTGCATGCAAATTCCATACTCGCAATCAAACGCACCCTAAGAAGCAAACAGAGAGATTAACAGAACCTCAAAAGTTGGTTCAGCTGTTGGACTGCAATCAACATATATGGAAACCTTTCCTTTGTCAGGATGAGATGCATTCGGCTTTCCAAGCTCAGCCTGCATATGAAAGGCACAGGTTGTAAATTGGTATCAATTATCATTTATCCAAAAAAATACTCAGCAACCAAAAGGATCCATATGCAGTTGCCAATAGGGTAAATACTAAGACGAAGCATAATACCTTCACACTAGCAATCACGTCTGTTGCACCCATCTTGACTCTTGCTGAGCCACTTGCCTTTCCAAGACCACAAGGACAAAACGTTTAGCATGAAAATTATAAAAATATGCAAAGAATAAATCTGCAAAACAACACGCTCTCCACCTGTGGAATGACACCTGTCTCCACAAAAATGGGCCGGTAAATTAGTCGTTTACGACCATCCGTTCGAATATCTTGAGCTATTCCACCTTTTATAAAGTTCTTCTCTCCAAGGGAAAGCCCCACCATAACTGCACTAATGTTGAAGAACATGGATCAAACCTTACCAAGTTGATTTTAAAAATGCTCAAAGACAACGAGCATGATACTGAAACAAAAATGTCAGGAATAAGTGAAATAAGACGGTGTTGTATATGTTGACACCAGGGGCGCCCATGAAATTTTTCCAGTGCTGACAGTATTATAAAAATAAAATAAAAATAATCTCCGATATTCTATCATAAATAGCATTACTCGTAGAAATAAGGCTTAATTTTTCAATTAATTTCCTCAACTTCAAACTTCTATAGGAGAATATACCAAACACGTCTTTCCATAATTCCATTGCTAAGCACATGCCACAATCAAGGAAAGTAGGAAACAAAACGTTTATACTTTATAGGCTTGCTTGGTTTCAAAATTTATTAAATAGCATTACTTGGTTAGTTGGTTTCAAAATTCAATAGCAGACGGCCAGACGCAGATGAATACCCAACAACACTTGTGGTTACTGGTTATTCCTATTTGGAAATTTGCATATACTCTACAGCCAATAGCAGATGAATACATACAGGAGCGAAAATTATAGAAAACTCACCTACAAGGCTCCTGGCCAATGGCGGACCCAGGATTATAGTTAAGGGGGAGCGAGACATGATTACGTAAAAAATAATTTCAAATTAAACATATCTTCCTACAAATCAAACAATGCATAAATATACCAACAGTGAAATGGCAAAGTTTCTTTCATGTCATAGATTTAACCAACTTCCATATTTAGGTGCAACGATTAGCTTCTCTTGGCAAAAATAGCCACATGGCTAATTCTCTGTTGCCACTGTAAAGAAGCACACCATTCCCATGGAAAATCAGCATTCAAATTAATCTATACCAGTGCACTTCCTATAGTTTGAACTATACAACTGCACACCATTCCCAGTTCCCACTATAAAGAAGCACACCATTTGAACTTGAACAAGCACACTGATGCACCGAATTAATCTATACCAGTGCACTTCATGTAGTTTCTTTTCAAATTAATCGATAAGCTATATATACTGTGTAATATGTTGTTATATACTGTAGTGTGCTTGCAACAATTTACAAGCACTCACAATTTTTCAAATAAACAATAATAATTCATCAAATCAACAGTTAACAAGTATTAACCATGTTTCGTTGCACTTAAAAAAGAATTTCTGGAAGAATCTCCGAAGCTCATAAAATTGACATATGTATGGCAGTAAAATCCACAAAAAAAAAAAAAAAAAATCTCTAATAAATGTTGTCTTTCTTAATCATTTTTTCACAGATTTTTTTTTTTTTTGAAAACGATAATTAGTTTACAGCTTCAAACAAATGAGGAAAGTTTCAAGCTTCCCATCAGCATTTAGCATCCAACATCGTTTCTTCTCTTTTCTTTTCTTTCCAGATTCAACTAAGAGGGAAACAAATCAACAATCTAAAATTCTAAATACAAGACAGTGAAGCCACAAGGTACAAATAATATAATCACCATCCAACACCGTTTCTTTGAGGCTAAACATATTCAAAAAACTTGCACTGAATTATAATATACCTCGTGGACTAGTAGTGCAGAGGAGAATTGAGCAGCCGAAGGTCGCCGAAGTTATTGGATGCTGAACGAAAAGAATTGCGATTTGCGAACGCCGAAAGCCAGTCGCCAGTTGAGGAGAATTGGGGGAAAGTGGAGAGGTTAGGAATTTGGGGGGGAAAGGGAAGGTGGGCTACTGGGCTGCTTTCCAGTGGATGAAAACTGATGAAAGCAACAAAGCCCATTACAGGCAATAGGCCCACTTGTTTTTTTCCTTTTTAATATTGGGTTGATGAAAAAGTTGGGGTGGCCCAAAGCCCATTACAGGCAAATGCCTGCACTGGGCTTTCTTCTAATATTAGGTTTTTTTTTTTTGGGTGTAAAAGACAATATGATTGACATTTCAGAAAAATTCAAAATTAAAAACTCTTAAGTATATTCTTAAGTAGCCTACGTAAGAATTTAAAAACCCTAAATCCTGATCAGCAAAATTCAAAATTAAAATACAACATTGAAGATATTGACATTGTAAAATAATCATATAAATTCAAATTTAAATTGAAAAAGTCAAAAAATAAAATAAAATAAAATAGAAATGTTAAATCATTATTTACCTAAACAGTAACAAATTAGAGGCTCAATGGAGTGGGAGTCGCCGGCGGGATGTAGAACGTAGTGTGTTGAGACGATGATTGGGTTTTTAGAATTTTTTAGCACGGAGCACCTAACCTTCGTCCTCCTTTATGTTCGAATTGGGAAAGTTGTGTTGGGCCATTTAGTTGGCCCATTTAAGGGGAAAATTACACAAAATCCTACTTTTCAAAATTTATATTCAAAAATCAGGTAGAAAATTTCATTTTTAAAAAATCAGATATTCTTTAATTATTATAAATTAATATTTTAATATTAATAACAATATTAATTAATTTATATACACACCCTTACACAATCTACCTCATCCAAACCCTAAAATCAAATCTTCATCTCCCCCATTTTCTCTCCTCTCCCTATCTATCTGTCGCCGACGCCACATAGCGGCACCACCATCGTCGACATCACCTCGTTGGCACGACCTCACTTCTCTATCTATTTTCACCTCTCTCTCTGTTGCGAATCGAGCGGGGCTCGCGAATCTGTACGAGGAAGGTCGATGTTGACCTTCGACCACCAGAAGATATGAGGTCGCAAATATTGTGGTGAAGCTCACCGGTCTACGATATTGTGGCGAAGCTCCCCAGTCTGTGGTATTGTGGCGAGGGCCAGAAGATATGAGATCGCAAAGATTTTCGTCCTAGGTAATCCAACTCGCCGGTGAATAGCACGTGCTCAAGTTCATTTGATGTTCCAATTGATGCCAATACCACAAGGAAGATTTGATGTGTTATTGTTGGTGGTGTTTGTGGCAGTGGCGACGACGGGACGATAATGCTTGTTAGGATGATTGGATGGTGGGTGACGTGGTTGTGGTAGAGGCGTCGTCGATGTTGATGATGGTGGTGGCACGACGTGGAGTGTAGTGGGGCTACGTGATGGTGGAGTATGGGTTAGGGTGTGTGGTGGCGATTTTTGTGGTTGTTTTTTTGTTGTTATTATGGTGGTGGTTGAGGTGGTATTGTGATGGGGGCGACGATGGTGGTTTGGGTGGTGTTGTGGCGAGGGTGGGGGTGGGTAGGGTAGGGTAGGATAGTATTTGTAACCAAATATTGGTGGATGATCGGGACGGAGTGAGGTGTTCGGTGTATGTGACCGACATTTTGGTTCATTGTGACTTATTATTAATCTGGAACCTTAAATTTCGATAATTTGTGACCAAGAAATTTGGAAATATGTGACATATCGATAAATTATGATCTATATTTTTTTAATCTGTGAGCAATGAATTAAATTGTGACGTATAAAATTTTTAATTTGTGACCTCAAAATATTTGTGAGCAATTAATTTGATATTTTGTGGCTGTAAAATAAGTTGTGTGACTTATAAATTTTATGATTTGTGACCGATGAACAAATTGTGACCTTTAAATTTTTAATTTGTGATCGATAAACGAAATGTAACTTATAAATTTTTTGAATTGACCAAATTACATAAATCTGTGACATTTATATATTTATTAATAAAATATATAATTAATTAATTAAATCATAAATAATTTTTAATGAAAACCTGATTTTTGAAATAGTATTTACTTAAAAACCTGCTTTATGTATTGTTCTCTTTCAAACATTATTTTAGCCTTTTAGGTTAGGGGGAGATGAGGATGATTTTCATCCCAATCAATAGGAAAAATAATCATTGTACGTCATCATTTACATAATCTTCTACAAATTGATGAGGTATTAAACTGAAAGCCAATAAGCCATTTTTTTTTTACTTGGTTGATGAGATTTTAATCCATTCAAATTTTGTCACATATAATGTCGGTAAATAAATCTGTAAACGATGGTGGACGTGTAGCACAAGTCAACCGCAATCAATAGAATTCACTAAAACATGAGAAACGATGCCACAGAAAGTGCGAAATAATTATAAAAATATAATGTACAAAAATTTATTTTTTAAAAGGTCTTTCTAAAATTTCTTGACTAGGATCCCAAGTATAATTGAACTAGGTAGCAATAACCTAAAACTATTCTCTCTTTTAATATAATTTGAATAATTTACATATTCAACGGGGTATTCCCATCGAAATTTTAAAATATCATAAATTCTAGTGAATTTTCGTGAATTTGAATAGATTTTCATAAAATCCATAAAAATCTCATCAACCTCAAAAGAGTTAATTGAGTTTTTTAAGTTTTAAATATATTCAGATAGTTTAAAATTCATTTATTAATAAATTCTTATAAATTCACGAGTCATCGATGATATCTAAATTCTAAAAGATTTAATGAAATCTATTAAAATCTTATTTGAAGGTACCCTTGCAAACCTATTAAAACTTTCATAATTATTTCAACAATATTGTAAGCAAATTGTGTTCATATTTGTTAAGTATAAAAAGGCTTAACAATTTGAGTACTAATCCCATTAAACTCTATCAACTTAGACTCTCATGAGCCTTCGACAAACCAAGTTGAAAGGAGGCCTTTTTCGGTTTTCAGATAAACCAAGATCCTTACCTAACTTTAATTGTAATGCTAACATGTTTTCATTATTAAACCTTCGAATAACATTTTTGCATGTTTGGAAATTATTATATTTTTTTATAATTTAATGTTAAAAATCAAATATTAGTTTTGACGACGCGTTTCGTATGATCTACATTACTGTCAATTTATCTACTGCTCATTTTTATCACGTTTTAATTTCGACAACTTTTAATTGTTTAGATCCCATAAAATGAGTGGAATAAATAAATATTCTTTGTTCTGGCACTACCTCCATTTCAATTATTATTATTGGACAATGTATTCTTTCATGTCATATTACATTCATCCTTTTCAATATTAATTCCATTATTGGACAACACTTCAAGATCAATGTTCCTAATTATTTAATAATTTATCTCATGTAGAATTAAACTTATGTTCAAATATAATCCTACTATAACTCTATGAATTATGCGAATATATAAATATGTATTAAATCACAAAAACATTCATAAGATCAAACAAAGTATAGCAGCATATCTCTGTCATCTTTCGGACTTTACAATGATTGTTACTACGTGTTGTAATTTATATTCCTTCTCTTGAATATCAATTGAAATTAAAAGACATTTCAATTAATGATCAAGTAATTAAAAAGATATTAATCCCAACAATCGTTCAATATCAAATAAATATAATGTCAAAAATCTGAAATTAATGTCAAGACATCAAAACATGGGGTTCAACATTTTCCTAATATCTACATAATTAGCCAACCATAATACTGTTACAAAATATAAAATGAATCGATACATCACCACCTAGAATCACATAGTAGGAAGGTGGAAAGAAATTTTGAAATTATTGAATTTTTTAATGACTCCTCGATCAATTTTCTTGAATATCTCTTCTTCTTCAACCTAGACGTATAAACTATGCATAAATTTTTTTTTTGAACCAAGGGTGTGTTTGAGCTGCATTATTTTGGAAGAATGTATTCTGAAATAATAAATTAATGGAGAATGTGTGGTTGAAAAAGAAGGAAAAAGTTATTGATGTAATAGAAAATATTTTTTTATTGAAGAATGTGTGGTTAAAAATAAGTAGAAGAATGAAAATAAAAATTTTAATGTGGACCAAACATGAGCCAAATGCATCTCTCGTAGAGTATGACTTTTTTTTTCTAAACATGGGCCAAATGCATCCATAGTAGGTCTAAGATCTCAAAGTTAACTCTGGTAATCTCATGACGTGTGAATTTTTCAAGTTATGTGTAGAACAAGTGACTTTATTACTATTCTCTCTATAACACCCCAAATTTCCCTAAATCTTAGAGTGTTACTAAAAACTCATTTCCTGTTACGGAATGAAAGAATAAATTTATTTATATAAAAAAATAACTGGAATATCCTTAAATTAAACCAAAACATGGAAATCATATCTTTTTAAAATAATAATAATAATAATCACACAACTAATTAAATAACATGTTTTTAAACGAATTCAACTAATTAAATAACATGTCTTTAAACGAATTCGACAATTGAAAATTATTGACACATCCTTGATTTCACCTTCTGCTACTTCATGATTTTCAATATTCGAAAGTTCCACATTCATATTACTAAATGTAGACATGTTTATTGTGTGAAGTTCTTATCGTTGCAAGGTAAATATTTTAGGTATGAGTAATCATTTGAGATTCGTCGTGTCATATGGGAGACAGTTTGTTCATGTTGATGACGAATGAAAGTGGAGAGGGGACAAAACCACTTCCATTTTAGTGCCGACGAGTATTACTCTAACCGGACTCGTGCTATGATTGAAGGACAAACTTGGTATTCTTGATCCCCGCACTCAAATTGAATTGATCTCCAAAAGTCGTTGAAGCAGTATGTTAAATGTTCCCCAACGGCGTTGTTCAATATGAAGTTATGCTATCGTTTACAGTTTATTTTGGTTTGCAGACATTATTGGTCGTTATGTCTGCATATTATCGTTCTGAACTTGCATTATTATTTCGAACTTACATTATCATTGGAAATCCAATATCGTTTGCAGACAGTAGTAGACATGTTTACATTCCCAACAAATATACGGATTCATTGACATAATACTACGAGACGACCCGACAGATTGTTTCTATCGTTCTCGACAGTTGGCACAGACTACAAACTGTAACTACACATATGACAACCTGACAATTCATCCATCGTTCCCAACAAATTGTTTATGTCGTTCTCGACAGTTGGCACATATTACAAACTGTAACTACACATACGAGGCATAATGGACATTGGTGAAACTATTTTTCTATTTGAGTATTATACAGAGTGATAAGCTTATGAAGTTTTCAAGTGTAACTCACTTATTTAGTAATGTCATGCTATTTATAATGAACTTCATTGAAGGAAGCAACTATGGTCAGTTACTACATAACAACCAAATCACATCTCAAACTTATTTTGACATCTAATTGGTGTGATTGTTTAAGATCCAATTGCACCATTATGACTAAAACTTTGTACATAATTTATGACAATTGTAAATCTTAATGCATGTGTGCTATTTTATCTTAAAAAATCATGCATGTAGTTGTTTGCAATCAATTCTCATTATGACTTTTGTATCCGTTCATCAAGACAATATTGTCCTATGGAATTTTCACATATTTCAACAAATTGATGCACAAATAGGCAAGGAACTATGAGTCGCAAAAACCATGCATGAACTTAAGTATTCGATGAGGATTCGTGAAATTGTTTATTCACTTCATGTATTTGCATTCCAACCACAACATAGTACCCCAATTTTAGACAACATGGATAACATGTATAACATTTTTCCATACAAATAAAAATGTTTAAGTCACAGTTGAAGGATGCATGGGCCCAAAATCTACATTCGACATCATTATAACAAATGTCATACTACTCTTACATAACTCTCAAATTTATAGGACGTGAAATTTAAACAACGAACGGGAAGATTATACATGAATGTATACCGACAATGCTTATCATTGTTAAGACCCAATTGGAGAGGGCACAATTGTAATGAATTATTAATTTTAATATATATTGCTTAGCAAACTTTCAAAAATTGTATTGATATATAGAAAAAATTACATAACACAAGCTTGTATTTATATAATAATAAAAGTGAAATATAATTGAAAGACTGAGGCTGAGTGGAACAAAATGAGATGGGACAATTGTTACGTTGCTAAGTTAAAATAACATTCATCGAATTGGATGTCTGTAACGTCGGCAAGGAACCCGAGGCATGAGTTGTGGAAGTCTTGGAGCTACCGCTCATTGAAACGATCCATGATCCTTTTTACGTATTTCAGGTTGCTTCGCTGTGAAATACGAGCCCACAACCGTGCATTTTCAGGTACCTCCCATTTAAAATCCATCTCTTGTGCAAGGTACAGCAAGAAAATGAAAAAATATCATATCATGATATGTGATACCTGCTGATGGCGAGGTACAACAACAAATTACGAAATAAAATTTAACGAAATAATACGAACATAGTATAAGGAAATAAAAGGAATATCAACATTGGTACGAAAATCATAACACACGAAACAATATATTACAATTGCACGAAAACAAATGAAATTATTGTGGTGCACAATATGTCGTACATGTTAATGCGAAACATACATATTACGCTCGGATCAACCAACGTTCCACATGTGGAACTGTTAAGTGTCAAGAAAAACTGAGAAGAACTTTTGAGTCCCGACAGTTCATCTATCAATATTCAAGCATCTGCCGAGAATTACTGCGGTGAATTGTCGGGAACTACAGTTCATCTTTCGATATTCTCTCATCTGTCGAGAATTACTATGGTGAACTTCTGGAACTATAGTTCACGGTGATCACATTTCTCTACTGAAATTAACTGTCAGGAAATCTAATTTTGACCTCAATGTAAGTAGGTATTATTGAAGGGCTACTTACTCCATATTAAAGCATAGAGAAGTATTAAAACCACATATATGTGAAGTATGTATGCCATTTCTCTACTGAAGTAAACTGTCGGGAAATCTACTTTTGACCTCTATGTAAATAGGTATTAGTCAAGAGCTAATTTTAGTCCTACATGCAGAACGAACGTGACATTTTCCTCGTATATACACTCGTCTTGTAAATACAAAAATTCTAATTCCTCCCAATACTTGTAACAATGCAAAGGCTAACTAATGTAATCAATTCAATAACACTTCCAAATGTAAATAACGAGCATAATTCCCAATAATCTAGTCCAATGTGTTTCAATGCATGAATCTCAATTAATATATGACTATAGGCACTTTACCTTCATTTTATTTATGCTGCTCATTTATGTTTCGATCATTATGAGATAAAATTTAGAATTACAAAGGGGCGGTTGAATCATCATTACTATGTGCTTTCCTAATGACCAGTTACGAAATAACAACCAACAACAACATGAAAAATCTTAAGTACATCGTTTAGCCCCCTTACACTCAACACTCATTTTTTGTATACCATAATTCTTTTCTTTTCCTTCATTTTATATAGCAAGTAAAGTATTTACAATCATCTCACAAAACTAGCCAGTCCTCTCCACATAGTAGAAGCCAATTAGACAACGAAAATATCAAGAAAATTTTATATAGCAAATACAAGACAAGATCTTCAATGAATCGTTGTTATAGCATTGACTCTATAAAAACAAGCAAATGTAAGGTACATTAATAGCCAACCTGGCAACTATCTTAATGTCTTCTTAATTCAGAAATCATAAAGTAACACCCAATTTACCTACAAGTCAAAAGACACTTTCATTTAGAAGGTTGAACATAATCACCATTGGGAAGGTAAAAATACATGATCCTGTAATACATAATCACCACCTCTATTTTAATTTCTTATGAAGTTCCCAAATGAAATCTCACATATCAGAAACACAATACACAAAACAAGTTTCCAAAGCAAATTCATAAATCACATATTGACAAAATCATAAATTAAAGAGAGCATCAAAATGACCAAGAGGTTACAGAAGCAGACATATTAAACCATTTAAATTCACCGATTCTAAGATTCATGAAATCATCTATGCACTGTTCACATGCTCAAATATAAATTACTGGATATGAGTCATCGGATGGGAAGAAAAATCACTAAATAAAAAATGTTAATGTACGAACCTTATCACTCCGTTAAGGTTACCCGTTACTGGAAAACGGCTGTGGACGATGGTAGCAAGTAACAACGACAAGAAGAGGGAGTAGGCTCGACAATTTGCGATTTTTCCTTTCCTATCGAATAATCGCCAATAAGAAGGAGTCAAGGACAGAGTTTTTGAACACAAATCCTAATCAGTGAAGAAATAAAAAATCGAACTCTAAATTGTGGCTAAGATCCAAATAAATTAAACAAGCATACGAAATATAGATATAACAAATACACGGCCAAATGGCCCCCTTTCGATATGAAATAACTTTTAATTAACAAGCTCTATGCTAGGAAATTTAGCGAAAAGGCGTTTCTAAGCTATATTCATAATCCATAAATTCATATATTGACAAAAGAAAGCAATAGAATGCAGAAAATAACCCAAAGTGGATGGAATAGCTTTTCAATGATTCTTAGACGTGCATCAATACATATAGACAATTTTTGAAGTGCTACGGCTACTTTTATTAGAAGTTACATAATAACTAACGAAGGGGAAAACCACAAATGAGTGCACAAAAGAGTATATCAACCACAATTCACACCTTTGCATTACCTAGAAAAATCACATTTTTTTAACCCTTTGCACAAAAGAGGATATGCTTGCAGTTTACTTCGACAGGATATGAAACAACTTCATCTGAAGTTGAGCACAAAATTGGAATCTAACAATCAAGTGAAGGTGAACACCAGTTCTAATTAATGAACTGAGCATGGTTTTGCTTCAGAAAATTTCTTTACATAGAAAAGTGAAATACTAAAGAAACTACTGAAATGGGATCAAGTTTTCTTCATTTTTAGTTTTTAGTTTTGAAGACTATTATCACTTAAATTCAATTGTTAGAAAACAAGATTAATTTGTTTGTTATTGTCAAAACTATAAGGTTTTAGTTAACCATACGTAAACATAAGTTACCACAAATTACAACCCTTTTGAAGATTAAAGCACTGGTCCATAGAAAAAAAAAATCTAGAGATTCAACAACTAAACCAATCCAAACAAAGCAAATCCAATTCAATACATCAATTATCAAAAACTTTCATAAAATCATACACATCCGTAGAGAAACCTACAATAAGTCAAGATTGAACGCAATATGATATATAATAGTCAAATCCTATATGAACAAAATCAGAAGGTGTATATTAACAAATAAAAATAAATAAATGGCCCACCAAAAAATGGTACTATATTACTGACATTTTATACAAATTTTAAATTTAGTCAAATTAGACATGTAAGGTATTTAAATTACGCAGAGGGGCAAAAATGTCCAACACTGACAATCTTGAAAAAACTTTAAAAAAGTGACATTTTTGTAAATGTAAACCCAAAAATTGACAACTACTGCAATTTCCTCTTAAAATAATTAAAAATACAATGGTTGGTAAAAAATATCACTTGCTAATGCATCTCTTGTAAAAATTATTTGAATTAAATTGGTTGTACATTCTTTTTGTAAAACAAGTTTGACATACCTTAATGTGTCAAAATCATGGGCATTGATTTGAAAGGTGTTAATTCAAATCAATGACCACGATTTTGGCACATAATTAATATCAAACTTAATGTATAAAATGAATGTACATGTAACAACTTTGCAGTAGGAGGTGGCTCCCTGAACACTACGGCCTTGAATTGATAATCATTTTGTAGCTATAAATCTGCCTTCACGGCAATTTGCTTCTGGATCGAAGTGGATAAAATTCCATATGCGTCTGAGACAAGTCTCTTGAAAAAGCTTCATCTTATATCAGTGCTAGGTCCTTGAAGCATATTGTTTGTGGAGATAATTTCAGGATCATGAAGACTGACTTGTTAAGGTAAGTATGTGTTAGAGATGTAAGCAGTTTGCTTTTGTCGTGTTTGAGGTGTTGTTCACTACAGTAGTAAATGGTTAATCAAAGGGACAGATATCAGACGAGATATTTTAAAGTGCAAATTCGTGGTAAAGATTTCAGAAATCCTGTAGATAGTTCTCTACTTTATTTATTTGTTTTTTTTTTTTTTTTTTTGCTGTTTCAAAGATATTTTGTAGCTTGCAATGATTCAAACGCCTTCATCGTGTGATAAATTGAGCCACTATCAGTATCAGTTCATTCAATTAGCCTGGTCTTTGTGCAAGTTCTACTTCTTGCTGGGAATTTCTACCTCCAGTGGTATTCTATAGACGGCAGTCCCTCCTACAGTTTTGGCCTATATATTAACCTGGTCAATAATAATAAAAAACGAAACTGCAAGTTCGTGCAATGAAATTCTAATAGCACTTTACAACTAAAATAATCCGGTTGATGAATGCTAGAAATCTGTACATGATCAATTGTCAGCATATCTAAACTATCGAGTTGTAGAGCCAAAAAGCTCCTTCTCAACCCGGCACCTCTATCTCTCTGTCTCTCTCATTTTCTGTAACAATATACACCTCCGCTTGGGTAATGATCGGGAACATCTAAATATAGAAACACAAATGAATCCCAACCGCTGATCTGCTTGCTTAGATCCTTCCAAATCCTCTGTATCCCAGAGAGGAAAAACCTAGTTCCCCCGGTTCTTTCACATTAGAAAGAAAAAAAGCAGCAATCGTGCGGGAGACTTTTATGCTTCAATTATAAGGTCATTGTCATGGATGGTAGGGGGAGATAATGGTGGGACAGCTGGTTCGTGAGGTGCAAATGGAATAATTTCAAGAGTTCTTCTAGCAGTCGCTGGAGACTCTATGTTATTGGTCCTACCTATCTTCCTTGATGTAAATGATTCAGAAGCAGAAGTTGTCCTCGAGGAATTATTGCTTAGAACGGATGCCAAAAACTTGTCCTTGGAGAGAGATCCTTGAGCAGATGCAATGACAGCACCAAATACACCAGACTCCCTCAAACCCTGAATGATGGTCTGAAACACGAGCAAGCATGGGAGCTTATATGCAAGTTAAAATGGAAGACCCTTTTCGACCAAATTGATGAGTGCAGGTAAAGCTTACCATGGGAGCATATATGCGAGTTAAAATGCCCTTCCTCAACAATTTCAAATTGAGAGTTCTATCAGTCCACACAATATGCTCTCGATACCTGTTGCAGAGAAAAATAAATCAATTTTGTTTCTTGCGAAGAATACACGTATCCAGGAGTTTCGTTTGAAGTATGTTAGTACACACTCAACGCAATTCATGTACAGCAGAGTGTAACAAGAAAAAACTCAGTATTTCCAACAACTTGGAACATTACCAGTTTAACATCTCCACCTCTGTGGCAGTTGAAGCAATTATAAATGCCTATAGTTAAATCATAAACACTTATCAGCATGAATATCAAACTGAAGAGTATATAAAGGATTGATATCAATTTTAAATATATGATAAATATTATTCAAACAACGTAGCTATGAGCAAAAAAACTCCTGTTTACGGATACAACTCAAGTGAAACTGCCCTTTGGGAATGAGCAAGTATAGGAGGTTGCAGGTTTGCTCCTTGGCCTACAGATATTAGCAGCTGTTTTGTTGTTCCCCTCCCCGCAAGGACTTTTTCATAATGATAAGCATGTTTGGAACCCTATAAATAAAAATATAGAAAGGACCTTTCCTATAATTAAATGAATCTTTCTCATTATAGAAACTTTGGTAGAAATCAACTGAACAATATATTTGCAGTTCAGGAAACAGGCTTTCACTAAAGGTCCCAAAAGTATTCCATTACAACCTCAAATTTAGACAAGTTATAAGATCTATTTAAATCTTCCGCAAGCTTTTTCTCCAGTGGCAGGGGAGTTCTTTAGTATTTGGAATGGAAGGTAGGATTGGGTTAAATCTTAATTTTAAATCTTAATTCGAGGAAGCATATTAAATGGACCAGTCCAAGACTAAATCAAACCCCTTGCATTAAGCAAAATGGCAAGAACCCAAGAGTAGCAGCAGCATGTGTAAAGTTCCTATTAAGTGTGAAAATATAGGCACGTTTCACACAGGAACATTGTCCAAACAGCTATTTTCAAAATTCTATTAAATAATTTAGAACTCTGATGATTGCTTGCATAATTATTTAAGGTCACTCATCTGACAGATTTAATTCAGAAGCAAAACAAAGCTAAAAGAAAAGAAAACTGAAAGAAATTACATTCATGCAGTGATTAAGTGCATTAAGATGGGCTCAATTGACCTTGACATGTCTAGATTGTAACTCAAAAGTCAAAACAATTTTAAAATGATGCTTATTATTGAAAGAGAAAGTATGGAAATTCAATGCAAGATCATTATTGCAACTTCACATTTATCATACTAAGTCGTAGGTTTTTCTTTCAGGTACATGAAAGAAATGCTTATTTAACACAATAGAACAAGTATTTTTATAAATTCTAAAGTAAATTATTTAGTCAGTGCTCCTCAAGTGTTTCTGAGCAAGAAAATCTCATCCGAGCACTTGAATTTCAAGATAATTATTTACTGAAATGATAGCACTTTTTGCATCCATAACAATTAATAGATTAATTACATCTATTAATTGCTGCAATTTTTTGCTTAGTTGTTGTCATAAATTGTACAACAATTAAGGCATGATTTCCTAACCAAACACACTTGCGAATTCCTTAGCACGCAAGTTGTACTCAAACCCGTTAAAAAGGCTTTCGGCTAGGATAAATAGATGTCCATTGAGCCAATATTAGGTAGAAATTAACTAAACCAACAACAAAGAAAAAAAAAATGCAAGTGCACAATGCTCACAGCAACAAAGAAAAAAAAATGCAAGTGCACAATGCTCACAGCTCTATCGAATTCCAACATAAAGCATCGCTTGACATCCTCCTTTGTAGGCTTACAACCACATCGATCCCGCCTAGAAGTCAAGTCAGAAAACTTGGAATATGTATAATGTAAAACAGCAGCCTCTTCCAATTTGATCTCGCTGTCAAACATTATGTAAAAACACGTGTAAAAGCCAATTGAACAGAATACAGCTGTGTGGTCCAATGTCAACTTGGCATAACTTGAAAACAGAAAGATAGTAGAGCATATTGGATCATATACTACAACAAACAAAAATACCGAATGCTTTAAAGAAGTGCATACAACATCTGTTTGCAAAAATTGAGCAACTTACTTTGGAGTTTTCATGTAATTGTGCCATCTGTGTGCACCATTGGGACGAAGATGGTCTTGGACTCGAGCAGCTGATTTCCCATTTCCGTAGGTCAAAAAGTAGTTTGGATTGCCACGGGTCGACTCCTTATACATGCCAAAATAAGTGTCCTTTGTTAAATGATCATAATTCTTCTTGAACATTGATACCTGAACAACAGATACACAAGAAATGAAATGAAAATAAAATCAGTTCTAATAAATTAATGCTCAAATCAGTGAAGATATCATGGTATGAAGAGGCTTTCTGGCACAAATATATATTAAACAGTCCAAAGTATACTTACTGAAGCAGATTTTGGGATGGGGGTGGGGTATAAATAATTGATAAAAGCTACCATACATGAGGGAAAAAAATTAACACGACACAATTCCAGCTTTACTAACATTGTACTCCATATATTCCTTTACTTGCAATATTTATAAGCCCAAAAAAATAAAAAATAAAATAAAATTGTGTAACTGTGCAGGTGAACAGTGCAAGTAAATCTAGAAACTAGAAGTGCAAAAGTTACCTCTGTGAAAGGTTCCTTGATGTCATCTCGTTCAACGCTGCTCTCCTGAAAAGGGGAAAAAAACCATGGTGAAACTTGAAAAGATCACAGACATGTCTCTTTCTCTTTTCCAATTTGTTTTTGTAAGTTAAGCTGGATAGTTTCAATTGTGCCAAGAATACGGTGAGTACAAATAACAGAGTATTTTATGTATATCTCCGCCACCGAAACAAAGAGCCGCCAAATTACTTACATAGTTGGGGAAGATAACCATGTCCACATTCCCAGGCACATCAAGTAGCAATTGCCTCAAAGAATACTCCCGAGCACCAGCTGGATGTAACAATTCATCAGTGTCCAGATGAATTATCCAGTCAGCACCAGCATCCTAGAATTATAATACACAGAATATTTTATCAGCTCTACAAGAAAAGTGGTACATTTCTGCAACATTTGTAATAATCCATACCCTTGCCATGACAATTGCCATCTCCATGTTGAGAGATTGCTTCACAAAAAGCTCATAATTGCAAGGCTTGTAGAAGAAACTTGACAGCCATGTTTCATTCCAGATCCGGCTGAAGCATCAGCGACAAATAGAGTAAGAGCATTGTTTGTTTAGGATTAAAAAAGTGTTAAAATGCATCCAATGAACCATTAGTTAATTTTGTCTATCTCATATAAGCTATCTAAGCTGTCAAGCAAGCTTCAGACACATCAGAAGTGACTGACCTCCTAGCTTGTTGCTCTTCCAGCTCTTTGGTTCGGTATATTACTTTCACTCCCTGCAAGGATAAACATATTTTGTAACCCTTTGATTTTGATATGATACATTATACTGTTAACATGGAATAACATAATAATCAGATTGAAGTGACAGCTAACACAATTACTGAAAAATATCATCACGATAAGTTATCGGGTAATCTAGTCCCTATCCAACGTGTACTTTGAGAAAAATAGATGGGGCGAGTTTAGGCAGTAGGCAAGGTTCTCTCAGAGAGACCAAACACCAAACGGAAGCCACATAACAATCTTAAGACTTGACAAAAAGAAGCTCCATTTAACTTCTTTTCTCACATGCTACCCACCAAATCACTTGGTCACGTGTACAAAAGCAACTACTGTTGGGTAGGTTAAATTTTAAGCTCCTAAGAGCATCTCCAAAAACTCTCTAAATACAAGATATTCTCTATTTTAGATCGATGCTTAAAAATAAACTCCTAGAGACTCTATATTCTAACTTTAAAAAATAGAGAGTGGGTTTGGCTTTCCAAATTTGAAGAGCCAAACTCACTCACAATTTTTACTTTATAATAATTTAATTTAATAAGCTACAAATTTTAATAATCTATTTCTAAAATTGTTTGAATTTTATTTGAATTGATTAGCTATTGATATATAAAAAATGAGTAGAAATCAATAAATATTTCTTGAAAAAAAAAAAGCCAAAATAAAGAACATTGTTGAAATACTCACTAAGGGTGTGTTTGGGCCACATTATTTTGAAAGAATGTATTCTAGAATATTAGATTGATGGAGAATGTGTAGTTGAAAAAGAAGGAACAGTTATTAATATGATGGAAAATATTATTTTATTGAAAAATGTATGGTTAAAAATGAGTAGAAGAACGAGAATGAAAATTTTAATGTATATCAAACAGGGGCTAAATTTCAATTTGCCCTCTATTATACATAAAATACTATTTATGAATAATCTTTTGAAGATGCTTTAAAGATTAGCAGAATGACTTTAACCAAGGCAGAGAAAAGGTAAATTATAAAACTTCCAAAATTCAGAAGTAAAACTAGCCTTCTATAAAAATAAATAAAAATAATCACCCCTCCAATAAATTTCCTATTGAAGATTCTAAGACTAGTTATATTTTTCATTTTCAAGGTCACCCTACAATAATGGCTCATTTAGCATTTTGTTGAGATGAAGTTATCTATTTTATACAGTGTTCTAAAAGGCGTAATGCGTGAAGGCCAAACTAAGGGCTAGGCGAGATTAAGCGAAGCTTATGTGTAAAAAGATGTTTTCTTATTTTAATATTATTTTAATTTTTAATCAATCAAAAAATCATTTAATAATTAAAAATAATACTTACTAAACATTTAAAACAGATTTATAGAAACTTTATACATTTTTTCAAAGTTTCCAACAAAAAAGATAAGTTTTAAATTTAAATACAAAATAGAAAATAAATAACATAAAAACTTAAGGGTCCGTTCAGTAGGGATTAAAATTGAAAAACTAGCCGTTATTGTTGATTTTTATTAGATGAGTGGGACCCAATAACAACCATATTTTCAATTTTAATTGGATTTTAATCCCAACGGGGCCTAAATATTATCTAACTCTTTATTGGAGGAGAAATTTTTTTTGATTTCAGTGGTTGTTTTAAATTAGGGCAAATTGAAGAAATTAGCTTTTAATAAATTTTAACTTCAAATAATTGAAAAAAAAAAAATTTAAAAAAGAAGCGCACATACGCACGCATTAGCTAGCGGTCAACGCTAAATAAGGCGTGTTGACCACCAAATAAGGTTTGGCGCCAAGGCCACGAGTCGCGCCTTGGCTCGCTATCTAGAACACTGGTTTTATATTATGAAGTAAAAGATTATTTAGCCCCTATTTGTTACCCATTAAAAATTTCATTATCATTCTTCTACTCATTTTCAACAACACATTCTTTAATAAAATAATATTTTCCATCACATCAATAATTTTTTCTTCTTTTTCAACCACACATTCTCCATCAAACACACCCTTAGTATTTTTTCGAGAATATTAATTGTAACAACCCAATCTCTGCACCCAAATCATTAACTTACGTATTGTCCACTATAGGAGAGCCTAACCCATCTAGCCCCTCACGAATTTCTATCGCGCTCCTAGGATTCGAACTCAAGACCTCTTCTTTAAGTTGAATTCTGATATCAATCGTCAGCTTAAATCAACTAACTGGAAATTCTCTGTAAGAATACTATAGCCAATATTACTTATATAATCATAACCCATCAATAGGTTCTTGGAACTAATGTTCTGGCTAGGGTTTGGGAATTTGCAGCAGAAATCCAGTTATGGTGTTACACTGAGGGATCTGGTTACAAGAAGTTACAAAAGGGTCATGTTTATAAACGTGTAACTTCGGGTGTATCTGTATATCACTGAAAAGATTGTTCACTTATGTGTTCTTTACTCATAAAGAAGCATTTTGTGGACAGTTTAGTATTTCATTAGTCACACCAAGTGACTTTTTCAACTGACAAGAGCCCGAATACCAGTCCTGTCCTCTGGTCACATTTCTTTGTAGTGTCCATCTCTCCACAGCGTTTAAAGGACAGGTAATGGGTTTTTCTTTATTTCTTTTGTGGTAACTGGTAAAGTGAGAAACAACAAAACATACAAGAGTGTTTTACGATGCAGTGCTTGTGCAGATTAAATCATGAACCCCGAAAGTGTATAACTAATCTTACAAAGCTGCAAAAGAAATCGACCAGGCAGGATACAAACTCACGGGAATGGATTCAAGGACTTTGGACACAGCAGGGGATGCAGCCTTCCCTTCAACAAAAAGAAAAAAGGTTGACACCCCAACAACTTTATGGTAGAACATCCATGGCAAAATCTGCTCTAAGCCAGCAGATGTACTTGTTGTAATACATATCTGCAAATAATGGAGGAATATAATAAGGTCATTACCAATCATTTGAACTGAAACACGACTTACTAGAAAACGAAATTTACAATGAAATCAATTCTGGAACGTGAAGAACTGGGGTCAATCATCAGTGCAATATGTCTTTGGCGGGTAAAACGCCATGAGAAAAGGGACATCCATCATGCATTTTGTGATTGGATGTAGCTGTTCTGTATAAGATTATCATGACAAGTATATCCTGCCAATATTTCAATGCAATAACAAATGTGCGTAAAAATCTAAGCCAATTCTCTTCGTGGATAATTCTCAACACGATGATTATTTATGATTGCTACAATCTCATTCCCAATTTGAGGATAGGCTTCGTATCAAAAGAGACCGAATGGCATGAAAGAAATGTGATACCAGTGCCATCTGTTTCAAAAGCTGAAAAAATCCTATAATTCCATGATTTATGAAGGCGTGTACCAATAGTAACAGCTATGGTTTTATGTGAACATCTCTAACTCCATGTACTTGAAAAAGAAATAGAACTCCCAGTTCTTGGGAAAGAAGTGCGCCTTCCCCTAAAACTAAAATGAAGTATCTTTCAAAAGATTTACTTTGCACTTCGCATTAAATGCAAACATGAAGACAATATTAATTATCTGAGAAATAAAAAATTCCCCATCAGTCAAAGAAATAAGTCTAACCAGTTGCATTATTTGCCCTGAAAATCCAGAAATGCTATAAAAACAAGATTTCTGTTTAATTTTCTTGAACCCAGATGGGAGACCCAAAAACATAAATCATAAAAAAGCAAGCAACATTCAAATCACACTAACCAAGATCACAAAACCTCAATGATAGTCGATGACCCCAAAAAACTTGCAAGAAATACGAAAATAAAAAAACAAAGATCAGACCTTGGGCTTCAGATCGGACTCAAAATTAAATTTCCAGTCTTTGAAGTAAGGAAACGATGCCGTGTTGGAGTGGCCCAACAGCATAGAACAATCAGAGGAATGCGAAGAAGATGAGTGTCCCACGGTGGCCAGAGGGGAGGAGTCCATACCAGGAAACTTATGGGACTCATCGGGCGACCATCGGGAGATTGGATCGTCGACGCCACCGCCTCGCCACTGAAGGAAGAAAGCAAAAAGAGCAAGCGATAGAGGGAGAAGGGTCAGGAGGAGGAGAAGCTTCGCGATGAAGGAGTGGCTGTTGGCCGCGGAAGACGGTGGTTGCGGCCTCAGGGAGGTATGCAGACCCGCCATTGGAGTAGCCGGTTATGGTGTGGTAAAAACTCTTGGAAGTGTTAAATGGTGGGGGTGTTAAATTCAAAATCGAGAAATACTTGAAAATAGCCTAAAAAAACAAGGTCATTTATTGATTTTGGCCTTTGACCATTTTAAAGCTTTAAAATTCCTAAAATACCCTCAATATAAATGGTTTCAAAACAAGTCATTCAACTATAAAATAAACTCTATTTTAGTCCTTAAAAATTTTAATTTAGGATTCGACACCCTCCTTTGGATTTAAAAATTTAAAATTTTCACCATCAACTCTTTCCACCTTAATTAAGTCCAAAACATTCGATATTGATCTTGTATTTTTGTTAATAATTGTTAATAATTGTATTTTTGCATAAACCCCCTCAAAATTGGTATTAGAGCCCTAGAGATCATGGAAATTGAAAATACTGAGAATATAGAAACTGAAGTTTACGAAGGAATAGAAGGATATGGTTTAAAGGGAAAATTTGATTGGGAAAATTTAGAAAAATAAATAAAGCAGAATTAAATCTTAAGCCTCCAAGAGAAAATAGATTATTCAGTATGATAGGTTCAGCCTTTAAAAGAAAAAAGCTAGTTATCAATGAATATCACGAAATAGAAAAAGTCATAGATGTAAAACATACAATGAAAAAATAAGACTAAATCTAATAACAAAAAGAAATATTAATAAATTCCTAGGAAAATTAAAACAAGAAAAAAGAAATAAAATATCTTATGTCTACCTTGTTGGAGTACAAATAATAATAAAATCATGTTTTAAAGAAGGAATTAATAGTCCTATAATACTTAATTTACAAGATGAAAGATGTATAACTGCAGAAAATGGAAATTTGGAAATAATTAAAGGAAACTTAGCCTATAAAAAATTAAAATTTACTTGTTATCCAAGATATAGTGTACATATAAATGATAAAAATTTAGATGATTGTCTTAGCCTACATTTTAAGATGCCTAATAAAATACTAAAAGATGATAATAAAGTTTTTACTATATTATATCAAGGATTATATTGTTATACAAACAGTAATTATGGAAATATATACATGGAAAAACCGTTTATAGAAATTGATGAAGAATTTAGAGATATAGGAGAAGCAATTCTACCTAGAGAACAAAATATAGAAGAAATAGAAAATTTTGAGATAGGACATGATGATGCCATAAGTATTGATCAACCTTTAATACCAAAACAAATAACTTATAAAGAAAATAAGATAATTATTGGAAGTAGTAGCACTTCAAGACATAGTATTTCAAAAATAAAACAAAATAAAAATAGTAATGTCTATGGAATAAAAGGAAAATTCTTTAATGGAAATAAATGGATAAATGAAAGTAGAATACTTATTGATACTGGAGCAAGTTAAAATCATATTTGCTCTCTAGTAGATGAAAGAATTAAAAAGAAAAAAGTAGAGCCATATAGTTATAGAGATTTTGAAAGAAAAATAAACTCTTGTGATATAATAGAACAAGTTCAAATTAAACTTGGAAGTTTATTATTAAGCATAGAATGTTATATAGATAATAATATGAACTTTGATGAACATCCAATATTACTAGGAAATTCTTTCTTAGATAGTTTAGATAATTATAAAATAGATAAAGAAGGAATTCTTATTATACATCAAGGAATAACTACATATTGTCATAAAGAAAAATGAGTAGAGAAATAAAATTTCCAATAAGTGTATATATACAAATAACTGTATTCGAAACAAAAATAACTACTTGTGCTTTAATAGATACAGGAGCTGAAATAACTGTATTTAAAGAATTCTTATTATCAAAATGGATAGAAAACAAACAACAATTAACTTTACAAGGAATAACTGGAGCAAAAGAATCATTAAAATACAAAAATGAAAATATTTCTCATAGGATCTAAAATAGTAACTGTAAAAAATGTTTACCAATATAATATAAATGATTGCGATATTATTCTAGGAAATGACTTTTTACAACAGTTTAGTCAATATAGTCAAAATATTTATACTATTCGATTAAGAACCTCATGTGGACATTTACTAAAAATTGCTAGAGAATTTAAACCATTTAGAGTTCAGCCAGCTCAGCGTGGTGAAAAGATAGAATTTATACCAAAATTACTCAAATACTCAATCAAAACAATTACTCTTGACCAAATAAAAGAACTTTTAGCAAAAAATTATAATGATAATCCACTTGAAAAATGGGAAAAATCAAAAATTACAGCTAAAATAGAATTACTTGAACCTACAATCATTATTAGAGTCAAACATATGCTTTATAATCAAGAAGATAAAGAAGAATTTCAAGTACAAATTCAGGAACTTCTTGATCAAAAACTTATAAGGAGAAGTAATAGCCCTCATAGTAGCCCTGCCTTTATGGTTAGAAATCATGCGGAAATAAAAAGAGGAAAACCTAGAATGATAGTAAATTATAAAGAACTTAATAAAAATACTAAATTTGATGGATATTATCTACCAAATAAAGAAGTCTTAATAAATATAGCTAAGAATAAAAAATATTATTCAAAATTTGATTGTAAATCTAGATTTTGACAAATCAAGCTAGAAGAAAATAGTATACCATTAATAGCATTTAGTACCCATCAGGGACATTATGAATGGATAGTTATGCCATTTGGATTAAAAAATGCACCACAAATTTATCAAAAAAGAATGGATGAAGTTTTTAAAACTTATAATTTTCTTGTTGATTATGTTGACGACATACTTGTTTGTTCAGAAACATATGAAGATCATCTTAAACATTTTAGAAGCTTTGTTATATTTTGCTCAAAAGAAGGTATAATACTTAGTCAGAAAAATGCAGAAATAGCAAAAAATGAAATTGAATTCTTAGGAATGATAATAAATAGTGATGGAATAAAATTACAACCTCATATTTCAGAAAAAATAATGTTGTTTCCTGATAAATTAGAAAATAAACAGCAAATTCAGAAATTTTTAGGATGTTTTAACTATGCTGAAGGATTTATAAAAAAACTTGCAGAAAAAAGAAATAAATTGCAAAGACTATTAAGAAAATCAAATAAAATAGGATGGAATGAAGAACATACTCTTTGTGTTAAAAATTTAAAAGAAAATTGTAAAAATTTACCTAAACTTAGACTTCCTGATGAAAATGATAAGTTAATTGTACAGACAGATGCATCAGATTTATATTGGAGTGCTTTATTAAAAATCGATTTAAATGAAATTTGTAGATATACTAGTGGAACATTTAATAATGCTGAAGTAAATTATTCAACTAATGAAAAAGAATTATTAGTAGTTATTAAAGGAATAAATAAATTCAAAATGTTTTTGTTACCTAAAGAATTTATTGTTCAAACTGATAATACTCAACTTAATGGACTAGTAAATAATAAATTACCAAATTCACCTCAACATAGAAGATTGCATAGATGATAAGTGTTATTATCTTTTAAATTTGAATATATTAAAGGAAAAGATAACTTATTTGTTGATTTCTTGAGCAGGAATCATGAATATGGAAAAGATTGAAGCATTTACCAAGGAATTACAAAATCTTCTAACAGATTTTAATGCAGATTATCTTGCTGTCCAAGAGGATCATCTTGATATTCGACAAACTTTGTGTGATTTATCAAATAAGGTTGTTGAGAGCGGAAAAAAGATTGAGAAATTAAACAATAATAAAGAAAAAATAGTTGAAAAATTGACAAAATGTTTAGACTTTTTTGTAACATGCAGCCATGAATACCCTCCTTTACAAAAAGGTGAATACAGTCGAAAGGCTAGTCACATCCCATTTCGGGAGATTAATACATCCACCTCAAGTGGAGAATCAAAATTTAAGAGAAATGACTCTCTTACCTCGCAAGAGTAAAAAGTCATAAAAAAAGGTCCACGACAATCAACCGTCAGTATTGACAAATTGTTGGAAAAATTTACAAGTGGAAAAGGAGCCACTCACCTTTTAGGTGAAACATCCTTATCAAAAGGCCCATTGGAACAGCCTACTGTTATCAGTGAATTCCAAGAAAATAAAAAATCATCCACCGGTGACCTTAAATCACCAAAGGGAAAAATTACAACTCATCATGTTAGAACCAATTTACATCCTATAGAGAAGGAGTATTACGAATTCTCAGAATGGATATATAATTTCAGAGAAGGAAGTTCTCTTTACTTAACAGCCCTTCCAACGACGATTTATCCAAGGATTATTGCAGTTCAAGGTGCTGATCCTATTATTGTTCGAAAATTAGCAACATTTGGATTCTTAGATCGACTCTTCCCAGGAGCAGATCTAAAAGAAATTGAACAATTTGATAGAGAATTTGTTAGCTGTGTCAAAAAATACAGTGATAAACAACCAGTTGAATTGAGATTTTATACTATCAGTCCTGAGTATAAAGAACCAGAATGGTATGGAGAACATCATCTTGTCACTATTCGAAAAAATAATGGGAATCCACTCAAGGAGATTCAGATTTTTAAAGAGATGCCTACTATCAATAGAAAATGGATGATTTACAGGCGAGCCCTTGGAATTAAATCAGTTTGCTCAACCATGCAATTTTTCTATGGAGAAAAATACATGGTATATGGAATGAGTAATAATTGGATCATTATCTGTAGAGGAGACAAAGAATCAAAAATTTTAGAGGACAAGATTTGTGAAATCTTGAACGATCAATTCCTTGGGAGTGAGGAATGCATAAAAGAAGCTTGCAGACTGATGGGACACGTCCACAAATAAAGGACGATAAGAAAGTTACATCACCAGACAGCACCATGTGATCATTAAAGAAAAAGGAGACATCTGTTAAAAGCTGGAATAAAGTTGCCGACACTAGCAGATAAGTGCTTTGATTATTGCAACCACTTTGAAGAAATTATTGTACTTTTACTTTTATGTTGTAAAATTTCGATTGGCTAGAAGCTTCTCGGTGAAGTGCAAGCCTATCTATAAATGAAGACTCTTCTTACTTGAAGAAGGTGACCAAAAAAAAAAATCCACAAGAAAGATGTATTCTCTCAAAATAATCTTTGTAACCACTTTCTTGAAAGAGTAGAAACCACTCTTCGGTGTATCAATCTCTGTAAAAATCTTTGTATAATAGCTTTCTAGCTATCATCAGATCAATAAAAGTTTTTAAGTTTGAAATAAATCTTTTATTACGCTTTGAGTGTTGTTCTACACAGTGAGTCTGCTTAAGAGTTTTGAGTGCATATGTGTCCGTTTTGCTGTGATGCTGTTGGACTTTGGCCAACTCTTGTGACAAAGGTGATCAGGAACATATAACATTCTTGCTCTTTGGCGAAGCGTGGTAAGGCCCTTATTTTAAGCTACAAAGATATTTATTGTCTGAAAATTTGTTTGAAAATTATTATGTAAGAATTTTTATAGGATTGTATACTTTGAAGAACTTTTCATAATGGAAACTTACGAATTTTATTATAGAATTGTACCTTTTAGATATACTAATAGTATTGATTATAGTCACATAATAGAAATCCCAGAAACTTATGATAGTTTTACTAGAGGAATAAATTTCATAAAAAGAGATTCTAGATATTACCAAAAATGTCTTACAATTGCTTATTTTGGATTAAAAGAAATATTATCTAAAGAAATAATAAAAATGATTATATTTTTCTGGTTAGATAGTGAAAATAGTGAAAGAACATTTGAAAATATAGAGCAATATGATAATTATAATAATGTTGCTGAATTATATGATTTTGATCTTAGTTTTGATGATAAAAAATAGAAGAATTAAAAATATTCAAAATCACATAAAAAAACTTATAAATGAGAAAACCTATCTCTAACAAATTACCACAAGAATATAAGAAATTAAAATTTAATCTAACATTAAAATTTTATATATCTATAATCAAAAATAAACTAGATCTTGTTAAATTAAAAGAATATTTAGAATACACAACTATTAAATAAGAATAAAATATGCCTGGAATAACTAAAAAATTTTGTGATAATAAAATAAAAATCTTAGAAGAACAAATAATAACTAGAAGCAATACAAGAGAAATTTTTAATTGGAATAAAATTAAAAGAGAATTAATAGGTAATGAAATTACAAGAGAATTAAGAAGAGAAGAACAATTAAAGAGAGAAATAGAACAAATAATAAATAATATAGTAATAAATCCTTTAAACCTACCTGATTAATATGAGTTTACCAACAAAAATAAGATTTAATAAACAAGAAATCGAAAATATAAGACTACCAATAGGAAGTTATCAAAATAGGGGATGGAATACTACTATGTTTCAACCTTTAAGTTCATGGGGAAATACAGATGAATTATTAAATATGACTACCAATTGGACTAATGCATTTTTATGGCAACAATTAGGACAAATAAAGACTAAAGATATAGAAGCTATAGATGGAATTAATAACATAGATCCAAAAGATGAAATAGCTAAAGAAATATTAGAAGTTTTAAGTAAAAATATGTCTAAACAATTTAATAAAATCAAAGAACAAATTAATAATTTAGAAGTGCTTGATGAAGCTAAACTTGAAGAAATACAAAACCAAATATAAAAAATTGCACAGAAAAATAGTATTAATAAAATTGCAACTTTAGAAGAAAAACTAGATATTATTAATTATAAAATAGATATTTTATTAGATAAATTAGGATTTGAAAACATTAAACCACTTTGTAAAAAATCTAAAGGATGAGTATGAATGATAAAATTAATTTAATTGAAAAAGGTATAAAAATAATTGAAGAAAAAATTACTAGAATTGAAATAAGTTATGAAGAGGTAAAAGAAAAATTACAAAATAATTTTTTAAGAATAGAAAATCTTTTAAATAGAATAATAGAAAATCTAAATAAAGAAAAGCCTTTTAAACCAGATTATACTGAAGAACTTAAAGAAGTAAGAAAAAAAAATTGAAAAGTATGAAGAACTAATAGAACTTGATGAATGATTAAAAGATGATATAGAAAGATTATTAATCGATCTTAGAAAACAAAAAGAAAATCTTACCAAAAGAGAAGAAAAATTAATTATTAAAGAATAATGAATGAAGAAATGGAAAACATAATATTCGACTTAGAAGATTTAAAGATTTGTGAAGAAATAACTAAAAATCATATGATTGGAAGAACGGGAGGACCACGAGGAATTAAAGAAGAAGATTTTGGAGAAGCTGGATAAAGTAGTACAGCTAGATATGAAGTTGAAATAGATCCTAGAAGATATGTTAATACTAAACTTGATTTTAAAATTAGAAAAGATAAAATATATAGAGATCAATTTAAACCAGTATTAAGGGAATCTGGACAAATGAAAATTACAGGATCATATTTATATTTAAATTGTGAATTAGATGTTAGAAAAGCTATTAATGAATGGAGTACTAATATGATAGCACAATTTAATTATAATCGAAGTAATACCGATAATAAAAATAGAACTGAATATTTATTAGCAACTTTCAAAGGAAATTTAGCTAATTGGTATGGAGGATTAGAAGATACAACAAAAGGAATTTGGAAAGATAGTATTGAAGCAGGATTTGGAATTACAATAAATGAAGGAATAAATAGAGTTGCTACAAGAATTTATAAAATTTGCAGGAGAAGATTGGGTAAATGAAAACACTAGAGCTAAAGCAGAAGAAATAGAAGATGCTAAGAATATAATAGAACATTTACAAATTTGTAATATGTGTTATTTTAATGAATATTGCTGTGAATATAGTAAATATTATTATATAATGTATGGAAATGGAATAGATAAAGATTATTATAATGATGTTTTTATTAGAAAATTACCACTACCATGGAATAATTATTTTCAAAATAAGATTAGAGAAAGACAAATTAGAAGAAATGCAGAAGTCTATACTTTAGGACTTATAATAAGAACTATAAAAGATGAAATAAGCTTAATATGTAGCAATCAAATGGTTTATAGACAATCTAGATTTGTACAAGATAGAATTTGTTGTCAAGACACTGAAGTACCAGGAAATTGAGGATGTTATGATTATAGAAAAATAAAAATAAAAAGAAAACATAAAAAATATAAAAAGTTTAAACGAAAATATTTTAAACCAAAAAGGAAATATTTCAAAAAAAAATATAAATCTTATAATAAAAAACCATTAGATAAAAAACGATGTAAATGTTAGAATTGTAATGAAGAAGGACATATAAGCACTGAATGCCCAAAAAAGAAAGTTAGAGTACTAATTACCGATTTTGAACAAATTAGAGATGAATGTGAAGAAGTCAACTTTGAAGAAATAGAAACTGATGAAGAGATTTTTGAAGAAAAATCAGATTCGGACGAAATATATAGTGAAGAAGAATAGAAATAGAAAAAATAAAACTATTCTAAGTTTGAGGACTAATTTTGCAATAAAAAGCCTATTTCATTAAGGGTAAAATTGATTTTTTAGCAAAAACCTTAAATATTAAATGTTGACGGGCCATTTTTAATAACCCCCCTTCAAAATTTGGTAGAAATTAAAGGTACGAAGTATATTCTTCTACTCATTTTCAATCATACATTTTTTAATAAAATAATATTTTTTATCAATATTTTTTCCTTTTTTTAACCACATATTCACCATCATATCATCCAAAATATACATTCTTTTCATTTCAGTGTGCATCGTAAAAGAAATTTTGAGGTGGTCTGAAAAGTTTGGATACAACCATTTAATTGTAGGTTTAAATTTAAACATGGCATAGGTTTCAGCGGTGTTTTAATATATAGCCTTGCTTGAGCCAAATTATTCAAAAAATAAGAATGAATAAAGCAGCGTTACATAGTAAAAGGACCCCACTTTAACAATAATCTTTGACTTTGTTGACAGCTATCAAGAAAAAAAAATTGTGAAAGACATTAAGGTCCCTAACTTGTTTTACACATTATTTCATAACAAGGACAATTTTAACATTTCATTTTCCAAAAGATGGCTGCCATTTTTTTTTCAAATCTTGCAGCTACAACACTGTTTATTCTAATGTTGCAACGGTCTCATTTTGCATTAAAATGAGAAATTAGTGTGCACCAAATAGAGGCATAGAGAAGATATGTCTCTCTAATTTTGGAAATTAAAAATATTTTGCTATCAAATTCCATTTTTGCCATTGTTAAGGTTATTTTTTCAGGAAAAACAGAAAAAAGAAAAATAAATTTATCTTGGATTTTCGCTTTTGCAATATTTAAAATGCTTCATTATTTTTGTGGAATATTTGAATGATTTGAGCTAACATTTACATCTACCTTTTCATGATCAATACAATATATTTGGACATATCGTTAGGGGCGGACCCAGCACCTAGCCGCCCCCGCGGACGCCGGTGCTAGGTCCATCGGGACCTTAAAGTTTCGTCGAGAAGAAATGGAGAAGGCAGCCAGCGACGATGAATCTAATTTTTTTTCCTTTGTGTTTTTTTGTTTTAGTGAACTGCTTTCTTGGACTTTTTTAGTAAAACAAGAAGGCCCAATGGCCAATTTGCAACTCATTAGTACAAACAAAACCAAATCCAAGATCCAAACCCCCAATTAATTGAAACCCAAACTGTAGAGGAGCTCGATGGAGAGAGATGACTGGTGAATCGATTGGCTGCACCAAATCTAAGATCCAAACCCCCAATTAATTGAAACCCAAACTGTAGAGGAGCTCGATGGAGAGAGATGACCGGTAAATCGATTGGCTGCACGAGTCCTTGCCTTCGAGTGTCTATAACAGTGGTTTGTGAGTTGCCTTTACGTGCCTCTCCAGCCGGTAGCCGTCCGGCGCTGTCTTGGCCAATCGACAGACGGCAATCCAGGCGTCCAGCAGCTTTGCCTTTGCTGCTTGCCGTCACAGTGACTCAATGAGTGCTCTCCTCTCTCTTTTATTTTCTTTTCTTGTTTTTGTTTTTGTTCCTTTAGTTAATTTGTTTGATTTATTATTTATAGTTTATAAATTATGTTTATCAGTTTATATAATATCAATGTGTTTGTTCTGCACGTCGATTTTTTTTTTTTATTATTTGTTTATGAGTTTTGAAATCATGATTTTGTGATAGTTTTCAGCTTGTTTGAAATATGATTTATGAATTGGAATTTGAAACTGAATTTGAATTTGAATTAGGGTTTGGAATTGGAGGAAAATAAAATTGGATTTAGAATTGAAGTGTGTGTTTCAAATGAAGAATATGAGTCAAAGGATTGCTAAGAATTCAATCCAATCAGAATTTTGTTAAAGTAACGTTGTACTTATTGTTGAAAACTAATATTGTAGTCACATCTCTAACAAATTAACTTTTTAAATGAATAATTAGTTCAACATCAACATGGTATTAAAATTAACAATCGTGTTTCGAAATATCAAATTTGAACGTGTAAGGAACTTGACCAAAGACTAACTTTTTAGAGCTTGCTCCTTAATTATATATTCATTTAATTGTAATGAAGAACAAACAATAACTTAAGTTAATGGACAGAGTAGGTTATATATATATATATATATATATATATATATATATATATATATATATATATATATATATATATATATATATATTGAATATTTTTTAATATGATATAATTAAATATTAATAAACGACATCGCTCTTACGATCGCTGATTGTCAACGTCCTCCCGGGCTGAGTTTAGATGCTGGGTCCGCCACTGCATATCGTATACTATAGAATAAAATCTCCAAATTCAGTCAGTGCAAAAAATTGTGATCAATGATATAATTCTTAGGACTACTCGATTAATCTCATAAGTAAATGCATGTTCGCATCACAACTAATATAAAAAAATATCTTGATAACAACGTGACTTTTTGTGTCACGATTAAGACAATACAATTCTCTTTAAGATCCGTACATCTCCCCTTCTGTATCTCTGCCGATGTCCACGGGCCTCGCAAAGCTGTCTTTATCCGTGTGTTTGTGTGTCGAGTTTTACAGTTACATCATTCTGTGCTGCATTTACATTCCTTTTTCCGCCAAAGTTTCTGCGTTTCTTCTTCATTGCTATACCAATTATAGAGATGCATGTGTAGGGTGTGAATAATTTTTGTAGTAGTTTTTGTTAATTTAGGTTCCGAGTCTTGCAGTGGTGATTGAGGGGAAATAGAAAGGGTTCTCAAAGTTACGAATAATGGTGTAATCATGGGAGGACCCACATGGGGTCATGACTCCACAATTTTTTTTTTAACCAAACACTTGCCACTTACCCAAGAGCAATTCAATCCACAACTCACAAGCCCAATCTCAATTATACTCTACACCAACCCATTAATTCATAATTCATTGATTAACCCAACCCAACTAATATACTATGATTCATAAGGTAGTAGCTTTGATATCCCTTATTCAAAAATCTGAAATCCCTAATTTTCCCATACGCACACTACCTACGCGGCTACTCACGATGAATTCGTCTCTCGTTTTCAATTCATTTTTCAATTAATTTACGTATTGGATTTTCAATTGAATTGAAACTAATTCGAGCATATTAGTTACTAATTCTTCTAATTTCTAAAATGTATTTGAAATTTGGTAGTTGATAGTTCACTAATTTGGATTTGAGAAATTGGAAATATTGTAGTGAAATAGTAAAGTAACTCAGTCTGAGTAAGTAATGATTTTGTCAGTTTGTCTAATTTGGTGATTTAAAATAGAATTTTTTGTGAAAGTAATTGTTGTTTATTATGAATTTAATGTTTTTTTTTTTGAAAAATGAAATATGGTATTTATTTGTTTATTTATGTATTAAATTTGTTTTTTAACAAGCATGGAGAAATATTTTAAACGAAAATTCGTATATTCGAATGTGGTTGATAACGATGTAATTATACGACGTTTTCAAAGTATGAAAATGCGTAGGCTACAATTGTAATAGCGTATTGACTTATTTTCGTTAATAATATGTAGTTCTAAATATTTTTGAATTTTCATTTTTGACCCCACATGACAAATGGTTTAGGTCCGCCTGTGTGTGTAATTGAAATTTTGACATAAAACTAAGCCATGTTTCGTTTGTGTAATGCTAACAAGTAACACCACGACAGTAAGATTCACAGTCTACACTACAGTTTGTTAAAATGAAAAAAAAAATTATTTGATAATGTCACATAAACTGGTATTAGATATCATTGGTGTTGAAGGACATTATTCGAATTGATGTTCACAAGTATCAGTGTTGTTAGAACTTAACATTTAAGGTTGAAATGTGTACTAAATTATGAGGGAAGTTTAGATGTGACATTCTAACCGTGTACACAGATCCTGGGCCCATATACATGGAACACAAGTTTTTTGTAATTTGCTATTAAGTTTATATGTTCTTACTAACACAATGGTGTACATGGCCAAAGTTATCGACCATGTTGAACAGTAACTTGATAAGTGTGTTTTATACACTTATTTAGACTTCAAAACAATAACATTTTGTCGTTCTTCTAATGAGATTACAACCTAATTTATGATATAATATGTTATTAGGTGAAATTCGATGGAAGATGAAGAATTGGATAAAAGAATGCAAAATTGGCGAAAAAGAGGCAAGATTCAAAGTTTGGGGACTGAAGTGCAAATGCTCAAAGGTTGTGTAGAACCTCACGATGAATATTCAAGAGTACTAGGAGTCAATTGGATAAAGACATCAAAGGGATAAAATATCGTTAAAATATGATCACACATCAATTTAGGATTGAAAGAGTTATGCATCGGTTTTTACACTCATGTTGTGATCCATATTTGACATACAAAGCGATCGAATTTGAAGACGACTTCTGAAAAATAGTTGTAGCCCTTTAAGTTAACTTTCCAACGCATCTTGAATTACCTCAATCGGATATCAGGAGAAAGAGTTATGATAAAAATATTGAAGAGGACGCAGAATGACAACAAGGCAGCACTAGCGCCCAAAGCGCTACCTACCTAGCGCTCAGGCGCCCGAATGCTGAAAATTAACAGATTTCTAGCACCCAAGCGCTGTCCTATAGTGCTCAAGCGCTGCGCGCCGCCACAGATTTTAGGTTTTTATTGTTTGGGCCGCGAAAACTCCACAAAAAGACTCCAAATTGGCCAAGAACGTGTAGAGAAATATAAATAGACCTAAGGAGACATTGAAAATGGGGTTCCCACACATTGAAAAGAAGGTTCCACACTTTGTAACATTGAGAGAAAAACACAAGATCGAAGAGGAAGGATTCGAGTTCAAATTAAAGATTAGAAGTGGAAGAAGATCTTGGTGCAAGAGCTGATTCTTTTCCATCTTTTTATCATTTAAATCCGGTGATGTATTCAAATTTAGATATTTATTTCATTGTTTTGATTATGAGTAGCTAAATTCATTATTAGGGTAAATAATGTAATCTATTGAGACCATTAGTTCTTTAATTCATGAATTATGAGGTTTATTCTTTCATGTGTTGATTTTATTATGATTGCAATGCATTTAATTACCTGATCAATAATTTGATGATCTATTGAGTTTCTTACGAATCGAGAGGTGAGTTTGAGATTTAGAACATGTAATAAAATTCGGTAACGAGGTATAACGTGTAGAGATACCTATACTAAGTGCTACGGTCGTTATATGAATTCCTAATGTCAGAACTCGTTTAACTAAAGGTAATTCGTATAGAGATATGAAATTGAATTAGTTAAATAAGCTCAATGAGAACTCGAGAGGGGTAAATTGAATAACGTAAGAGAATTCGACCGAACACTACGTTAGACTAGAATCTTGAATTGGGAATTAAGGTGATCATTAGATGAAGTTGTTTTGCTCTAATACATCTTATATACATGAATCTTTGATCTATTTGTATTTGTTATTTCATCATAATTTTCATTTGTTTTATGCATTTAATTTATTTAAGAAAACCAATATTCACAACTTTTATCATTCTTTATCTGTTTATCTTTTATCAAATAGGAGTTAGAAAAGTAGATTAAGACTAAAGTATAGTTCTCGCGAGAACGATAATCCGGACTCTTAGGTCCACTATATATTACTTGTTACGATATCGTACACTTGCGATATAAAAATACGCAACATAACTGTCTAGAGGGAAGTGTCGAAAGTTAACTGTATTGCTCCTAATGGCCACTGGCCAGTTTGATGATGCATCAGTTACTGCCTTTAGCACCAGCAAAGTGTCGAACTGAAGGGCTTTCCACCATCTCCTGCCTCTGTCCTGAAGCAGGACCTTGCAACTCTTTTTTCTGAAGCTGAAGATAATCAAACAAGACTCGAGAGCATGTTCTAACACATCACTTCCAAGTGCTGCTAATTAGTCTTTTTTATTTTGTTTTTCCAGCTTTGTTATGTGGCATTCTTCTCGATTCAGAAAAACCTGGTTGCCATGGATAGAAAGGGGTGATAAACAAGCTTACTGAATTGCAGATTGAGAGAGACGAATATGTGCAGAAGGAAAAGATACCTGAGGTGTAAAGAATCAAGGATATTAACAAACTCGAGGAGTCATTGATGGAAAAATCTGGTGATTTTAGCTATATATCTAAAGATGACTTATTTCCGAGATATTTTCATTGCTTCTTCTGGGGGAAAGTTATTGCTGTCACATCAAGTATAGTTGGCTCTTTCAAATGCACATATATGGGTGCAAGATGGATAGTTATGAATTAACATATATCCTTCTTTGTGTCACTTCTGATGGTGAGTTGAGCTCAATAACTTTTACAACTTTGTGTTGGATCTGGACATAACATATGCGTCTTAACCTCATTAATTGTACTAATATCAGTCAATGTCGACTTTTCTACGTACTATCTGGTTGTCAGGTCAGGATCTCATGTAATAGTGCCACATTGAGAAGGGTATAAGATGATTTTGAATAAATCTTTAACACAGAATCTTTTGAAGGCCAACATTTTAAAAAACAAACAAAAAAGAACTATGAATAAGAAAATCATTGCACTATTTTTAAAGTTTTAAGTTACTCGTAACCACACTAGATTAGTTTGCATGAATTTTTCTTTTTATCAAATTCTAAACTTCGCAGAAAATTAATTTCTATTCCTAAAGGTCATGCTAAATTCTTTGAAAAGATTCTTTTATCGAAAACTCGATATAATTTATTTCTTCTAGTAAACAGATAAGCAAAGTTTTAGCAATACATCATTATGTAACAAGTATAGTTATACTTTCGCTCTACTATTTTTTGTTTTTACTTTGTAGTTAATTGATATACATGCATACAAGGCACATTTGGTACACTAATAACATTGAATATGGATTAGTTTTATCCAAATTAGATCTATCTGGTTTACTTCCATTGTACAGTTCACAACATACAATTTAAACCCGTCATTAGGTAGGTTTAGACCACAAATGAAACTTGTGATTTCAACTGATGCCAAAAGGTTTAGATCACAGATGAAGCTTTTATCAATTGGATTAGTGTGCTACAAATTTAAAAGGACACTTGACCACTTAATATAGTTGGAACTTGGACTTTAGCCTAATCACCATAGGCACATTAGGTGTGTGTTGGCCATGCACTCTTGATGAGCCTCACTATGATCCCCATTGATACTTCAGCCACATTTCCTTGCTATTTATTATTATCTTTTTGTTCATTTTTTTCTCTTATGACAGATGAAATGTAATATTTTACCAAACCCGTACTTTTTTCCGGTAGCTCTTGACTTATGTATACTCTTATCCATCTTATTGTGTTTTTCATGGTGGGTTACTCTTTCCTCTAGCAACTAGCCCTTCAGTCCCATTACTATCATCTCTAGAGGGATATAAGCTCTATTTCTCTAGCTTTCAAGGAATTGATAACTATGTCTCGGTCAAGTTATCCCTGCCAGAGTTAAACGCTTGCTTGATCTCTATAGCAGATTCAGGTATGAAGTTTAAGATTGTGATTGATTTGTAATCATCAGGAACTTCATCTCCAGTGTCCTCAAGGTCTTGCACTGTTTTATTGAACACGTCTGAACTCTCATCGAGATCTTTTAAAAGATCTATAACTTATAGAGAAAATTTGTTCCAACAGGAAGATTTTATCTGGTAAATATTTAACCATATGCAATTTACTCAATCTTTCCCCCCAAATTCTTACCACAATCTGATTTTCCTACTTTTCTAAGTACGCAATCAGATAAATGCAGGATAATAGATGTATAGGGTACTTCATTAACCTCAGTATTTTTTCAGGAGTGTAGGCTTCAGGGTAATTCGCATCTAAGGCTTTAGCAATTTTTCGTTGCACCAAAATTTTGTTGTCATATTGGGAAATCACCTTTAGTAGTAAAAGGGTCAAACTGAAATTCTTGGAAGTCATTCACTTACTTGAAGTCAAGATTTTTATCAAAGTTAAAATATGGCTCTATATATTAGCATATATGACAGAGGCAGCAGAAAACACAATTATCACTCAGTTCAGAGAGTTATCAAAGAAAAACAGTTTCAAATAAATTTATCACAAAGATAAAGATTGTAAATTGCAGATACAGAATGGCCATATAAACACACACACAGATACAGAATGGGATATGAGGCAGGCCAAGATGGGCTAATGGACATATATACACACATAAGGAGGGCTAAGATAGGTTAATGAACGGTCTCACAATCATAATGTGGATCTTATTATGTCAAGCGTATGTCACATAATTTATTAGTATAATAAGGTGAATTGTACAGTCTCGTTCAAGGATAGATCTATAACTGAAATAAAAAAATAAAGATAGGCTAAATACGTAAAAAATATTCACATAACAAGATTTTTTTACGTTAAATTTTTTTTTTTTTTTTTTTTATACTTGAAACATTGAAATTGGCTTATGTAAAAAAACTAAAATAAAAAGATATATATATATATACTAGGTGCAAGCAACGTGCAATGCACGTTTGCTTAGTTTATATTTAATAGTTTTGTTTAAGAATTAATTTGTTATTAATAAAGATGTAATTTTTTTGGTTAATTAAATAATTAATGATGTAATGTTTATGTAATTGATAAATAGTTAAATAAAGTGCTTCTCTCTGTCATCTCCAACCCAAAATCACAAACAGAAAACTCAAGGTATGTTAAGGGGTAAGAAGATGAGTTTACTTAGGCTCCGTTTTATTCTCATTAATGTAGAATGAGAATGAAAAATATAACCGTTATTGGACCCCACACAAGAGATAGAAATTCAAAATTGATATAATGGATAACGGTCATATTTTTCATTTTTATGGGTTTTTAATGAGAAACAAACAGATGCTTAAACTTTTTGCATGACTTAAGTCTTTACTCTTTTTTAAGTAATAATGCAATTCATTTTATCGTTAAAGTATGATATGTATTACGATAATATATGTATATCATGTGTTAGATTTAGTATTGGTAAGTGACGGGTAAATTTTCGAGGACGAAAATATTTTAAAGGGATGAGAATGTAATACCCCGAAAATTTTCATAAAATATAATTCAATTTTTATATACTATATTTTAATATTTTGAAAGTTAGGGACTAAATGATACATTTATCAAATTATATTTTATTTGTGTCAAATATTTAGATATTGATGGAGTTATCGTAAATATATGAATATTGGTCTCGTTGGATAAATCGTAATTAGATACATAAATCAGATTCGAGAAAAAGTCGATTCGGATAAGTTAGCTCCAACATATTTTAGTTTGAAGAAATTATCAAAAGCTAATTTATTTTTATTATTATTTAATTATAATTTTGAAAGTAAGGGATGGTAAAAAAAGATTTTCCGTTAAAACAAGAAATTCCGTTAGTTTTTCCGTTAAATCAAAAAATTCCGTTAGTTTTTCCGTTAAACCAACAAATTCCATTTAATAGCCACTTTTTATATATAGAAAGATATATATAAAGGAAGTTTTTACATGTAATCTTCTTAACTTAGTTCATCGATATCATTTTTTACTATTTGATTTGTACAAAATGTTACAATATATAGCCCTTATTTGGGATCCGTTAAAAATGCATTTTGGGAAGTTTTGAATAGTAATAATTTAAAGAATCTTGATAAAAAAATATTAAAAGAAGTTTTTGATTTACGTGTAATATTATGTTATTGAAGAATATGTAATTAAAAATTAGAAAAAGAAAAATGTATTTTTGAAGAACGGAGCCGAAACAGAGGTATAGAAATGAGGTGAATTTTCATCTCTTCTCTCACTATCTCCTGTTGAAGTTATGTTTTTTTTTTTAGTTATTTTACCGATATGTTAATAATCCCTATTTAATAGGGTCATGGGTTTGATTTGATTTAGTCTTCCAACTACTTACCACGTTTGTAAACTGTGAAAACGTGGCTGCATATTTATCGTTCAGTTTGTTTGTAAAGGTTTATATAAGTCAAGTCTTACTTTGAATTTAATAAGAAAACATTCTCCAAAAGCTTGTGTTTTTTTAATTTACAGTCTAAAGTATTCAACATTTGGTAGCAGAGCTCCATCACAGGGGCCTGATTGAATGAAGTTTGAGAAACTGCGATTTTCTTGAAAGAGTGAGAGACCAGAAAAAGAGAAGAACAGAAAAAAGTAAAGAGAGGTCAAGGTATGGCAACGGAGGGCAGCTTCGTTCAACCTGCAATTCCCAAGTTCGATGGTCACTACGACCATGGGCCATGTTCATGGAGATTTCCTCCGATCAAAGGAGTACTGGACCTTGGTGGAGAATGTGATTCCACCAGTACCAGAGGGAGCAGAACCTACAGAGACACAACGCAAAGCTTTTGAAGATCAAAAGTTGAAGGATTTTAAGGTGAAGAACTATCTATTCCAAGCTATAGATAGAACAATTATGGAGACCATCCTGAATAAGGAAACTGTGAAAGGAATTTAGGATTTGATAAAGCAAAAATACCAAGGTTAAGCGAGCCCAATTACAGGCCATCCAAAGGGAGTAAGAAATATTGCAGCTGAAAGAAGGTGAATGCGTTGATGAATACTTTGCTAGAACACTCATCATTGTCGACAAGATGAAAGCGCATAGTGAAAAGATGGATTAGACAACTGTTGTTGAGAAAATCCTCAAATCGATGACCACCAAATTCGATTATGTGGTTTGCTCAATCGAAGAGTCCAATGATCTTGCAACCATGACCATAGATGAACTACAAAGCAGCCTGCTTGTGCACGAGCAAATGATGTGAGGCTACAGAGAAGATGAACATGTTCTGAAAGTCACCAATGTAGAGAAGTTTGAAGGAACGGGAAAATCTCGTTGAGGCTTTAGAGGAAGAGGTCGAGGAAGACAAGTGTTCAACAAAGCTCTAGTTGAATGCTACAAGTGCCATAAGCTGGGACACTTTCAATACGAATGCCCTAGCTGGGAGAAGGGAGCTAACTACATCGAGCTTGATGAGGAAGAGAAAATGCTACAATGTCCTATGTAGAAACACACCAAGCAAAAAGAGAGAAAGTATAGTTCCTCGACTCAGGCTGCAGCAAGCGCATGAGCGACAACAAGGACTGGTTCTCGGATCTTGATGAGCGCTAAAAGCAGATAGTCAAGTTAGGAAATAATTCGAGAATAGAAGTCATGGGAAAGGAAAATGTAAGGCTGCAAGTTGGAGGCATCACACAAGTCATCACTGAAATCTATTATGTTCCAGAATTGAAGAATAATTTGTTGAGCATTGGACAATTACAGGAGAAAGCACTTGCAATTCAAAATGGGAAATGCAAAATTTATCATTCGAGAAGGGGTTGATCATGCAGACTGAAATGACCACAAATCGAATATGTGTTCTACTTGCTAGAATGGTGCCTAAGCTGTCAACATTTTTTCAGACTATCACAAAAGACAAATCTCACTTTTGGGCATTGTAGATATGGCCACTTAAGCTTCAAGGGTTTGAAAATCCTTCTTTACAAAAAAATGGTAGATGGTTTGCTTCAGCTAAAAGCACCTTCCAAGCTCTGCACTGATTGCGTAAAAGAGAAGCAGCATAGAGATGTAATTCCCAAGAAGAGTTTATGGAGGGCTTCACAAAGGCTGCAGTTGGTGCATGCTGATATATACGGTCCAATCACTCCTACTTCAAACAGCCAAATGAGGTATGGGTTGTGTTTCATTGATGACTTTAGCCGAAAGACTTGGGTGTATCTCTTACGTGAGAAATCAGAAGCATTTGCATGTTTCAAAAAATTCAAGAATAGCGTTGAGAAAGAGATTGTGGCATATATTAGCTGTTTATGAATTGATAGAGGTAGAGAGTTCACCTCTCATGATTTTAATGAGTTTTACGAGTTGAATGGGATCAATAGGCAATTAACAGCAGCCCACATTCTTCAGCAAAACGAAGTTGCCGAGAGGACGAACAAAACAGTGATGAACATGGTACGCATCATGCTTTCTGAAAAGAACATTCCTAAGATCTCTTGGCCTGAGGCAGTCAACTGGACAGTACATATACTCAATCATTCTCCAACACTTGCAGTGAAAGATATGACTCCCCAGGAGGCATGGAGTGGGGAAAAGCTTAGAGTTGACTATTTTTGAGTCTTTGGATGCCTAGCACATGTTCACATTCTTGATAATAAAAGAACAAAGCTGGATAATAAAAGCTTCGAGTGCATTCTGTTGGGGATAATTAGTGAAGAGTCGAAGGTCTACAGGTTATATGATCCCATTCTAAGAAAGTTGTGATCAGTCGTGATGTGATTTTTGAGGAAGACAAGAGCTGGAATTGGACAAAGGCTAGTGGAAATGCAAGTTTGGAGAATCCAAAATGGGGAGATGATGTTAAGAGTGTTCAAAGTGAAAAGAAGGAGAGGAATGAGTTGCTGCAGACGAGGGAGGTATAAGGAGTTCATCTTCTGTTGAAACACCAGTGTTGACATATGGTTGATTATAACCTTAATGTTTTGATTATAACAAACAATATTAATATTGTTTCTAACGATTGATTTTGAGTGACGATAGTTCAATGTTAAAATCAATCAAGAATTGCCAAATCAACACATTATAAATCAGACTCGAAATAAATATCAAAGTGAAAATTAGCATTCGAGACAATAGCGATTTGCATGCAATGATCGAATTGGAACTTAAAGATTCACAAAAGACGCAAATCAAGATACAAGTCAAAAGAACAACAAGAACAAGAATCTTAAAGAATATAGTTTAGAAGTTGTGTATCGGAACTTAAATATAAAGGTATTAACTCAACGATTCTTAGCAAATGCATAAAGTTCAAATTATTTTCATAATCCATCACTTGCATAAACATGTTTTTCATTTATAATATGAAATAAATTTTGAAAAAGCAATTTCCAAAAAAAATGTCAAACTTTCGGTCAACCGAAATTGCAGAATTGATCAGTCGAAATTCCAACGGTTTGATTTTTGCAATGGCTATATCACACTTTCGGTCGATCGAAATGCTCAACCGAAAGTTCCTGCAGCCTCCTCTTTTGCTCTATAAGTATTCATCTTCTTTGCATTCAATAAAAAGACTTTATAAGAGCAATTAAAAGAGCATATTTATTGAAAATCATTGAGCTTACTTGATTTTAAATTCTATTTCATTTATTACAAAGAATTTCTTGATTGATCAAACTAATTTTCATCTATCTCATCAAGAATTCTTTTTGCAAAGAAATTTTCTCAATCTCATTTATTCTTCATTTTTTATAGAAGTTTTCTTTACCAACACTTATATTGAAGTGTAAATCTCTCTTCATACTTAATTTGTATTATTTGTTAAAAGAAATCATAGGTTGAAAATTTTGATGCAAAGATACAAACTATTTCATTATTCATCAAAGTTTACAACACAAATACTTGATATTTATTATTTGCTATCTATTAAAGTGTTTACCTAACTCTTTTATATTTAACTTGATTATATCATTGGTTACGAGAGCTTTTTCAATTGTAAAATCATCACTTACACTTTGATGGTTTCGAGAGCCTTGTGAAAACTTGATTGTAAGGATAAGTGCTCCTTGTTGTAAGTCACTTAAGGATAAGTGCTCCTTCTTGTAAGTCACTTAACGATTGGTACTCTTTGTTGTAAGTTACCATTATAGTGCATTTAATCTTACTCGTGATGGAGAGCTTGGTAACGAGGATTTAGAACATATTGTATATCGAACCTCATTAAATTGGTTTGTTATCTTTACATTATTGTACTTTACTTTACATTGTCATTTATATTGTACTATATTCATATTTGAATTAAGTTATCGAGTTTACATATTTATCTCTCTTATTACACTTTGAATTTTTTTTTTATTGAATAGTTTTGAGACTAATTGTCGAAAAAAGTTTCAAACACTAATTCACCCTCATCTTGGTTATTTATTCTTGGGCTAACAACCAGAACATAGTTCACCAAGTTCGGATGAAGGGAGAGCAAGAAGACATCCTACCTGGATGAAGGATTATACAAGTGGAGAGGGACTATCTGGAGATGAGGATGAAAATGATTTAGCTATGTTTGCATGCAGTGATCCAACTACATTTGAGGAAGCTACTAGGGATGCAAAATGGAGGGTTGTCATGGACTTGGAAATGGAATCAATTGCAAAGAACAATACTTGGGAGCTGACAGATTTGCCTAGAGAAGTTATGAAGATTGGAGTCAAATGGATTTTCAAAACAAAGCTCAATTCAAATGGTAAAGTTGATAAGTGTAAGGCTCGACTAGTGGCCAAAGGATACACTCAACAACATGGAATTGATTATACTGAAGTTTTTGCTCCAGTTTCCAAATTAGACACAGTTCGAATGGTTGTTGCTTTGGCTGCTCAAAATGGATGGAGCATATTTCAGTTAGATGTGAAGAGCGCCTTTTTGCATGGTGAACCGAGTGAAGATGTGTTTGTTGAGCAACCTCAAGGGTATGACAAGAAGGGATAGGAGCATAAGGTGTATAAGCTAAAGAAGACACTATATAAGCTTAAACAAGCTATCCGAGCTTGGTACAACAGTATTGAAGCATACTTCGTTAGAGAAGGCTTTGAGAAGTGTGAATATGAACACACCTTGTTCATAAAATCAAAGAATGGAGGTAAGTTTTTAATAGTAAGCCTGTATGTTGATGATCTAATATATGCTAGCAATGATGAGAACATGTTTGAGGATTTCAGAATTTCTATGATAAATGAGTTTGATATGTCTGATTTGGGGAGGATGAGATATTTTCTTGGTATGGAAGTATGTCAGAATGATGATGGTATGTATTTAAGTCAGAAGAAATACGCTCGAAAAGTGTTCGAAAATTTTCAGATAGATAAGAGCAATCTTGTGAAAAATCCTATAGTCCCTAGTTCTAAGCTGTCGCGAGATGAAGGAGGAGTGAGAGTTGATGCCACAATGTTCAAACAAGTTGTTGGCAGCCTGATGTACTTAACTTCAACCAAACCCGATCTCATGTATTCAGTGAGTTTAATTAGCAGGTACATGGGAAGCCCTACTGAATTGCATTGGCAAACAGCAAAAAGTATACTTCGATACTTAAGAGGGAATGTGGATCTTAGAGTTCTTTATAAGAAAGAAGGGAATAAAAAGCTAATGTCCTACACAGATAGTGATTATGCAGGGGATATCGATGACAAGAAAAACACATCGGGGTATGTATTTATGTTTAGCTTTGGTGTTGTAGCGTAGTCCTCAAAGAAACAACCAGTTGTCATTCTTTCTACCACATAAGCTGAGTTCATAGCAGTAGCTGGTTGTGCTTGTCAAAGTATTTGGATGAAAAGAGTACTAAAAATATGGGGCAGGTTCAAAATAAGTACACAACATTATTCTGTGATAATAGCTCGACGATTAAACTCTCAAAAAATCTAGTGATGCATGAGAGGAGCAAACACATTGATGTTTGATTTCACTTCCTTCGTGATCTCTCAAAGGATGGTGTGGTAGAGCTGGTGTACTACAATTCATAGGAGTAGGTGGCTAATATCATGACCAAACCCCTCAAACTCGATGCCTCCTTAAGGCTGAGAAAATTGCTTGGAGTCTGTAGTGTTCCTGCTGTAAACTGAATGCAAAATGCAATCAGATTAATGGAGAGTGTTGAAGTTATGTTTTTTTAGTTGTTTTACTGATATGTTAATAATCCCATTTAATAGGGTCATGAGTTTGATTTGATTTAGTCTTCCAACTACTTATCACGTTTGTAAACTGTGAAAACGTGGCTGCATGTTTGTCGTTCAGTTTGTTTGTAAAGTTTTATATAAGTTAAGTCTTGCTTTGAATTTAATAAGAAAACATTTTCCCAAAATCTTGTGCTTTTTTGATTTACGGTCCAAAGTATTCAACATCTCAATCTCCCTCCAAAAATGTTGTGTTTCAAAATAAGATGGACATGTTTTCTTTACTATTTATTTTTGAATGACACTTTTAATCTCAATTTATTATTATGTATTTTTTCCTTATTGTGAGGCTTTCCATGATTTCTTCCAAAAGAATGTGATCATAATTATGTCAAGAATAGAACCTATATATTATGGGATTTTTTTATTTTTTTGTTTTTCATTTCTTTATTTTTTTTGTTTTTTTCCCTCCTGGTGGTGGGTTTAACTTTAGATGATTAGGTGCATGGTTTTAACCTTTGGTTTATAACTAGGGATGGCAAAAAAAAATATGTTCAACCTGATACCCTTGGGGTCTCGCCCCGTTTAAAATTAATTTTAAATTTAAATTTTTTATCGAACAAAAATAATAAATTTATCATCATTTTTAAAGAGAACATAAGTTGTTTTTAACAAATTAGTAAAAAAAAAATATATTTACTAACTAGAAACATAAAAAATAAAAAGCAAAAAATAATAAATAAATAAATGGAGCAAGGGACCTCCCTCACACACCCCGATCCCGCCCCCATCCCGCTTTAATCGGATATATAAAAAATAATTTGCATAATCCTTCTTAAAATACTACCAAACTTCCCCATCCCCACCGAGCTAAACCAGCCACCATCACCTTCTTTCCCAACAATTCTTCCTTTTTTTTAATCTTCTGCCACCAAATCAAAACCATCTTCTTGGAACAATTTTCAAATCTCAAACTTCAAAATTGCTTGAAAATGGTGGAAGTCCTAGGATTTTTAATCCACAAAAATGGTAAATAAGGATAATATGGTGACCTGGGTATAATAGATTTGTGGAGTGAACTATGGGAATAATTTCACAAAAAAAGGGATCATCTTGGGGGGAATCTTAGTATTTCCATTAAATTTTTAAAATTGTCTTATATGAAAAACTTTTTTCTCATAGATAAACAATGATTGAGAAGAAAGTGGCATTAATGGCTCCTTGCTTCGTGTTGAATAACAGCTAATTCAGTCTAATCTCTGAAAATTTCTAATCCATTCATGTAGTTTTCGAACATTTAACAAATGAATCTCATTTAGATATGAGACAACTCTGAGAAGGTCTAAGTGTGCCGAAGGTGTTTTGTAATGCATTACTGCCCAGCTTGATGGGGTTTTGGTGGATGCCGGGGGGCAAGCGATAGACGGTGATGGGTGTAAAGTCTGGAAAATTTTATAGAATATAATTAATTATTTTCAATACATATATTAAAAGTTGAAGGATTATAGAGAGATAAGTTTTAAATTCTTATTTTTTTGGGGTGAAAAAATTAAATTTTGATAGAGCTAGAACTAGAACTAGTATATAAATTTTGGGTTCATTATGTAGCTCATATTAAATAATGCAACTTGGACTTGAGAAATAATTATTTCGAATAAGTTATGTCCGTGTTATTAAGGTTGAAAGATATTACCTTAATTTGTAATTAATTAAGTTAATAATGATTCAAAATATTTCCCATTCAGCCACGTGTACTTCTAGTGAAATAGAGAAATATTTTTTTAATTGGTCATGATTTTTTTTTTTTTTTGATGTGTAGATTATATTGGAAAAATAAAGTATTTTTTTTTTAAGATTTAAATGATCTATTATATAATATAGTTTGGGCAATTTTCTTGGCATAGTACACGGTAATCATGACTCTGCGTTAGCTGTCCTTGGTTTGAAATTAGGTAAATTGCCTTATTTTGAGTTTGAAATGAATTGTAGACATGTTTATAATTAAAAGACAAATCAGTAAACTGAGCCAATTACATGGAAAACGCGTGGCTTTATAAGGTAATGTAAATATTATGGATGGTATACACATAAAGAATTTTTGTCTACCTTAAATAAATATTTCAAGTTAGGAATAAAAGATTGTGATATGTTTACTGGAGCCAAAAATAAAATAAAATAGAAAAGGGATATACACACACCACATCAGAGAAAAGGCCTTGGAATGTGATAAGTGTATTTCGCACACTAAGATAAAATTTGCAAAAAAGTCAAAGGTTTGGGATTGCTACTGCAATTTTCCCTATTTTTATATCTCTTTCTTTCAAGAAAAGCCAAATGGAGGGACCATTAATTTCTCCAAAGACTTAAAACAAACAAAATAAATCATGAATCCGGCCAATAGCATTAGGGAAAATGAGCTTCCTCTCTTCTCTTCGTTGAAAGTAGTCTTAAAACATTAGTGAACCTTCCAATCATGTTTGGACATACTACTGAACAAGATGGATAGTATAATATGACAAGTTTTAGTTTTTATTTCTTTAGCTTGTGTTTGACACCCATTTTGGGAAAAAAATAAATTCTGAAATAGTGATTGATGGAAGAATATGTGGTTAAAAAGTAAGGTGAATTTTTTGGTTTATGTGTAATATTATTTTATTGATAGAATGTGTGGTTAAAATGAAGAAAGAGAGAGAGAAATGAGAAATAGAATAAGTGTCGAACAAGGGCTTAATATTGTTCTATACTCTTTAGTTCATGTTAACAAATAAGCCATCATTTTTTGAACAAAGCATTGATAACACCAGGAAATCGGAACAATATCACTATGCTTCTGTGTTACAAACTTGTGGCACTTTCTGACAGAATAACAAAACTGATTGCTTTATTATTGATTAATCAGTCGTATAAATACACCAGGGAGATAACCAAGAATGGTTGAAAATCCTAGTATCCTACAAATTGGGAAGTTGTTTATAAACTAAATCCTATATCTATGGAAGACAACTAAATACATTTAAATAATACAATCTGATAAGAAAGACTAAGTCAAGCAGTTAAGGACAACTAATTATCTCTATTATGCCCCCTCAAGATGGAGCTCGAGAGAGAAGTCCAATCTTGTGCTTAAGTTGAAGAAAATGTTGTTGTGGAAGTGGATTGGTAAGAGCATCAGCAATTTGGTCTTCAGAAGAGACAAGAGCAACACGAAGAGCACCTTTTTGAACTTGATCCCGGATAAAATGAAAATCTATTGTAGCATGCTTCATTCGGGAATGAAAAATTGGATTGGAGCAAAGTTGAGTTGCCCCAATATTATCACAGTAAATGATAGGGCAGTAGGGAAGCGAAATACCAAGATCAGTCAAGAGATAACAAATGAAATTAAGTTTAGGAGCTGTATTTGCAACTGAGCGATAATCTGCGTCGGTGGAGGATCTAGCAATAGTTCGTTTGCTTTTTAGAGCTCCAGGATATTGGATGTTTACCAAGATAAACAACATAAGCACTAGTTGAGCAAAAAGTGTCCTTGTCCCCTACCCAATCAGTGTCAGAGAAAGCTTGTAAACTGAGCGAAGAGTCTGAGAAAGCATGAAAACTGAGAGTAGAGTCTTTGTAGAGTTGTAAGCCATCATCTATGGTGCCAATAAGATAACGCGGTAGCCGTTTGACAAAGGATCAATGTTTAGTTGTTGGGCAGTGCATATATTGTAACAATTTGTTAATAGTAAAGGCGATGTCTGGTCTTGTTATTAGCAAATATTGGAGGCTTCCAACTACCTGGTGATACTCAATTGGATCAGACAGAGAAGAACCTAAGGTTAACATGAGAGTAGGACTAGTTGGTATGGGAGCAAGAATAGTCTTGGCATCTTGCATCTTGGTTTGAGTGAGGAGATCCATAATATATCGCCTTTGTGAGAGTAACAAGCCATGTTTGTTTGGGACAACTTCTACACCCAGAAAGCAAGTTAGTAAGCCGAGGTCTTTGATGGAAAATCACTGAGCAAGAATAGCAATGAAATGATTACCTTTGGTGGCATTGTCTCATGTGAGAATTAAATCATCAACATAAATAAGGAGATACATAATGTGGCCATCAGCATGAAAGATAAAGAGTGAAGAATTAGCATATGAATTTTGAAAACTAAACTGTAGAAGGAATGTTCGAAGCTCATGGTACCACACCCGATGGGCTTATTTTAGGCCGTATATTGCTTTTCTAAGTTTGCAGACATATGAGGGGTTGTCTTTATCAACAAATTCTGATGGTTGTGACATGTATGCATTCTCGGATAGATGACCTTGAAGAAAGGCATTGTTTATATCAAGTTGCCTTAAGGGCCAGCCACGATTTAGAGCTATACTAAGAACAATTCGAACTGTAGTTGGTTTGACAATTGGACTGAATGTGTCTTGGTAGTTTATTCCATGACGTTGGTAGAAGCCTTTTGCAACCAATTGGGCCTTGAACCTGTTAACAAAACCATCAAATTTGCATTTAGTTCTAAAAATCCACTTACATGCAACTAGATTTTGACTTCTATCCTGGGGAACTAGAGTCCATGTACCATTCTTTACTAAAGCATCATACTCTTCGGACATGGCTCAATGCCATTTATGATCTTTGAGAGGTTGGGTCAATGTGGTTGGTTCAAGGTCATCACCTTTGGTTAATTGGGTGTGAAGATTCATTTTGGTGATGGGTTTGCGAATATTGTTTTTCTCTTTGGTGGTCATGGTGTAGGTGGGTTGTGGCTAAGGCTCGAGTGGGTTTATTTATGGTGATGGTTGTTGGGGATTGTTGGTATTTGAAGATTCAATTGATGGTGTTAGAATAGATGTGTCGGCCAGGTCTGGTGGTGATGAAGCTTTACTGGGGGATTGCTATTGAGCATTCAATGAAGATAACGGATTGAGTGGTGGTACCAACAAGGTGGGAATTCGAAGTAGTGGAGGAATCCAAGTAGCAATGGAGTCTGATTGAGGACAAGAGGAAGGAACAGAGAGATGGCTGAAGAGAAATACAGACTCAACAAATCTAACATGCCTAGAGACATATATTTTGGAAGTGGATGGAACAAGGCCTAGGCATTTTGAGTTAAAGAGTATCCAAGGAATACACATGGTTTTGATCGAGCCTCTAGTTTGTTGGTTGTATATTATCTAAGCCAGGGGTAGCATAAACAGCCAAAAATTTTGAGTTTTGAGTAATTAGGAGCTGTTGTAAAAATTCTAATATGGAGAGGAGAGGTTTAGTGTTGGTGTTGACATGCAATTTATTAAATAAACTGATGTGGCTAAGGCATAAGTCCAATAACTTAAAGGAAGAGATGCATGAGTAAGTAATGCTAATCCAGTTTCTACAATGTGAAGATGTCTTCGTTCAGAAAAGTCATTGTGTTCAAGTGTGTGAGGTGGTGTAGTGAGATGAGAAATTCCATTTGTTGAAAGAAATTGGGCAAGTGCAATATATTCACCTCAATTGTCAGAATAAAGTGTTTTGATGGTTTTATCAAAGTGTTTTTCAACAATCGCTTTAAATCTAATAAAAATATCTTTGATTTCTGACTTTTGTTTAAGTGGATAGAACCAAATATATCTAGTGAAATGATCCACAAAAATGACATAATATTTAAATTCATTATTTGATATAATTGGAGAAGTCCAAACATTAGAAAAAATAGTTTCAATGGGTTGAGAAGATTCAATTGTGGATTGAGAGAATGACAATTTGTGGCTTTTATTACTTAGACAAGCATTACATGAAAAATTAGAAGAGAATGAAGAAAAGACATAGAGTTTATTATTGGAAACAATCTGCTTCAGAATGTGCAAAGCTGGGTGTCCTAATCTTTGATGCCACTCGGATAATGTTGTTTTGATGCTGGAGAAAGCAAGCAATGGTGGAGATACTGGCCTCTCATAAACGCCATCTTTAGTTTGGCCCTTCAGTAGTGTTTCCCTCGTGTGAATGTCCTTTACAAGAAAAGATGTTGGTAAGAATTCAATGGAGACATTATTTGAGGTACAAAATTGAGAAATTGAAATGAGATTCTTTTTCATAGTAGGAACACAAAGGAAAGTGTTCAATTGAAAAGTGTTATGAGTTGTGTGGAGATGGGGAGAACCGATATGAGTAATGGAGAGACCTGAGCCATCACCTATCAAAATGTCATCTGAGCTATTGTATGGAGTATGCATGGAGAGATTGTTAAGATCAGCTGTAACATGGTAAGATGCTCCACTGTCCAGGAGCTAAGATGTATGATTGAGAGTATTGGTAGCATAATGAGCCCTTGGTTGCCATGGGATAGCAGAGTGATTGTTCGAAGCAGGAAAGTACCGTTGGATGTGTTAATTGGGACTAGCTGAAATGAGGGACGCCGTTTTGCTGTATGACTTTGTATCGTGCAGATTTGGCAATAACCCAAGTATGGCCAAGTACCTTGAGTTGTGAGTTGTGAGTTGTCCGCTGTTTTATGTAGTGGGATACTTGTTTTGGTGGCTGTTGGCGGAGTGCCATGACTGATTGTTGGTGCCTAAAGGTGCAGGTAAGCGCCGAGTTGTTAGATTCTTACTCGTGGGATTAGGAGTGGCAAGAAACTGAAGGGGGTCTGGTTTTGTGGTGATCACCGACACTTCAAAATTGAGCAAATTTTCATATAGTTCCTCAAAGGTTATAGGCATGTCTCTGGCTTGGACATCACGTGTTAGTTCTTTGTATTCATCGCCAAGTCCATCAAGTATCTTGTCGGTGAGATCTTCTGCATCTAGTGGTGCTCCAAGAAGGGTAAGCTCATCAGCTTTTGCCTTTATGGATTCCAAGAATGCTGTGACACTGTCAGAGCCTTTGGTGATCATCTTGAGTTGGCTTTTGGCCTGTTTGATGCATCCACAAGAAGGCTTGGCGTAGGTGGTGGCCAGGACAGTCCATACTTCGTGAGCGGTATTGGCTTGTGCAATAAATGGTATGATGGTGTGGGAGATGGAGCCGATGATGGCATTTAAGATTAGTTGGTCCTATCAGATCCAAAAGGTGTGAGCAGGGTTTGATGTGGTTGTGTCATTTGGTGTGATAGTGGCTGAGGGACATGGCTTTGAGCCATCGATATAGCCTAAGAGATCATAGCCAATGAAGAGGGTATGAAATTGCATTTTCCATGAGAGGTAGTTGTCGGAAGTATGTTTTGGAGGGGTTTGGGCAGCAACATCAATGCTAATAAAGGTGTTGTGAGATTCATCAGTGTTGAGAATGGAGGGTAAAGAATTAGCCATGGATGTTCGAGACTAAAGAGAGGAGTGGATGAGAGAAGATGAAGAAAAATATTGAAATTTGTTATCTCTAGTTTTGCTCTGATACCATGACGGAATAGCAAAACTGATTGCTTTATTATTGATTGATCACTCGTATAAATACATAGGGAGATAACCAAGAATGGTTGAAGATCCTACAAATTGGGAAGTTGTTTATAAACTGAATCATATATCTATGGAAGACAGCTAAATACATTTGAATAATATAATCTGATATGAAAGACTAAGTCAAGCAATTATGAACAACTAATTATCTCTATTACTTTCGAGAGCATTCATCTTGATTTTTAATTTAATTTGGTGTTTTATTTAATGCGGTTTCTGCAGGAGAAAAATATCTTGTATTGAGAAATAAATAAAAATCTATTAAAATCTTCTTTTTAAATGGAGTGCCAGAGTAGAGGTCACTTTCCATGTCTTAATAGAAATGAAAATGAAAAAAGGAAACCATTATCTATCACAAGTTGCAGTTTATGGGGAATTAGAAAGCAAGAACATATGAACTTCCATAATGGATGTTACATCACAGTTTTGGATCAATCAAATCCACATCAGAGCAGTTGAAAGTCAATTTGAACTTGTCTATTGATTCTGTTTCATTATCTAGTCTTATGTTGATCCAACTAATATTCGTCGAGTGAGATATTTAAGAAAACTCACTATGTCTACTTGTTTTAGCTTTCCTGATGATCCCCTAAAAGAATTATGAGAAAAACAATCTAAAAGTGTGAAAGTAGAGTTTTCTTGCACATTTCATAGTTAACTGTTTAAATCGTAGTGTCCTCAATATGAAATGTACAATTGAAAATGTTTTGTCTTCCTTTCTCCAAAGCTTGAAACGGTGAAATACAAAGTGGTTGATGCCTTCCTATATAAGAACGGCGATGGTAGAAAGATATATGTTTCTTTATTGATAGTTTGTAAACAATAAGGCAGCTTTCCTTTTTTGCCAATCATTTCAAACTAATGCCAAAGACCTCTAAATGTAAGAATAAATTAAGGAAATTTACCTCATAGTGGTGTTGTAGTTTTCTTCATGCTAATTCTTAATAGAAAGAACTAAACTTTACCGAAATTGTTGTTGAACAGACAAGATACTAGAATCGCTTTGATATCACTTGTTGTGTTAATTATGCCCAGAATATCTTATATCAATTGTTGAGAATTTAAGGATCACGTATTGCTCGATACCACTTGTTGTGAAATAGACAAGATACTAAAATCGCTCTGATACCACTTAATATGAAATCAACCATCGGATTGAGATATTGAAATTATATGACATAATAATGAAGTATTTGATCACAATCAAAATAATAAAAGAAGACAAGAATACATATCAGAGGAATTATGAGATTTTTTTGCACCACAAATAATGAAGATGAAGAAATATTACAATTGATCCTAAAAACTAGTAATTACTTTATCACACTTATGAAACTGTATAGAAGAGCCTAGAAAATTGAGTCCAAAACAAATTACAACTCGCAATAGGCTTCCAAAATAGAACTCCAACTCAACATATGACTCCAATAGCATTCCAAACTGAATTCTTCTTGACGTGCACTTCAATTAGAATTTTTCAATTACTTCAACAAGGAATTTGGGTCATACCCAAATTCTAACAGAAATAAAATTTCAATTCAAGATAGGCTGGAAACTAAATAAATCATGAATCCAGAATTAAGCCAGTAAAAATGAGCTTCCTTTTCCTCGAAAGTAGTCTAAAAATATTAGTAAACTTTCTGTTACATTCTCGGTACAAATGCCGACGAGACTAGACAAATAATAGACATGATTGCTTTATTATTGCTTATTCGGTTCTAAATTTTGACTCCAAGAAATCAGAATGATACCATGGTGCTTCTGTGTAACAAATGATTTCTAAAGCATCCAAAACCATATTAGTTAACTCTCATGTAAAAAGAAAAGACAAACATAACCGGGAGATCAATACAAGTTCAAGAGATTGGCACGTTAGTGAGCTACAAAGTTCAGGTGCCTGTATCTTGGCTACCGGTCCTGTGCTCATTGAGTTTTTTAATTATAGGCCTCTCTATTTTAACGTGTTAGAAACTGTGAACTTGAATGAGATCGAGACTAGAACATCGGAAGAAATGAGAGAAACCATCACACTTCTGAATTTAAAAAGAAATGTGATGTTATTTTAGATGAACAGATTGTGTTGACTAATGATGGAGAGGTTCAACGCTTACTTTTTCGTTGGGTTGATCGACCCGATTCCGATTGTACATGGATTACCAGAGAGACACTCTAGAAGCTTGACCAAGATTTATTGGAGCTCTATCGAAGTCAACAAGATCTTCCTTTTGCCCATATCTCATTCCACCCATTCATGGGGAATTGGTAGGGCACCAGTTTCAAATCGCCACTAACACACTTTTATGAGCATCGGAAGAAGCTTGTTCAACCTTTTACTTTATGATTGGGCGATTGATTGCAACCTCTTATGATTTATTCACTCGATAGTGTCGAGTTTTTTTCTCCCACCCTAAGAGAGTTGATGCAAACATCTTCGGGAATTATTTTTTCCTATTGTAGATTTGCTTTTATTATTTATGTTTCTATTATTTGACTTATATTACTGGTTGGTCCAAATCCTTCACTAGTAGTGTTATATTTTACTATTTATATGGTTTTTGCATTGTAATTAAGACAGTTGATGAATGAATAAAATATTTTGTGGGTTGTTGTCAAAGTTTCCTCTTTTCCCTTTTCTTCTTTTCCTTATTCTGTTGTTTTCTTCGTCTACATTCCTGTCCCTAATTCCCTTTTCTCTATAGATCTGTTTCTCATTTTCCATTAATTATTTTCTGGTTCCGTGTCAAATTTGGTATTAGAGCCAAAAGCTTGGGAAGTACATAAATTACAATCTAGAAATTTTCCTATCTTCTTCTCCAAAACCTCGCACATCTGTGATGTCCATAGTTGTGAATCATTGATCAGTTCTCCAAAATCTTGGAACAACACAAAAGATAGAATTTGTTATGGCAGCAATTTTTCTCTTTTAGTTTTTCTTCCTTAGTCAAAAAAAGAGTGAAAAAAAAAAAAAAGATATTTCTTTATCATTAAGAGTCCTAGTGCAGCTGCTCTTCAAATTTTGTTATATGTTGTTCTCCTATGTTGATCATTCTATCTAGATAATGTTCCAATCCACTCTTCAAGCAAATCGCATAACTCTAAATCAACCCAAATACCTACAAAACTAAGCAGCCCATTTAACCTAAATTTAGTCCACGTATTTTCCCAGCCCACACAACATTATCCAGCCTAATCACCTCGCCCAAACCCAAAGAATTAAGGCCAATTAATCTCAACACCTAATCCCAACTGCTGGCCCAATAAGTAATAGGCACAAATCTATTATACACCCATACACATTCCCTAGAAAACCAGCCCAACTAAAACTAAACTATACCCATTATCATCGAACCCAAGACAGCCCAATTCACTCCACCTCCAGCTTCTCGTCGCAGCTGATTTTGCTAACAGCCACCACCACAAATCCATCTGCTATCACTGATGTTGGCAACAGTCACACATTTATACAATCGAACCCACTACCTGCAGATCACTAAACACTCCCAACCTCCTTCATCTCATCACTCGCTACCACCGTTGAAATCGAAGGCAAAACTTGTTGCAAGATCACTCTACCTCCATCTAACTAAGCTTCTTGTCACTACTGTATAGAATTCCCACTCGTCATCTACATCTCTCTTCACTACAACCGCCACCCCTTCACCGCAACACCTTTCAACTGTAGCCGTCAACATCATCAATCTATTCACTGCTCACTAGAGATTTTGGCAACAAACCACAATTTTTGATTCACCTCACATCATCACTTGTAACCTATTGGTGACAACCTCATCTAGCCGGCAACCACAGACACCAACTCGATGGCTTGATTTTGGAAGTCTACATAACTCCACCTAAGAAGATTGAGTCCCAAGAAGAGTTATTTGCAAGGTTCACCTGTAGCACTTTCCAGATTTCACAGTACACCATTAATACTAGGGAATTATAGAACTACTGCATGATCAAGTCATCCATTCAGTTATTCCACAAGTTTCTATTTCAACATGTGTTCCAAGTCTATTGAAGCCAGCAATTTACAAGACGCACTTGGAGTGAATTCAAGAGCTGAAGACACGTGACACAAGCATACCTTTGGCCCAGGGAATAGCAATTCAGGCAACTAAACAACAGGGAGTTATTGTTCTCTATTTATTGTTGGTTTATACTACTATTTCGTTTTAATGCATCATTTTGATTCTCTGTGTTGTTGTGACCCTAATAACTGTATCCTTAAACCCAACTAACCAACTTGATTGGAATCATTGACTGAATTGTTTTCATTGTTACCCCACTTATTCCACATACTAAACTTTTTGATTAGTTACTTGCCAAAAATTGCTTTATTATTTTACATTTATCAGCATTCGTATCTTGTCATATCCGAATTTACGTAATCCCAAATTTTAAAAAAATTAAAAAATTAGAATTTCAAATTGCTATTTTTTTAATCATTGGCACTTGTTGTTTATTGATCTCTCCATTGTACTTCATTTAGCTGGTGTTGCATTGCATGCAATTGCATAGTGGTCGTGTTATCACCTATAATTCTAATACCCTAACCATAGACCTCTCCCAATTTGATGCTCTCACCCGACAATTAGCACAACTTATCACTAACCAACAACAATTATAGACTGAATTGACGGCTATCCAAATTGAGATGGTTGCTACTGCGAAAAGAATAGAGACCTAGCCGCTAGGTTGAACACCTTTGAACAAATCTCATACTCAACTGAAGTTGAAAACTCTGAAGCGTCCAGTAATAGGCGTTATCATTGTCCCAAGGTGGCCGACAACATGTTAGACGTGACCGTAGGGATGGACATCAGGTTCGTGAATGGGAGCAAAAACACCATCGTCACGATATTCAGTCTCCTCCTTGCCACTAGGAGCGTTTATTTAGAAACATTAAATTGAATGCCCCAACCTTTGATGGTTGCTTAGACCCTAGTGTATCTACTCGATGATTTAGAGATATGGATAATTTCTTTGCCTAGTATGTGGTCCCAAAAGACCCAAGAGTTCAATTCGCTAATTTGAAATTAATTGGTACTCTTTTGGAAGAGTATTGAGGAGTTTCTTGAGAAACGATGTGCTCCCCCTATTGGGAGTTGGGATGAAATGAAGCGTGAACTTTAAGAGAAGTATTTACTCCAATCATATAAGGGTAATTTGTTGGATCAATGGAATGCTCTTACGTAAGGAATCGACCAGTGACTGAGTATGTCACTCAGTTTGATGAATTTCGAATGAGATGTCAGGTCGTTAAGGATGAAGTCATGACTTTAAGTAGGTTTAGGCAATGCCTCAGAGATGATATTAAACGTGAGCTTGTCTTTCGAGGTGTACGACTCTTGACCATATTTATACTTGAGTTAGTTACTAGGGTTCCGTATAGAAGTCGCGGTGACAACCATACCCCCATCAGTGCAGCGCCCACTCCTTCCCCTGAGTCTATTCTAGGGCATCTCCCATCTAAAGTTCCTCTTGTACGGAAAAATAAAGGTAAAGATCCTAAAATTCCAAAGACATCCTTCTGCTTGCAATGCCTTGACTATAAAGGTTTCACTCACATTTCCTCTAACTATCCTAGTAGAGCCCTAGTTATGGAGGAACGTGAGGGTGTAGTAGATGACCTATCATAGGATCAAGTTTATGAGCCTAAGTTTGAAGAGTTTGAGGACTTGGATGATAATGAAGATACATTCTTAAGTTGTATTCGAACCAGGGTCGGGACCCCTTATTTCCGACACATCTCGATAAGTGTTTTACGTTGTACCCTTAACCTAAAATGCTGATGATTGGCTTTGTCATGCCATTTTTCACACTTACCAAGATCAATAATGCAAAGTCATTGTAGATAGTGGTAGTTGCATTAATGTAGTTTCGATGGCTACAGTATCTCGTCTTGGGTTGAAACTAGTTCCACACCCTCACCTGTATAGCATATCTTGGGTTGATACTTCATCAATAGCTGTAAAAGAACGTTGTCTATTACCTATCCAATTCCCCAAGTATAAGGGTCATATATGGTGTTGACGTCATTTCAATGGATGTCGATCACGTCATTTTTGGTCGACCTTGGTTGTTCGATTTAGATATAACCATTTATGGTCGATCCAATTCATGTTCCTTCGTATTTTATGCAAAGAAGATTTACCTTAACCCACTACCCCCAAAACCTATTAGCTCACATGAAACAAAGAAAAGTGAGAAACGAAAAGGGTTAAATATCATTAACCTTATGAAGTTTGAGCGCACACTTATGGATGATTCTATTGTATTTGTCGTGGTTGTTATAGAGGTTCTATTGAACTCTCCAATAGTAGCCCCTACTGAAGCCCAGACAATCATTCAAGGGTTTCGAGATGTCTTCCCTAAAGACCTACCTGGCCAGCTACCTCCTTTACGGGACATTCAACGTGCCATATATTTGGTTCCAAAGGCATCTCTTCCAAATTTGCCTCATTATAGGATAAATCATGCTGAGCACGCTGAACTTCAGAGGTAAGTAGATGAACTCCTTCACAAAGGATTCATTTGTGAGAGTTTTTATCCTTGTGCAGTTCCATTTCTATTGACTCTTAAGAAAGATGGCTCTTGGAGGATGTGCATAGATAGTCGTGCCATCAATAGGATCACGGTGAAGTATCACTTTCCCATTCCTAGGCTGACGATATGTTAGATATGATGGTTGATGCTACAATATTTTCTAAGATTGATCTGAAGAGTGAGTATCACCAGATTATGATATGACCATGTGACGAGTGAAAACCACTTTTAAAACGAAATATGGTCTTTATGAGTGGTTGGTTATGCCTTTTGGATTCACCAATGCCCCAAGTACTTTTATGCGAGCAATGACCCTTTTATGGGTAACTTCCTCATCGTCTACTTTGTTTTCCTAGGATTCATTGTGTCATCTATAGGGGTATCTGCTGACCCAGCCAAGATTCAAGCAATTGTTGATTGGCCTGAAGCTAAAAGTATACATGACGTCAGGAGTTTTCATGGCCTCACTATCTTTTACCATCATTTTTCCAAGGGGTTTAGCACAATCATGACTCATATTACGGAGTGCAAGAAGAGAAGGGAGTTTCATTGGACACAAGAAGCAACTAAGGCTTTTAAGCTAATCAATAAGCGAATGACAGAAGCTCCTGTCATGCACCTTCCAACTTCTCTAAAGTTTTTGAGGTCAAGTATGATGCCTCCAGGGTAGGAATAGGTTGAGTCTTTAGTCAGGAACACCACCCTATCACTTATTTTAGTAAGAGCTAAATGATGCCAAACAATAGTACTCGACTTATGATAAGGAGTTGTATGCAATTGTACATGATTTACACTATTAGCACCATTATTTGATAACCCAAGAGTTTGTTCTTTATTCGGACTATGAGGCTCTCCATCATCTCAATGCCCAGAAAATGTTGAGTTCTAGGCAGGTCACTAGATTGAATATTTCCAGGCCTATTCTTTTGTTTTGAAACATAAGAAGGGTGTTGAGATCCAAGCGGCTGATGCATTAAGTCGTCATATCTCCCTTATGTCTGTTGTGAGCGTCAAGGTCATAGGTTTTGAAAGACTTAAGGATGAGTACGAGACATGTCCCAATTTTAATAATATATTTCTTGATTTGTAAGGAGGACAGTCGGATACAACATATGGCTTTCACCTTGATTAGAGTTACCTTTTTAGAACCAATAAATTGTGTATCCCTTAAGCTTCAGTGTGGGACTTCATAGTTGGAAAATCTATGTGGGGGGTTTAGCCGGTCACTATAGGCGTGATAAGACCATGAAAGAGATTGAACATCAATTATACTGGCCTAGTTTGAAGAATGATATGGCTAAGATAGTTAGTACATGTAACACATGTTACTTGGCCAAACTAAAAAGGCAAAACACTGGTTTATACACACATCTTCCCGTTCTTGGTTGCCCTTGGCAAGATGTGAATATAAATTTTGTGCTAGGACTTCCACGTACCCCAAAAAAGCATGATTTTATTTTTGTAGCAGTCGATCGTTTTTCGAAAATGGCTCATTTTATCCCTTGTAGAAAAATCTCATATGCTTCCAAGGTTACCACATTGTACTTTAATGAAATTATCAAATTGTATGGTCTCCCTAAAACAATTATGTCATATAGGGATGTTCGTTTCACTAGTCACTTTTGGAGAAAGTTGCAGCAAAATGTTGGTACTAAATTGAAATTTTTTACTGCCTATCACCCATAGACTGACGGTCAAACGGAAGTGATTAACTGTAGTCTTGGTAATTTATTAAGATGTCCAGTCCAAGAAAATTTTATAAATTGAGATTTGATTCTCCTACAGCTCAAATTGCATATAACAGTTTCATGAATCTATCGCTAGGTAAGAGTCCATTTGAAGCTGTTCATGGTTTTAAACATAAGAAGTCTTTAGATCTCATTCCGATATCCCCACATGCTAGAGTGTCTATGTCAGCTAAAACATTTGTACAACATTTTCATGACTTGCATACCGAGATCAATAAAGAACTTGAAGCTAGTAATGCATCATATAAATTTCGAGTTGATTTGCATAAAAGACATGTTGAGTTTAATATTAAGGATTATGTTATGATCCAAATTAGACCGAAGTGGTTTCTACCTGGATTTGCCTCCAAATTGCAAGCTCGTAGTGCTGGTCCTTTTAAAACTTTAAAGCTAGTTGGCCTAAATGCATATGTTCTTGATCTTCCATCACATATTCGTTACCACTCTACTTTTAATGTTGAGGATTTAATTGCTTATAAAGACCATTTCAATCTCTCCGATAATCATCTTCTACCTCTATCTGTGGACCTTGACCCTGAGTCTCTTACCACTTCTAACCCAATATCACATTTTTTAGTGCACAAAGATAAAATTGATACTATTTTAGATTAACAAATTGTGTTGGCTAATGATGGAGAGATTCAACGCTTCCTTGTTCGTTGGGTTGATCAACCCGAGTCTGACTGTACATGAATTACTAGAGAGACACTCCGGTAGCTTGACTTATATTTATTGGAGCTCTATCGGAGTCAACAATATCTTTCTTTGCCCCATATCTCTTTCCACCCATTCATGGGAAATTGGTGGGGACACCAGATTCAGACTGCCACTGATACGCTTTTATCGGCGTCAGAAGAAGCTTGTTCAACCTCTTAGTTTATGGTTGGACGATTGATTGCAGCCTCTTGTGATTTATCAACTCAATAGTGTCGAGTTTTTTCTCCCACCCCGGGAGAGTTGATGCGAACATCTTCGGGAATTATTTTTTTCTATTGTAGATTTGTTTTTATTATTTATGTTCTATTATTAGGCTTATATTATTGAGTTGGCCCAAACTCTTCACTCGTAGGGTTAAGTTTTACTATTTATATGGTTTTTGCATTGTAATTGAGACAGTTAATGAATGAATAAAATATTTTGTGGGTTATCGTCAAAGTTTCCTCTTTTCCCTATTCTTCTTCTCATTCTTCTGTTGTTTTCTTCTTCTACCATTCCCGTCCCTAATTCCCTTTTCTCTATAGATCTGTTTCTCGTTCTCCATTAATTGTTTTCAATTGGTTCTACATCAAAATGCTTATCAGAACAGCCTGAAGTTAATTGAACATTGCTTCTGATTTTCTATTTTATTCTTTAGTCTTGTGCTTATCTAAGTTGAATATTTGTCCATTGAGTTAATTGGCATACTTTGGTCTAAGGCAGCTATTTGAACATGGAATTTGATAGCAAGATTTCTTAAGCAATATAAAAATATTTCCACGCTAGGCCTAATTGCTTCAACTTTTCAATGGTCCCTCAAAAGAGTTATGACACAAAAAATCTAAAGTTGTTCCCTTCCTACGAAACATACCAAATTAAATATTTTTTCAGTTTCCATCTCTTTCTGTCCTACCGCGATAAGGGAGAAGCTTGAAGCAATCAAATACAGGGTGGTTGATGTTTTCTCATTAGAGAAATGCTAGTTGTAGGAAATACTTGTATTTCTTTAATGATAATATCAGGTTTTAGGTTCTGTGTTTTTGAAATGCCATTTTTAAACGCTTAAATTATAGCTTCGTAAGGATGATATTTCTTTGGTTCGTTGAGCATTCTATGAAGGTAAAGTAGTGGTCGTGAGGCAAGAATATACATCGATAAGTTACTCCAGATCTTGGTCGAGGTTGATGATCCAACAGTAATCTTTTCACATATTTGTCCACCCTTTTTTAAGAAGAACTGTAATTACAAAAAAGATAAGAGCAAACTCAAAAACTCCATCTCTTCCCTTAAATTGCATGAATCCAACTTTCTAAGATTAATTTTAAATTTGTGCCATTTTAAGTTTAAAAAACTCATCTCTTCATTCAGTTTTTCCCATTTATGTAGCTTTGAGATAGAAAATTCCTGTTTATTTGGCTGCAATTTCTGTACCAACGTGGGCTGCCAAAGTAAACATTTTATTTGGTGCGATTTTCGAATTTTCATTACTCAGTTGACGTTTTTGGACTAATATATCATATTTAATGTTTGTCATAAAGTTATGTCTACCTTCCTGTGTAGATTCATTCTGCTGCTACAGTTCTTGAGTTTATATATATAGAATCTTTTTTCTATATAAATTATTTATTATGCTTATGGCGGGCTCTTACCGACAAAAATTCTTTATTATAGGTAAAGATTCCTTAACACTTCCATTACATATTTGAGAATATTGAATTAGATTTTCCTATGATTGTGGGGTGACAGTGCCAATTGCCACATGATAGTAGATTCTGGTTTATCTCACATTTGCCTTTATTAAAAGAAAATTCCCAAAAATGATCAATTTACACAAAATCAAAAAACAATCTATTATTATATTTCAATCACTCAAAGATCTAATTCCAGTTCACAAGACAAAAAAAAAAAAAAAAAAGTAAACAATACAAACTTATAATCCTTCCAATCTGCCCTAAGAATTTCCTAAAGGTTCTCCAGTGTCTTTAAACTGATTCACATAACACAAAATTCCAAAACAAACTTTGAAAGAACCAATGAATTGATTCTAAACGCAAATCTAAATGAACCCTCGAAGCAGCTTAGAACTAAAAATAGAAGAAGCCAAAACTGTGCATACGTATAAAGAGGAGCAGTGCTTAATCACTCACACATCTTAGAACTTGTTAAACAAAAACTGTCGAAATTTTGGGTGTACCATCAATTGAAGAAGTGATCTGTGCTGTTGAACAATAATTTGGAACCCACCAAACTCTGAGACTTTTGTCAAGGCTTCCACTATAGAGCAAGAATCCACCCCCTACTCTGTTTGGAGATGCCTGCAAACACTTAACTGGTCCTTCATGGCCCTTAATGATCATTGTTCTAAATAAACTCCCATTGATCTCTCTTTTCCATATACTAATGCTTTTGTCTGCAGATCCACCGCACAAAAACTCCCCCGCTAGGCACATGCACAAAACTGCCATTTTATGAGCTTTTGTTTCACAAATTACCCTCCAACTATCAAAATTCTTATTCCCCAACCATCCCATTATGTAACCATCCGAACCCCCTCCATAAATTAAACTTCCATCTTCAGATACAACTATAGAATTCAGTGAAATATCCTTATGCCCCACCAAGATTCCCTTAAGAGAATGCGTGTTTGTCCCCTCCTTTCCCCAGGCCTTGATCTTCCCATCTGCTGCTGCAGAATACACAATCCCCTTGGATGCGACTAGCCCGTTTATAGCGTCATCGTGGGCTTTTATCGATTCCAAACATTTGAAATCCGACATACTCCAAACCTTGAGAGTCTTATCCCATGATCCGGAATAAATTAACCCGTTAGAGACAGCCAAGCAAGAAATACTATCAGCATGTTCAATCCACAAACGCTTGTGATGCCGCCTTGTTTGGACGTAATTGCTTTGCTTCATGAACTTCCCCAAATAGTCCTTGGTAGTGGGAAGAGTATCAACAAGCCTGAACAAATTTTCAGAATTTCTTGAAACCTTCCACACTCTAATTCTACTATCTTGATGTGCTGTAAATACTTTGTTCCCAGCAGTGACAAGGGCCTTTGCCGAGCCCTCTCCTTGTCCAAACTTCGTGAATTGCCTCAAATCAGGCTGTTGCCAGACTATGATGTCCTTTCCCTGTGAAGCACTTAATATAAATTCTCCACATAAAGCCAAGCAAGAAACTGATCCAATGTGACCTGATAGATTTGCCAACAGTTTATATGAATGAAAACTCGATGCGGGCACGTTCAGAATCTTGAATTTAAGATCTTGAAAGTCATATCTAAACGATGTCGCTGGACATTCATCCGTCTCAGTGCTTCTTCCGCTGCTGCTACTGATTTGCGTTGAAGATAACAATGGAATCGACAGAGTATCTGGAACAGGATGCTTAATTGTATGAATCATGTTTCTGATTGATGAAAACAATATATGGATCTTTTTCTATATTCAAGATAAACAGATGCAAATTAAGATTGATCAAGAAAGATATGTAGACATTGGAGAAAATTCTTAAAGAACTTATAAAAGAATTTCAAATATGGAGGCAGGCAGCTATATAATTAAATTGATCGTGTATATAATATGCAAAAAGAAAGAGAGAACAGGAGCGGAGTTGGAAGAGGACTAAGAAAGTAGGAACACGGAATTCTTGGGAGAGAGAGATCTTTGATAAATAATAAAGGGTATTGGAGTTGGAAAGTAGGGGGTGGGTTGCGAGCGGAGGGGAGGAGAGTGGAAAGGGGGAGGTGCAACGGCTACTTTGACAAGAACAATACCAACTCTTGAAAGGGCTATGTGGGACCCAACTACTTCCTTGCTCGCTTTGCTGGGTTGCTTTCTCATCATGACAAATGCTACATCTATAGCATTTTTATACATACATTTTGACAGTCATTTCACATGGGGGTGGGGTCCACAATCGCGTGTTCCACATCCGTGTAAGAGGTTTGTCAAAATTACTGTGTAAAAATACTGTACATTCAGCATTTCTCATCATTTTAAGTCCTTTAATGGAAAACTTAGTAAGTTGTTAAAATTTTGTGATCAAACTTAATAATTAATTTTAAGGAAAATTATAGCAACTATCCTTAATTTTTTAAATTTTTACGGACTTTATCCTAGACTTCGATTTGTGTCGATGGAGGTCCCTTACATTTCAAAAATATGTATACAAGTCCAAATTGATGTAATCTATCCACTTTTCCGTTAGTTGACCAGAAAAATGATTTTGACCACATTATTAATTATTTTTATAAGGATAAAATGGTAATTTTATATCTTTTCATATAAAAATTAAAAATTAAAAACAAAGAATAAATAAATAAAAAATTGGAACCATCTTCCCCAACACCCCACCCCACAAACAATAGTCCATTGCCGATTTCAAAATCGGCAAACCCAAGGCAAAGGCTAGAAGCCAATCCTTGAAGCGATACGGTGTTTTAGAGAGAGTTGAAAGGTAAGTTGATAAATTTTGGAAGGTGCGTTTTGGGTAGAAATCTTGTTTTTGAATCTCTAGTATGAATTTTTGGAGGCAATGGCGGAATGCGGCAAAGGATCCATTCTAAGGGGAGTTGTCAAGTCTGAAACAAAATCTTGGGATTCCTATGGGATTTTAATACCCATCTAAGGGTATAATTTTGGGTACGTCAAGGAAGTAGATGGATTGGTTGAAATAGGTGATCATTGAGTTAAATGTGTTTGGATTAGAGTTGAAAATTGATGAAAATCGATGAATTGAAACGCATGTTATTGTTTTATATGTTTGTGTACTTGGCCGGAGCACTCTTTTTGGTGTTGTCATATGTATCGATGGTGGGTGGTGACAGCGACAGCGATGATTTATTTTGAAGGCTGGGGTGGGGGAGGGAGGGAGAGAGAGAGAGAGAGAGAATCCTTTTATTTTTTTCATTTTTTAAATAAAAATTGATAAATACCATCCATTAGGACGCCAAATATATATTTTAAATGTTAGGAACTTTCGTTGGCACAAATCGAAAGTTATGGTAAAGTTTGCAAAATTTGAAGAAGTTAGAGACGGTTGCTGTAATTTTCCCTTAATTTTATCACACGTTTTTATTGAGATTATTAGTTTATCAATTTTCATTAAAAGTTTTGTCAAACAACCCCTATTTATTATTGTTAAGAAAATCTTGGATAGTTTTTAAACTAAATGAGTTTTGATAAGTGTAGTAATTGCTTATTTTCTTTACCATAAATTCACTAAATTCGAATAAAGATTTTTTGGACCTTATTAATTGTACCAGAATTAACGGTTTCACATCATCCACTACTTGGGATCGCAACGAGCTCAGAACTCAGAATCTCGTCTCCGTCCCCGGTCCCTCTCCAGTTTTGAAATTTAATATTAGAAAATAATATTAAATTCTTAATCCGTACCCTACAAAACTTTCAATAGAATCAATTCAAAATTCCTATTATTATTTTTTATAACTTCTAATAAAGAGTTTAGAGGCTTTTGCTTTATCCGAGTATAACTCGTAGCTAATGCCACTGTTTGGTAGAGATTAAATCGGATTTTTAGTACATTTTGATAAAAGTTAATGAAATGTGCAATTGAAAAGTTGTAGATGTCATAAAATATATGATTAAAATTAATTGTTGATTTTGACTTGAGATTTTAATTAAATCAAACAGAAGCAATATATATAATACTAGATTATTGATCAAAAAAAGGCAAATATTGATTTTTGTAGGTAATATTATGTACATGAACTCGAACAAACATTCATATTCTGATTTTGTGAATAATACTTAGCCCTTGTTCGTTATAGATTAAAATCGGATCTTGATAAAAGTTGATGATGAAATGTGTGTTTGAAAAGTTGTGGGTCCCGTAAAATGTGTGGTTAAAATTAATTGTTGATTTTAACTTGAAATTAAAATCAGATTTTAATTTATACCAAACAGGGCCTTTGTCGACAAGATCAAAAATTAAGTTCAACTTGACTAAAGTTATGTGAAGTCGGTGCAATCAGGTGACTGAGAATTTGGAGTGAGTGCTAATTTAAATTAAAAATTGATAATTTCAACTAACGTTATTATTTATTGTCATTTCTTAACCAATAGAATACTTAAAATTTAAAATATAACAAGACAAGACTTTAGACTATCATTTTATTCGTTCATGAAAAAAAACACCAATAGAACTATGTACTTTCGCTCACAACTTGTTGGATACAACCTAACATAACATTATTAAACTTTTATTCAATTTATCAGAAGATTGATATGAAACTTACAAGTGTGAGTATTCTAGTCAAATGGATAATTGAAACTCATGGCAACAGCCTAGGCCGGCTCTCCCCCTTCCAGTTGAAAATTTTCGAAAATACGGGACGAGAATTAAAATATTCATATTTATATCCATTATCCTTTTTAATTAATTAATTAATTTTAATATAATATAAATTTAAAAACATAAATATAAAATAGAACAAAAATGTCTAGTGTGGTTTACCTCTCTTGTGTGGTTTGCGTGCTACTGCACAAGTAGCGATGTTTACCTAGTGCCCACTCACAATGATCGGACATCTGCCCCTTCGGGATAGTTAGGGCTTCTTTGGCCAGTAGCGACTGCGGATTCTTATGTAAAAAAAAATGATGTACAAATAGTATTACTTAGTTGCCTAACGGGGCTGGAGGCTTGGGGCAGGAAATTTTTCCACAATTAAGCTATTTGTACATTAAGTTTGACACCATTGTTGACAGATGGGTGACGTGGCAAGATTGTGATGATTGGATTAAATGTGTGAGATGTGAAAGATGGTTTGAGATTGTGCCAAGTGTAAATTCGGTAAGTCATGGTGTAAATCAGAATGTACATATAGCAAGATTGATTTTTCCATCCCCACCCCCACCAAGTTCAAAGCTTGAAGTATGGTTAACTGGACCACTACTGACTTGAAGTTCAAAACAGAACACTACACAGTTTATTACACACGCTTTAATTATAATTATAAAAATAATAATAATTATTATTATAAAGTATTTTGTCCCAGAATGTCTTTCTTTGGTCGGTCACTGACAATAATTTACACAAACATTTTTGCTTCAATTCTCAGAAAATGTATTAATAATCAGTTTGCTTCTTATATTCATGCCAGCTTTGTTACTGTATTAATGTAACGAAAACATTGACCAAATGAATTAAAAAAATTATGTTTTGACTGAGTTCTTTTAATGTAAAAGTATGTGATACAATTGAGAGCTACACATCATACTCGATAAATCAAGTTATTGTTTGGTAGATTCATAATTGACACGAGAAATAAGGTTTTGTAAAGACTAAAAGCATGTTTAGTGAAACTGAGTTTCATGGACGACTAAGTACGTTTTTAATTATTAAATGTGATCTAACTTTCTCGTTCGAAAATTTAATCCGTATCTATCTTATAGTGAACAAATTTTGACGATTTATTAATCAGTAGAGATCAAAGTCTAATTCAAATGATATGAACGAAGTTTTATCAAGCCAGTAACATGAGTTTGACTCTCATGTAATCAAAAAGACATTTCTACTTATACGGTTCTTTAGCGCACATTATAATACGACTCCTTGTTTTATGAGTTCTATTACATGTACCCAAAAAATTAATAGAATTTTTACAGAAAGAAATGCACTTGGCAATTTTTCATTAGTTTTGAACCTAATAATGACAAAAAAAAAAAAAAAAAAAAAAATGCACCATACAGTTGCTGCCAACGTTTCTGTTAGATAAGGGATTATTCTTGTTTTATTGTCTTATGCTCAGGAGTGGACCCCAATATTCCACCAAAAATGTAACGTTGGCACCACATATTGGCATATTGCCCAATTTCATGCCCAAACAATTTTTTTTTTTTTTATATATATATTATTAATATCAGATAAACGCTCTAAGAATCAGATTGTAAGCTCATGTCCTGTCATTTCAAATCAATAAGTGCAAAAACATTCCGCCAACATTGATTTTCCGTTTTGTCATCTTCTTTACAAATATGAAACAATCTTCTTTTTTCTTTTTCCTTAAATTTTAATTTAGACAAGAAATTGTCTTTTATCTTGAGGTAAGTACATGTTTTTCTCATTTTGAAATGGTTAAAATATGCTGAGTCTTTTTCTTTTTCCCTTTTTTTTTTTATGGAAAAAAATTACCAAACAATCGGAAATTAAAATCTAAAATCAATCCCAAATGGGACCTACATGTCTATGGATGGCATGATCTTGAAATTTGTCTTTTTCACTATATAAATATTTTTTGATAAATATGTGCAAAGATTAATTTGATGTTGCATAATATATTTAATTGTTTCAGATATTCATTCATTGAAATGTACATTACACTACTTTGAGGCGTTCATCAGACTGAGGGCTGTTTACGCGACAAACAGTGGGACTTATTGCAGCGTGCTCCGAGCAATTGATAAGCCTTGGCACTACGCGAGGGGAAAAAAGAAATTATCTTTACCGAATTCAACTCCCTCCTCGTGTCATCCATGGTCTGAAGTCAGATTTCAACTTAGGACCTAATGCACCCATTCTATATGAAATTATAACGTTACTCTCAAAGATGAATATAGATTAGCCATAGACTAGCATCATTTTGTTACGTTTGTGTCCCTGTTTTTCTGGCGCAAGGTGCGCCTTCATGTAATGCAGGGATATGCTAGTCGGTTTTCAAAATAAAAAAAATTCACCTTTCTTCATTTGGCAAAACAAAGTACTAGACACAAATAGATAATACAAGAAGATTTTACTCCCTTTTTCTTAACAGTGTGTACTCCAATATATTGAAAATTATGTAACTTTTTACGCCGCGTTACTTCTCAGAAATGAGTGCTAAGGTTATGACTTCAGGCCACACTGCTCCTCGTTCGCACTCGATCAATAATCATTTGCCTGCCAGACAAATCTTCTTCATAACCAACAACCTGCAGGCAAACAGGCAGAGCAATCAACTTAGAAACGTAAAAACGTTATGGAATCTAATCAAAATCCAGGATGAATATTATATGCCAATGACTATGAAACTCAGTCCAATGTTTTCATCCAATAAAATCATGCAGCCTAAGTGCACGTGTTTTAAGATTTACATTCAGTTAACTTCTTCCACAGAAATCCAAAATTTCAGTTGGAGAAAGAAAGGTCTAAGTAACTATATATTGCAATAGCAGAAACCTGAGATTCAGTTTGTGTTTCACTGAAACCATCATAAACTTCCTTAGCAGCTGCATCTCCGGTGGATTTATCATATTTTTCATCAAACCTGAAGCAGATGAAGAAACCCGATAAGTTGAATGAACATAATAGCCAGAATCATTTGCCTATGTAAATGCATGGACCCAAAATAAGGAAATGAGCCCCTTGGGGTGGGTTTGGGGGGGGGGGGGGGGTGGCGCATCAGTCATCACAAGATGGAGCAGGCCATCCTAGGCATTGGACCAGAATAACCATAATTATCATTCACTAAACCTATTGACTCGAAAGTTCCTAACTTCCAATTTAACCCTAGTCTCGTGTCATTACTCATCAACTAAAACTATGCCATAGCAATGAACATACAGTAAGGAACCTAATCTTGAACATACTCCATACCTCCTACCATGGATAAAGCGAAAATATAAGGACTTGGGGCACAACCTTGATCCAAGCCTATAGAAAATTCTCTATCGCAACGAACATCAGGGATCTTGTGTTCTCACATACCATACTTGAATAAGTTGTGCAACTGCCTTGTTTTATTCACATTTCATTTGATGATTGAGGCAAAAATTAAAATGAAAGCTAAAGATTTCCCAACAAGAAAAATAGAGATGCCTTCAGCCTCTGAATACCACATTGAAGAACACAAGAGAAGAGGGATCTACAGTGCCTTCTCTTGGTACAAGATTGGCAATACTCAAGATATTTTTAGTTACTTAAATAAACTTAATGATTAATAATTAAGAACATAAAAATTCGAAATCTCACATAAATTCCATAAAGGTGCAAAGATAAAGTAATTAAAATGTGAAACTACATTTCCTGGTTTACTTGTGTTTTTGTTTTTGGGCACAATCTCAACCACATGCTGAGTGCAAAAATATAGAAATAAAGAAATAAAAAATGAAAAGAAGAATCGTGACAAGAAATTTAAAAGATAGATGAGACTCATGAGAGAAAACAGTATAAACCATGAGATTACCGGTTTATCCAGTGCTTGGGCTCTAGATCAGAGTGGGCATCTGCAGGACCTTGACCATGCCTCATAGAATCAGAAGGGAAACTCTGCTGCTGATCAAGGACTACAACTTTGACAGTAACAATAGTAACAGAAGTAATGAAGTCCGAACTCAAAAAACATTTTCAGGATACATTTTTATTGCAACCACTTGCTTCTGGAAACTTGGGCTCTTGAATCTGTACAAGACCAGATAAAACATGAGGAATCAATCAAATATCTAATTAGTTAAATCACTTCAGTTCAAGCAAAACTTCAAATTGGTCATTAAAGTATATTTATGACCTATTAAGCCCCTGTTCAATGGCCATTATTTGAACTCTTTTTTCTATATACTCATTTTCAACTACACATTCACACTAAAATATTTTGCACGTAAACTCAAAACTTTCCCACTTTTTAACCCCATATTCTCCTAAAAATCACAATTCAAAACATTGTTTTACCCAAATAATGATCATCAAACAGGGACTAAGTAACTAAGAGCATCTTCAAGAGACTTTCTATTTGTAAAGAGCATCTTTAAATTTAAAGAAAAAAATTATGAGCTCCAACAATGCTCTTTATTTTGACTCTTTATTTTATTTTTTTCCGATGAATATTTATTGATTTCTCCTCATCTTTTATTTAACATAATTTTCTTATATATTAATGGCCAATCAATTCAAATGTGATTTAATAATTTAAATTGTAGAGTGTTGAAAAACTTATTAAATGCAATCATTATTAATTAAGAATAGAGAGTGAGTTTAACTCACTCTTTATTTTAAGAAGTTAAAATAAATTCGTTTGGAACTTATTTTTAAACATTGACTCTATAAAATAGAGAATATTTTATATATAGAGAATTTTTGGGAGATGCTCTAAGTTAAAATAATGCGACATAATATGTCGCTCCATCAGCCTTATTAACACCATATCTGGCATATTAGCTGTTAAATTTTCATGTAGACTACCCATTGCACGATCATTTCTTGTTGACCTCGTTTTTAGCTCAGACCATACATTTTTACTATTTCTTGATAATGAAAAATAGGGTTAAGAGTTTGAAAAGAGCGACTGGAATTTATTAGCTAAATAGGAGATTTTTTTCTCCTAAGAGCGGTTATTTTGAAGATATGTAGTTTCATGCACACACCTTCAAGGTTTAATGGGTTGATATCGGATCCAAAGTGAATGCTGCTAAAGGAGTGACCAGTTATTTAACATTATTCAACTTTAATGACTAAATAGATTGTAATATTTTAATGACCAATTTGGAATTTCACTTTTACTTCAGTGGCCATTTTGAAATTAACTCAATAGCTCATCAATTTCACATGTAAATAAGGAAATGGATTCTTACCTTGCTTGTTTGCTCCAACAAATCCTCTATAGCCGCAGCAACATCTGGAACTGCAGAAGAAAGTTCCCTAGAACTTTCTATTACGTTGTTTTCTGTGGCATTCTTCATATGGACAGAATTATCATTAGTGGAGGCATAGGATAGTGGATTTTTTATACAATCATTTGCCAAAAGTCTTGCCCTTTTACTACTGCTTGAATAGTTGGCCTCTTCCTTTGCCACAATTCCGGTAGAAGTAACAGTTTGCATATCTCTTGTATCATGTGACTGACTGGGATACTGTGAAGCATCATGTCCAGATATCATCTTAAAAGATTGGGTAGGATACTGGCTCACATTACATAATCCTGCTTCCTGATCTTGAGAAGACGGTTCTTTTGGATAAAATGGATTTTGATCAACGACTTTGTTCTGCCTCAGAATCAAAGAAGTTATATAAAAAATAAACAAAATGTGCAGACACACAAATTATGGTGAACAGGAGTAAAAAGAGAGATGTAAGAAGCACCTGTACGACACATTCATATAACCACTCAGCCGTGACCAACTGTATTCCCCATTTACAAGCAGCCTCGTATTTATCACCACCAGCAAATTTACATAACAGATGGCTAACTTTCTTGGTCAGTTTTTCAACAAATTTGACTCCAAGAACGAAGCACAAATTTCTCAGCAGCTGTCTCTCTTTCATATCATAACGTGAAACACAAAGGCGATATCCTTCAAATCCCGGTAAAGGAATTTGGCATGGAAGTGGAGAATAGAGAATGTGAGTGCCAACATCCAGCAAGCATCCAGCCTTCAATGATAATGTATTACTTCTATCAGCATTTGTCCATTACGAATTAAACTCGTGTATGGCAGTATCAACGGAAAGGTGATATTAAAGAACAAACAAATCAACAAATCAGGGTTAAGCCAGCATTGTTATTACAAATTCTGATGAATGAAGGATAAGAAAACAGCCCAATAAAGGTGAGCATCATGATATTACGTCTTTCAGATCAGGAAACTGACAATAAGAACTAGTACTCCCCCAAACCAATAGCTTATAATGTTAATTCCTATTCCAGAAAAATTAAAGAGTGGACAACTATTATAAGTTTTCGTGTACCTTTAGAAGTAACAAGTATGTGCGTGTAGTATGATCAATGGATTTGATACATTCATCACTCAACTTTCAGATTTCAGCTGGTGATATTCATTGTATTGGTAATTAGGTCCTTCCAGAAAAAAAAAGCAGACACAAGCAATCACAATTGGTGCTAACTGCATGAAGTACTACTACCTGTAAAGGCCTTGTTCATTCTTGAATAAATTCACAAACTAACAGAATATTTCGAACTCTTTAAATCTTTTACAGACCTTAAGGGCGAGCTTTTAATTTTTTTATTTTCCAAATTAAATACCTATGGATATATTTTGATGTATTTTACATCATCATACATATACTGCACAAAGAAGATCATGTATTGGATAAGCATCAATGATCCAAAGATAATAAAATCTACAGATGAATACGGATCAACGAATTTAAAGGAACTCTTCAAAACATACACTGCATATTTTCATAAATACCATTTTATCAAAGCTAAATTATGATAAGATTGTCATTTACATAGATAGGATCTCCCCAGCTACTTCCCCTGAAAAATCACAAAATTATAGCACAGGCCTTAGTGACTTTTAGTCTGCATTATTGATTGAGATGACTATTGCCATAACTACAATTTGAGGAATGAGTCAAATGTATGTCTATGTACATAATAACAAATTGTCTGAGAAAATGTTAGATGACTCTCATTGCACTTAAATAACGCAGGTGAACTACAACATCACAAGCAAAAGCTTTGATAATAATATTAACCTTCTGATAAGCAGCCTGTGTAATGCACGTCAAACATTTTCATTATTGACATGCATTCAAGAGCAATGTCCAACTGAACCTATCAAATATGGCAGAAAGATCGAGCAAAATAGATACCTCTAGGCAAGAATGAACCCAATGGCTGGACACATATGTACTCCTCGTAATGTCATTCTGACAAGGCACCACACCGTGACGCTCAACAGTGAAGTGTACATACTTTTCATTTTGATCTGCCACCATCTCTCCTCCACCTTGATTAACCCACTGGATAATTTCAGGCCTCTGAAAGGTAAAAACAATCCAAAGAAAGTTTAAAAAAAAAAAAAAAAGGAAAAACATATTGAGGTGAGGTGTAAAGTCCCGAATTTTTTTTAATAATATAGATTTAATTATTCTATGAACTATATTTTAATATTTTGGGAAGTTATGGACTAAAGTGTATATATATTGAATTATACTTTATTTGGGTCAAATATTTAAATATTGATAGAGTGATGATAAATATATCAATATTGTACTCATTAGATAGCTCGTAATTAACTGTGCATAATGGGCTCGAGAAAAAGTTAATTCGGATAAACGAGTGTCAAGTTATTGACATTGAAAGATATCGCCTTAAATTGTATTTAATTAGATTATCAATTGAGATGGAATCAAAAGTGACACGGTAAATTATTAATTGTTTTTTTTTTTTAGGATTTTGTATAATATAATAATAGAAATTGAGAGGCGTCATGTGTGGTAGGAAAAATGTTGATTGACTTGATCCATGTCCATTAGTGTACCAATTAATCTTATTTTAATGCTTTGATTGAGTAGTTGTCGGTTAGTATTATTTTAATATTATTCTTTTGCCTTGATTTTGGGGATTTTTGGAGGTAGATTCCCACGTGTAGATCGAATTAAGGAAAAGTGATGTTTGATTGTATAAAATATTGGGATTGAGACTATTTAGAGGGAAGAAACCACGGGATTGAGACTTTTATGAGGAAAACACGACATTCTCTTTTCAATTTTAAGTACTACAAATAAGCATTCATATATTACCCTAAAGAAAAAAAAGAAGGAAGAAACAGAAATATGTGTTCGGTAGCAGCAACACCACAGCAGAGAATAAAGATTTTAAGAACGTGAACTTCTCCCTTTTTCTTCTGACAAAAATTATTTTTATCAATCGAGGTAGGATACTATCCGTCATTACAATATTATACTTTTTTTACGTAGTTTTATTTCATGAAATGCTAAACAACCCGTGGGTCTTAAAGAAATGAAATGTGGCATTCCTTCGGGTCTTCTCAAATGTTGCACAGAAATGTGTTAGAGCATTCGATTGATCTCCGATTGCTCTTGATGAAATGGTAGTATGAAATGTTATAATTTTATGTTTAAAAAGTTATTATATTGTTTTGAATGTTTGTATCCTACTGAGTTTAAAATTACTCATTCCTTCAAAATTCAATATTTTCAGACCAGATCGGTCAATGTGAATGGTAGCCGAGCGGTGTGCAGGTTGCCAAGTAAAAGTTTTAAGAATACATTTGACAATAAATTTTCCTTAGACGTTTTGTACGTTTTTATTCGTTTCTCTTAGATGTTCTAGATTTCAAGATCATGTGTTTATTTAAATTGGTGTTTGATGCTTCAAATAAATTAAAGTTTCAAATTTTTACTTAAATAATTCCACATTATGAAATGATATCGGTAACACCGCAAAATTTAAGTCGATAAAATTTGGGGCGTTACATGAGGAATATCAAAATAGGAAAAACAAAAAATCTCAAATGAAGTAACAGCTAAAGCCTTTGAAGAGCAAAAACAGTACATGGCAAGAGGTGAGAAACTATTTCAGGCTTCAAATTCCATCTCTAAAACTCTATCACTTCAACTTCCATTGGCATGTAAATATGTCAAAGAACTAAATACATGCATTAGAGTCTTGTCAACATAAAACTAACGGGTTTTGGTTCACAATGACAAGTTGACGTATTGACAGGTGTGACCCTAAAGTGATATTGACATTAAATATATTGTAGTGAATGAACAATTAAATATTCAAAAATTGTCCATACATAAAATCATAAATTATTGATAATTTACGCTCAGGGATACAAGATTCGAGATTTGAGATTAACCAAGTGTCAAAAGAAAATGCTACCAAGATATTGAAGCCACAGCTACTGCAAAATATTTATGAACAAAGAAACTTACTTGGGCTTCAGGAAAAGAACTCGAAAAGCGAAACAGCTTCCTTTTGAATACAGATGATGACTTTTTATCGTCACTTCCATTGCTTGAACCATTTTGCACCGTCAACTTGGCTTCTTTAACAGCAAAAAACATAAGCTGACTTTTTTTTAGTATGATTTACAGTAGGTTGCAATGAGATTTTTATTCTTTAATCTTACCCAATGATGCCTTTGATCCAGATAGCACATTTTCCTGTAGATTACTATCTGCGAACACAGAGTGAGAAGCAGATGACTTCCCTGATTTCATTCCATCCATGCTTGTTGCAGTTGCTTTGTTGAAGAATACGGGATCTACAAACATGGAGATGAAATTAACGACGTGTAAAACATTAGGTATCTGGAAAGTAGGATTTAAAAGCATATTTGCAGCAGTTAATTGCTCAAAAGTCATAATATGATGCAGTTATCTGTAATCGGCAACAAAAAAGAAATAGGTACAGAATTTTTGTTGCACCTTTTGGAAGAAGTAAATCATAAGCAATGTGCCTCTGGAGTACAGGAATTTCTTTTTTTTCAAAACAGCACTCTTGAAGCCATAATGGTTTTAACACATAGATAACCCCAATAGCTGCAAGGCTCCTTACTTCCTTGATTTCACTACAGACTTACAAAATGAGTAAGATTGAAGTGACCAAATGCAGTATTTTAATAAATGTTTCCACTTAAATAAAAGCACGAGTTTGAATTTAGCACTAGATAATCATAATTAAGAATTTTTTTACTCTGGGTCTTATCAACCACAAGCGCATAAAATATAATGAACTAGAGAAATCGCCAAATACAGCAATCCAAATATCGGTATCCAGTAAAAGATGCTATGAAGTAAGGAGCCTGAGAGGCAATGTTTCTCAGCATGAAACACATTGCAAACAGCCTAGCTATTGTTGGAATAACAGGGGATCACACTAAAATCAGGTTTCATATATAAACCATATTATTGGTTCTCATGTAATCTAACAACTGAACTGCAATCTGATTAAACCTCCCGTTGGCCATGTGACCTAGAATGCAATTGAACAGGATATAGACTTCAAAAGGTAAGAGGAAGAGTGAGAGAAAGAGAGAAGAAAGGAGAGAGTATATTTAGAGGGAGAAAGAATGAGTTTATTCAATAATCGAGTCTAACCATTACAATTCCTCTTTATATAATGTTTCAAACCTAACCTAAAGTAGGAAATCAACTCAAGAAACAATATAAAATACTGGAAAACATATAAAACAAAATTCAATTCTAATCAAACTAGAAAAACTATGAAAAATAAAACAGGCTAATCTAAATCAAATTATCTTTATTCCTAATTTACTAAGGATATCTATTATTCTTATATTCATGCTCCATCATTTATCTCCGATTAAGAGAACTCGACTTCGACAAGATAGGCTGCCAAATCTTATACAAGGAGGCCGATCTTTCTTCGTGACCAAATAATTATAAAGACCATATAAGTCGAATGTGAAAATGATCCTCAATAACATCATCTCACCAAGGGAGATATTTCCGTCAAATCAAATATTGACAATGAACTCCAAATAGCAAAAAAATTTGCTACTGAATCCACATAATACGGAAAAGGATACTCTAGCATAGTAGACTAACTTGCATTAATATATATGATTTCAACACTGAAGACTTGAATGGACCCTGATAAGGAAAAATTTGCTAAATTGAAAACAAAACCTCTATTTAAGTGTAATGGCCAGTCAAATAGAAATATAGAATATTTTTTAGTAAATAATAGAAAAACCTTTTTTTAACATGTTTAGGATTCCCTGTCAAAGAAACATATGGCAAAGCATAAAACCCATTATTAAAGCATATGTGCATATATTGCACAAAAGCAAGCTCATAATTTTCATTATTTAAAAATAATTCTTCATTTAGTCTCAGCATGAAAAATAGGAATATGGACAACAGATGTCGGAAAAATATGATGGTAATTAGTAGAAAATAGTCTAATGTCAATAGGAAAAATATGCAAACAAATAATTACTTCAAAAAACATGGCAACCTGGGAGCATCCTTCGTTTGAGGTAATTATGGGACAATCAATGTGATAGTCAAGCAAATGAGAAGGCGATAATAATTTTGACACTAACTCGATGACACATAGACTGTCTGTCTTAGGTGGCAGGTGGCAGGTGGCAATTGACAAAGAATGCCATTGAACAAGAACGAGGCTTGAGAAAGAAATAGGAAAAGAGGGAGAGAGAGAGAGATAAAAGGGGAGAGAATTCAAAGGGAGAAAGTCTGAGTTTATTTAATAATCAAGCTTAACTATTACAACTCATAAGCCCGCTTTATATAGGGTTTCAGAATCCAACTAAAGAAATAATATAAAATACTAGAAAATCTAATAAATCCCTAACTCTATTCAAACTAGAAAAATATAATAAACTAAAATAAGCTAATCTAAATCAAATTATATTTATTCATAATCTACTAAGGATATCTTTTATTCTTATATTCATTACGCATCACCGTGAGCACTGCCATCATCATGCAATATGAAACACCACCAAGTTCTTTCAATTAGACATTAACCAAAGTGACAAGCACTTAATCCCAGATACATACATTAGTAAGTAAATTATTGCACGCTTACTTGAAAATGTAATACCTTGTTCTTGTGTGGTTACAGCAACAAATATTTCAAATTCAGTCAATGCCTTAAGATCACAGAATTAGGGTATCAATGCTCATTCATGAGGATTATCATTAATAAATGCAAATTCCAGAAGAAAATCACATTTTCCACATAAAGGAACAAGCATGAACAGAAAATGCGAGTTTATGCATGTCCCCCATGCATCTCATATACAGCGTCAAAAAACTAATTTTTGACGATAACTGAAGGCAACCTTTTCATTTATACTCTTTATCATGAGATGCATTCAATCCTTCATACTTGTAAGGAAAAACTTACATTTCTGATGGGTTTCCAACTATTACGTGTGTCAACTTTTCACTGAAGGACATATAACGAGAACCACCCCCTCTACGAACCATGTCGACTAGCTTACGCTGTTCAGAAGCTTCAAAGCCAACAAGCAGAATTTTGCACTCTGACAAGTATAAATCATCATCCCCACTTTCAGAGTCATCAGCCACACAACGGTCTAAACCAGCATCATTTTCACGCTGCTCAGCAGGGAATCCATTCTCCTTAGTAGTAAAGGGAGGAGCGTCCAAAACTGTAGAATACGTGTTTAGCGAGGGATTTTCATGATTAATTCCTATGGGCAGAGCAAATAAATTGGCGTCAGAATCTGAAGCAGTCGCCATGGATGAGGATTCATGTTGCGAACTTCTGGAACTCTTATCCTGGCTATGCTGTTCCACTGTCTTTAAAGTGCTCACAGATGATGCAGAATTAGCCAGAACGGGATAAGACTCCTCATTAAGACATGCTATTCGTCCAGATGGCATGGGAAAAGGCCCATGGAGAAGGAACGCGTAAAAATCAGGATCATAGCAAAAGTTGCTCTCAAAGGAACTAGAAAACGACATGGTAGAAAATAGGTGTGATACCTCTTCTTAAAACAGATTGATCAAACCACTTCCTGGCTATTATATGTATATGACCCCACCTTTTTGCAACCTTGTATTTGTCACCATTAGGAGTTTAAGTACGATTAAGGAGACCAATGTTCAAAGAAACAAAACATTTTCAGGCGGCGTAAAAATGAATATATCAAAGTAGAATGTCTCGAGCACAACTAGCAGTGCCACAGGATACAACTAAATCAAATTGATAAAAACAAACCATGATTTTAAGGCAAATTGAGAAAACTCATTAGATTAACAAAATATGAAAGTCAAAAACAAGTAAAGAACAAGCAATAAAGACAACCTTAATGACATGGTTATGGTGTATCTAGAAAGAAGCTACAAGGAGAGAAGTTCACTGATTCTCAAGTTAGAGCAGCACTAAGCAAGATATATAGATGAAGAAACTACCAACTCAACATAAGAAAAAATAGAATTTAAGGGAAAGATATGACCTCAATTTGACTAAGGCTTATTTACAGGAAATCAAGTACTAAATAGAAATGGACAACGAAGAACGCGTAGGATATAAGACAAATCAAATGCGTGCATCTCTTGGTCAGTTCAGCAGAATATTTGCCTCCATTTTGCACAACAAGCTTCTCCATTTGCCTTCGTTCATCTGCAGAACAAGAGTATCAACCTTAGAAAAGGAAATATAAATTTGTAAATGCAACTGATAAAGCCCATAAACCAAGTTTTATACCAGCAGGAATTCCACTAACACAGATTGTCAATCCACAAAAAGGAAGAACCCTGTAAGACTCTTGAGGAACTACACGGTGCTCTTTCCAACACTGGTGAAGCCAATTTATGGTGACAATTGGTTTCTTTAGATTGTTTAGAGCCCACTGCAAAGTTGAAACGTGGGGGTGAAAAAAATGAAACAGAACCAGTTATAAGTCCGACTGTCCGAGGCATGAAATATAATAGATTTTATCTCTCTCTTTTGGAGAACAGAAGTGACATAAGAAACAAAGAATGAACATTAGATAGACATACAGAAACTCAACCATTGTCTACATACATCTATATCCTTCAAAACACAGTATGGAGAGGAAATGAAAATTTAAATTTCAGCAGGAACATTCCATTAACTTTCTCTATGAAAGAATAATTAGTTAATAAAGAGAACAAATTAAAAAGTAGTCCTCAAATATAAAACAGAAGGATCATAAAGGGAAAGTCGACAATGTAGTCTCTATTAAACCACTTGATCTAAAAGCTTATCTTCAATAGTTCCAACTGCACTAAACTTACAGCCCGGGTTAAGGAAATCCTTATCGAGCCATATAAATATGAGACAAATAAATCTGTACAAATATCTGCTTAGTGGTTAACTATAAAGCTCCAACAAACTCTCTAGAACTTGTACTTTTAATCATTAAGCGAATATCCAAGGAACCTATCAAGATAATTACTAGTGTCGCGAACGGAAAGATCATAGAATCCAGGTTAAGCAGTTGATACAGTATACTGGACCAAAGATAAATCTACCTCGAGAAATGTATCCACCTCGAGACATGTAATGAATCTTGTCATCCAACATTCAAAAAATGATTAATATTTCAGTTACACCAAAAATTACAAGGATGGATTTTTTTTCAAAAACAGAAACCTTAAAAAACATCTTTCGAAGTATTATTACTATTACAGGTCCATTATTAAAAATTTCCAAGCATGAGACTGCGGTTCTTCGAACTAAATGTAATATTTTAAGAATCTCAATCATAGTTCTAATTGTAATTGGTGATCCAACCACCTTAAACAGAATTTATACATTTATGGTCGCAACTTGATTCCTGAAAAATGCTAAGCATGATTCTTTTATTCTTGTTACGCTGAGAGTCACCCAATTTTGTTGCTTTTATAATTATATGAACAGTTCAACCAGGAATGATCAGTCTTATGAAATTGAATGAACAAGGCTAGATATAAGCAAAGATATATTAGACAATGGAGAATGGATATGAAGAAAGAAACTTGGCATAGACTTCCTCACTCGGAAACATCAGAGGGAAAATGGAAACCTTGTATTTTTGAGCCAAAACATTTTTCACTATGACAAAACTGACATCTGATGATGCTCTAGTTTGAAGCACTCCTCCCATTGCAGTTACCAATTTTTCAATTTCAACCTACAAAATCATCCGAAAAACAGGGAATTAATAATTACCAAACTGGAAAAACTATGTCAAATGGCCATGTGCAATTTTTATTTTTTTATTTTGGGGGGCGGGGGGGGGCACATATTAAGATCGAAACAAACAAGGTAAATAGAAACTCTTCAAATTATGATATTCCAGTAAAAATGTCTCACTTGTTTGGACATTCAACAGAAATGTTTTTGAACCACGTGAAAGGAGGTTTTAAGTTTAAGTGCAGTGTGCATATAGAACAATAGAAAATGGAATCAGATATCAACTATAGACCTCACACCGTATATGTCCATCCAGCTCAAAAAATCGAAACAAAAAGGCAAATCAAAAGGTGAACCTCATTTTTGTATTAAAGCAAATCTTGTCAACAGTGGAAAATCAGCACAAGCCTTTAAAAGCCATATAGGTCAATACCACCTCAGATATAAAAACAGTTTCCAACAAAACAGTAGCTTAAAACTTCATGTAAAAAGAACAAAAATGATGTATCCTACTTTAAGATGTACAAACAATTATCTAAAAACAAAATATAGAATAGCATTACTGAACTCATATTAAAATATGTTTAACTTTTTCTGACGAATATACGACCAATTTCTTGTTATGAACAAGATGTAATAGCAAACAAAAGTTTGGTCCATAAGAACCATTGATGGCAAATGTGATGAAATTGGCAACAGAATCGTGACAAATCTACACACTTATTTTAGGAATAAAAATGAGAAAACAATAAGAATTTTCTTATTATTTTCTTCTCGTAGTTATTAAGTTGAAGCTAGGAAATTTTCTATGTTTCTAATTTTCATAACTTTCCTTTTATTTCATGAATTTGATGTATAAACACATTGCTATTATTCAGATGTGCACTACTAATTAGATATTCAATTATATTGAAATTTGTTATTTGTTATCTCCTTATTCTCTAATTATTCTTCTCTCTTTCTATCATTTCTTTTTTTGTCTCTATTATACTCTCTCTTCTAAGAAAAATAGTCTTGAAGTGTTTGTAAAAAAAGAAGTCTTTCGATAATTCATTGAAAAAGAAATCAGCAAGATCCATTAGATAGCAAATTTGGTTCTAAGCCATCTCTGACTATTAATTCGTGATAAGAAAAGAATCCTGCTACTGTTAGTTAAAAGCATCTTTATTGCTCTTCAGAAAAAGTCTCGTAATTATTGTTTAAAAAAAAAAAAGGTCTCATTCAAGTTCATGAAAAGAACAGAGTTTTATGGAAAAAAAGGTCTCAAATATATTCTCCAGCAAAAAAATAAAATAAAATCAAGAGCACTGTTCGTCGGGGAAAATTTCTTAAAGTCGAGTCCTGTCAGAATCGTAGCATCCCGAGCCAACCAACCAGCATGTTATTCAATCCATCAGCTAACCACCCAACCGGGAAAAGAAAGAAAGATAGAAAGAGAAAACCATCAAATCACCAACCCAATTAGAAGCAGACGACCGATCAAGATACAAAACCCATAAAAGAATAAGAGTTTATGGATTAAAATATTTGTCGAAGATGGAAAGACAGATAAGCATGTCAGATGTGGATCATTCAAAGTGAGTTGAGAAAGTTTATATGTACATAAACGCATATATCACATACATAACAGATAACGTAGTTTTAAGTTGACAGTTCCTCAACTCAAGAGTCTGCAGAATAGATTAATTTCCAGAAAAATGTAACCACAAAACAAAAAAGACGTCTACATCACAATACTGGAGGCACGAGAAGAAAATTAGGGGAGACAAGCAGACAGCATGATCAGCTCTTCTATTCTTCCAGGCAATTCGTATACCATCTCTTTGCTAGTAAATTTGTATATAAACAATGACCATCTAGCTGAACTAAAAGCACTACACTACACTTTTCCGTTTATAATGATGTCAACATACTGTTTATTCAGGTGCATATGGCATGAAAGGCTAAATGCAGCATGGCCTCGTCATCATAAACAAAATTGCAGATAGTTTTCTCTTAACTTAAATTCAGCAAGACTCCTCCAGCAAATCAAGAAAGATTTGCAAACATTAAATAACTCACCCATTGGTGGATGAATGCCACCCATAATAAGAAATCTAGCAAAATTGGAATAAATGCTTTAGAGAAAAAGAAGGTTGTGCTGCCTTGTTTATCATTAGATGAAACCTCAACGATGAAAAAAGGCAGGCACGATAACCCTGTCGCAATTTCCAATAGATAAGAAGTATCTTACTGGCACCATACCTTTTCATCCTTCTCAAATCCAGACACAAGTATGTTGACACCATCCATTGCAAGGCAGCAAGTGAACCCCTGATTAGGCAGCGATCTGTGCTCTTTTGCACAAGACAGCAGACACTGAGGGCCTAGCTAAAGAAAAATTACACATCATATTAGCACACTATAAGATCATAAACTTAAAAGGTTAACTGTCGACATGACAGCCAATTAAAGAGGAAGGCAAATAAAAAAAAAAAAAAAGAGACAAAAATTAAGCCATTCCCAATGTTAAAAATAGAATATACCATCATCGCCCTATCCATCAGTACACCATAACAAGCAATTAAGATAAATTATTAACCTGCATGCAAGAAATACTAGTAATCTAAATTTAGGCATATATGATGTGTTTGAGCCACATTATTTTGAAATGATATATTTTGAAATAATAGATTGATGGAGAATGCGTGGTTGAAAAAGAAGGAAAAGTTATTGATGTGATGGAAAATATTGTTTTATTAAAAAATGTGTGGTTGAAAATGAATAGAAAAATGAAAATGAAAATTTTAATGTGTACCAAACAGGGCATAATTTAAAAATAATGAATACATTTTGCTGTTCTCCTTGAATTTATGTACAGCTCTATCTATTAACTATGCTACATTAGCTCAACCCATAGTAATCACAAAAGATCTTTTAATGAACTTATCAAGTTAATTTTCTCAAATATTCTCAGCTGCATATTAGCACTTAGCTTATATTGTGTGCACTTTGCACTGAAGTACATCAATGTGCCTTATAAATTCCTTAAAAAATAGAAATAAAAAGTACCGATCAAATTACAGCCTTTAGATCGAAGATCCTCGAACTTCTCCTGCAAAATACAAACCACAAATGAAGAGAGATAAAAAAAGTAAAAAGTAAAATTCAAATCAAATTAAATTAAATGGAGAATATTAGTGAGGTTTTTACATGATCACGGGAGGAGATAACGTGGTAATCGTTGGGGCCATTACGGGAGGGGTCGCAGCAGAGGAAAACTTGGGCGCCGTTGAGCTTCAGCGCGTCGTGAAGCGCATCGAAGAGCTCCGGCGGCACTAGGTTCCTTGACATGAATACATTCGCTCCCTTGAACACCTTCGCCATCATCCTCCACTGTATGAGTGATTAGATAGAGAAGTGTTGCTAAATTTTGTGGAGAGGAGAGTGAGAGGGCAAAGGGTTTCTATTTTCTAATTAGGGGAAAAAATCTGATTTGAAATTGTGGGGTTGCTGTTATGTATTACCGCGGGAAATGCCTACCACTTTTTCTTTATAGATTGATTTTATTTTTCATCAATTTTTTTTAGGGTTAATTTCACAGACGGTCACTAAAGTTACCTGAAAATTTCAAAACGGTCACTGAAGTTTGAAATTTCTTTCAAAACGGTCACTGAATTTTCAGATTTTTTGGCCAAGTTTGAGGCAATTTTTCGGCAACTTCCAACCATCAAAATCGCCGATTTCGGATACCGTTGGAAAGCCCACAATGTCCTCTTCAATTATCATGAAAAATCTTCCCAAAACTCTAAGTGAATCGGCCGGAATAAACCCACGAAGTCGACAACCGAAAATTGTGAAAATCTGCCCAGATTTTCAGATTTTTTGGGCAAGTTTGAGGCAATGTTTCAGCAACTTTCGACCACTAAAACTGTCGATTTCGGATACCGTTGGAAAGCCCACAATGTCTTCTTCAATTACCACCAAAAATCTCCCCAAAACTCCAAGTGATTAGGCCGGAATAAACTCACGAAGTCAACTACCCAAACTGGGCAAAAAAGTCCGAAAATCTGCCCAGTTTGGGTAGCTGACTTCGTGGGTTTATTCCGGCCGAATCACTTGGAGTTTTGGGGAGATTTTTAGTGGTAATTGAAGATGACATCGTGGGCTTTCCAAAGGTATCCGAAATCGACAGTTTTGGTGGTCGGAAGTTGCCGAAACATTGCCTCAAACTTGCCCAAAAAATCTGAAAATCTGGGCAGATTTTCACAATTTTCGGTTGCCGACTTCGTGAGTTTATTCCGGCCGAATCACTTGGAGTCTTGGGGGAGTTTTTTGGTGATAATTGAAGAGGACATCGTGGGCTTTCCAACGGTATCCGAAATCGGTGATTTTGGTGGTCGAAAGTTGCCTAAAAATTGCCTCAAACTTGGCCAAAAAATCTGAAAATTTAGTGACCGTTTTGAAAGAAATTTTAAACTTCAGTGACCATTTCTGAAGCTTTGAAACTTCAGTGACCGTTTTAAAATTTGCAGGTAACTTTAATGACCATTTGTGAAATTAACCCATTTTTTTTATATTTTGGAGGTGTTTGATTTTCATTTTTATCATAAAAAATATTTTTTCAAAAGTTGGTCACGTGATCCTATTTTCCTCAAAAATATGAAAAATATTTTCTTTAGGAAGTGATAATTTTTATTTTTCAAACAATTCACTCTATTTCATTTTTATCTACTCGTCAATAAAAGATGAACAAGTACAACATTTTTGATACTAAAAATTAAATCAATCAAGCACATTTGAGTAATAGTTTTTACGCAAATAAGTTCTAAGTAAGTTTCATATTTGTCTAGAACTTATTTTCTTTCCATAATCAAACTTGCCTAGAGAAAAATATGGATCTATTTCACTATAAGAGTTCGTTTGATTGGTAAAGATAGAAATGAATTTTAATTCCATGGTAGTTGGAAAATAAAAATCCACTAAACCCATAGGAATTCGTTTTTCATGAAAACAAAGAAAATGTAACTTAAAGTAGTTGTACATTGGAATTCGATTTCCATTTTCACGTTGTAATCAAACGGCCAAAGTGGAATTCGTTTTCCTCGAATATGACATTTTTCATAGAATTCGTTGCAATCAACCGGGCCTAAATGAGAGTGATTCTAATTTTTTAAAAAAAAAGTTCTTTTTTGTTCTTTTGGAAAGGGACTAAATTCATTTTTGTCTCACGGACATGATATAATTTTTCTTTTATTTTTAGATATCTTTATTGAAGTGCACAAGATACTCAATTTATTTTAGGGAAAATTGCAGTCAGGTACCAAACTGACACTTTTTTACAGACTTTGCCCAAACATTTGATTTGTGTCACCCACAGTATCAAACCTTTCAAAATGTAGCCATCAATTTGACAGTTAGTTGACCGGAATAGTAAAAAATGAACAAGTGCAATAAGGGCAAAATAGTAAATTTACAATTTTAATATAAAATAATTATAATAATTAGAAAAACAAAAACAAAAATGATTCTTCTTCTTCCTCAAACCATCCCGCCGATGCCAGATCCGCCTCTTTCTCCTCGGCCCGTCCTCGTCGACGCTCCGACCTCATCCTCCCATTGCCACTATGTTACTTAAAATTTCACTGATAGTTCAGTGACCATGATGAAATTTACCTAAATCGAATTTGTGGCACTATAGCTTTCCTAGCTTTCAACCCAACACACACACCCCACCAAATCAAACCAAAAATACAAAAATGGCGTTGTCCAAAACCCTAATTTACACCGGAGTTTCTCCGATGAACCTTTCCATCAACCGGACTGTAACAAGAACCTAATTTCTCCACCATCGGAATCTCTGTCGGAGTCCCCCATTGATACCCCTCCGCAGATGTTCCTCTTGCTCTTCATCCATCAGTCTCCCACCTCCCTTCTACAATTTCCGAAGCACCAAAATGACGCCGAATAAATTTATTTTTATCCAAACCAATCTGTCACATCAAAATAACCCCTTAACTCGACAAAGCCCTAGCTCACCTGAACTCCCAAATAAAACATTGCGTCTCCAGGAGGAGAGACACGGAGAGCTAAGATGTCGAAGCGAGGTACGATATCTTCTAATAAACGTTTCGATTTTTGTTTTTTTGGGGTGGGGTGGGGTGGGGTGGGTGGGGGTTGAGGAAGAAGAAGAATCATTTTTGTTTTTGTTTTTTGTTTTTTTTCCTAATTATTTTATATTAAATTTGTAAATTTACTATTTTGCTTTTATTATATTTGTTCAGTTTTTACTATTCCGGTCAACTAACGGCCAAATCCATTTGGGTTCTAGCTGCTACATTTTAAAAGATTTGGTACCGTGGGTGACAAAAGTTAAAAGTTTGGGCAAAGTCTGCAAAAAAAAAGTGAAAGGTTTGGTATCGTGGTTACAATTTTCCCTTTATTTTATTGTCAAACTACTATGTTTTTCCAGATTCGTCTGATCGTATTGTCGTTATAGAGATGAAGTGCAGCCTTCAAAAATTGAGCTCAATTGTCTCACCCATCTCCACCGTGGTTTTTGTAGAAAGATTTGCATTGTACACCCCAGATGTAATTTGTGAATAATAGTGGCCTTCACTAGTATTTATATTTTAAATAAATATATTTATATGTTATCGACAAAAATATTCATAGATAAATTAAGAAAAAAAATTTGACCAAAATCCTGATTACAGAATGCATCCTATGACTTTTAAAGCTCAAGCGGATCATAATTTTCCAACAAGTACATATATCATAGTAAAGTGTAATGAAACTATACAAAATATAGAATGCATCCTATTGGTCATCTATTCTATTTGAGTTTCTATTATGTTGTTTTCATATTTTAGGATGGAGTTGGAATTTGGATAGTATTGTTTACACAAGTGACCAAAAAATTGTAAAAAAATGTGTGTTTTAATTATATAGACAAATGTTGTTTCATATACTTTAGCTTATTCGCGAGTATGATAAATGTATTTTATACACTGATCCATCCTCAAAATATTGATATTGATTGATTATGGCATAATCCATTGTATATATTTCGTTTATTAAGTAAAACTCGATAATTGAAAGTGGAATTAAATAAAAGAAACGAAAAATGACGAAATTCAAAGTTCGAAAACCTAATTGCGACTTTTCAATAGTTGATTTGGATCATCAGATGATGATTGAAAATTACAAGGCTTCAACTGAAAGCAATTGGAAAATGAAGGATCAAAATTATTTCAAGAAAGGACTCGAGAAGAAATTGGGGGCTAAAGTGCAAATTTGAAAAATATCTTACACTTGGCAACCGCCCAGCCTACCTAAACAAAAAGCGGGGACTAAAATTTAAGCCTGGGCGATCGCTCGGATTTATATTGGGTGGCCGCCCAAACCAAATTTTGGGATTTTATGGCAAATTTCGAAATTGATTAGAACTCTTCTTGGAACAAATTTTGGAAACGATTTCAACTTATTTTCGAGCCATATAAATACAAAATATAATCATACATTATGGGGGCCTCTCTACACTATTATTCATCAATTATCATCGATTGAAGAGACGCCAATTTTATTGTTCTTGTGAGAAATATATAACAATTACGAGATTTCCGTAAATTGAAGTTTTAATCTTGATCCTTGAAAAATAAGAGAAGAAACAATTGGAGATTCATCAGGAAATCATTGAATAGATTCAAAACTCGTCTTCTTCCTTTCAATTTATCCAAAATTCGAGTTTTATTTCTCCAATTGAATATGAGTCTTGCAATTATGTAATGCCATACTATGATTTTAATTAACAAGACGTGGATAAACCCTTATTATAATGCTTTAATACAAATTCGATAAAATAACGCCCGATGTGTGTTTATTATTGGATGTTTGTTATTGTATTTAATATTTTTCAGTTATTCGATCACTGGTTGAATTGATCTGTGGATTTTATTATTCTCGAGAGAGACAATAAGATAGACAACACGGTAAAACAACTATTGTAACATCCGATAGGGGATAGAGATATATGATTATACTTTGCATGATTTCTATAGATGTTTTAACGTTTTTAATTCATGTTTTTATGTTCACATATTCATATAAATATAAGAAGGTCACATGAGATTTTACATTTAATTGATATCAAGAGATACTATTAATTAACTTATGAACATTGATCCATAAGAACGTGCACACGTTATCATATTATTGAATTGCATTTAAACAAATTAATATGGGGGATTCAAAGTCTTAGCAACTATTCAATCTAAATTCATGAAAGTTTCATAATTTGCTCACTAAAATAATTAGTTAATCAGTATAAATCATTCAACCACACTTGGTCATTCGATTAAAGTTATAATTGGTTGACACTAGATTAAGTACATAGTTCTCGTGGAAACAATATCCTGTTAATCATTTCATTAGTCGTTTGCAATATTGTACACTTACGGATTTCAAATGATCGGAATACATTGAACGGGATTTATTAAGTTTCAAACAAGAAGACGACAACCGAATTGCAAGCTATGGAGTTTCTTACTTCAAGCATAGAGTTTCATCCTTCCCTTTTCATAAAATCCAGTTTTGTATTCTATCTCTATGACATGTCTAACATAATTTTCCTTATAATTTGACTATAATTATAAAAATAATTCATATTTGAGTGCTCGCTATTATTCTTTAACGCTTTTCATTTATCTAACAAATAAAGTGAATGAAAAATGAACCATATATCGAAGTTGAGAAGAGCAGTGATACACTTTGTCATTGTTCGTCACAACGATTACTACATGTTAGAAAATACGGATCGTGAGTCGCCCATGTGGGATGACCCGATTCACAAGTTATTAAAAGGGTTGGGGGGAATGGTTTGAGTTTTAAGTTCAAATATGTAACTCCCTACAATCACTGTTAACTCTCATACAACTTCCATTCATTTTATGCACTGGAAAATAGAGGGATGAATTGGACATGAAAAATAGAGTGAAAATTCGTATGAAATTTTACACCTAAATTGGAAAGCCCTTAGAACCAAAATTTTGACATGAAATCTTACAAAATTTGACACTTAGATTGTGGATAATAATCCCCTTCCATTGTGATCGGGATTGAGACTATTGGAGAACAAGAAAATGTAGATTTTGAAACTTTGGAATGCAAAGTGATTCAATCATGAAAAGATCTTGAAATTCATCATTTCAAGTAAATTTCTTGACCCGAAATTCATGTTAAAGAATGTTACGTTTTCTTACACTACACATTTTGATAAGCGAGAGAGAAATGTTCGTCGATTTTAATGCAATTTTTTATGAGTTTATAATTCCTGCTTAAAAACAGGTTAGGTTTTATTCTAGAGAAAGTCAAACAAATGAACATTCAATTGTCAACTTGAATGAAAATTGCCAATTGCAAAGTTAGTTGAATTAAATTAAAGTGTATAAACGTAAGTGAAATTGGAGTCCTAGTGTTTGAATTTCGTAAGTTGCTTCGTAATTGCTTTTTTCCCCCCTCCTTAGGAGATTTTAATTTACACTATTCACAAATAATTAGTTAATTAAATAAAGTTACTACTAGAATAATTTAGTTCAAACAATTTTCGTAGAACGACATTTATCAACTCACTACATATCACACACTTGCGATTCACGCACGATATATGACAACCTTAGATCACGGACGTACAAGAGCTCGATCTCGAACTTCGAAATTCTCAAAGCAAGCCTAGACGGAACGGAACGAAAAATTGTTTAATGTTTCTCCGTCTGAAATTCATTTTCTTTTCCTTAAATTTTACTTTTTAAAGTCAAATATAGATTTCTATTTTTTCGGACATTTTTTCGTCCGTCAAAAAATATTAGTAACTTTTCAAGAATAATAGTTTTGGTTCCCCGAAATGTGTAGTAGTTATGAATGATTAATTGAAATTAATATTTCATTTTGATTGAATAGAAAAAAGAAAAACGATTAATAACATGTAAATCCGATGTACGTGTAGCAAGATTTTTACATTAATATATAATTAAAATATGAGTTAGTGGTTAGCAGCCACCTACTTAAGACTCCAGTTCATATTAGTTGTTCCATTCGTCCCTTGGTTTTTATGTTAGATATGAGAAAAGACTTGCCGTTGAGCAATCGCTTATAATGTGATGGACGAATTTGTTCCAACTTTTTAATTGACTAAGTTGGAATTGCTAATGATTTTCCATTTCTTGAGCTGGACTTTATCCACACCGCACTATGAGCCTATAAGTGCCTTTAGTGGGCTGGACTTTATTCATTCATATTGTACTCATTAATAATCACTAATAAAGGAAAATTTCATATCTAAAATATTAAATTTGACATATTTCAAAATTAAGGAACAAGGTTTAATATTTCAAAAATCGGATATAAATTAAATTTTAATTATAAAATAATTAATTAAAAATACATTTTACTAATTAAATATGTTAAGACCACAATTTTATATTATTTGGTCACAAATTATTTATTGATCACGAATCAGAAATTATATATGTTACAAATTATTTCACGAACACGAATCAAGAATTTTATAGATCACAATTTATTCAACGGTCAAAAATCACAAATTTTATAAGTCACGACTCAAATCTTTAGGCACATATTATTTATTGGTCAAAAATTATTGGTCACATATTATTCATTGATTACAAAATATCCAATTTATTGGTCACAATCTCAAATATTTGGTCACATATTATTTATTTGTCGCAAGCAAACCAATTTATTGGTCATAATTAACTAAATGATCGGTCACAGACACCCCAGCCCATATGATCCCCACCTATAATCACCGCACCACCACCATCATCGACCATCACTATCACCACCACCGCCAATGCCTCCACCTACATCATCAACAAAACCACCACAAACCACCAATATTGCCAAAATATTGAGACTACCACAACCACCACTCCAACAACAAAAATCAAAACCAACACCTCATCGCCACACCAAATTCGTCATCACTTGTAGCACAATCATCACGACTTGACCCACCAACAACAGCACCAGTAGCCAATCAAAGGGTCTCCCCATCGCAAGGTCCTTAGAGCCCCTACTACCACCACCCTCAGCGCTGCCAGATCCACCATCACCTCCACATGCACAACCAACAAAAACCACTTAAAACCCCCAACAACAGCAACAACACCCCAAACCACCACTACCAACACCACAAGCAACATCAATACCACCACCACACCCCAAGTAGATTCACCACCATCGCCAGCATCTCACCACCGTAGCACCTCATCGCCATTCCAACGACATGAAACCACCACAAGCATATCTTATCAGAGTTGGAGATGACGCTGCTACTTCTGAAAACCACAACAACACGAAAAATCCAACCGCCGCTCGCTTCGTCTGTGTTTTGTGCTTGCGTCTCAGGGCGGCAAACAGGGTAAGGGTTTAACAAATGGGCGGGGTCTTGTCCGCATCGTGTCGCAGTGGTCTCATGGGGTAGTCGCCACCAACGCGACATCGTCTCCAACAGTGATTCAATATTTTAAAAGAAAAAAAAGAGAGAGAGGGGAGAGAGATGTAGAGAGGAAAATAATTAGGATTCGGGTGGATAAAGTTACAGAGGATATATAAATTAATTTAATTTTAAAATATTATTATTAATATTAAAACATTTAATTATAATCTGATTTTTGTAAAAAAAAAAAAAATTAATCTGATTTTTGAAATGTTACCTTGAATTTACACTGTATTCTACCCACCCAATATTTTTAATGATCAATGTCTTGTAAATGAACACAAGATTAGACATCCCAGCACTAATGCAGCACTTTCGCGATAGTCAACGCAATCCAGGAGAAAACTTCCCAATATACGTTGCAAGAATTTAAGTATTTTACGAATATGTGCAGCTGAGTGGGGCTTCGTGGTCGACAATGTTGACCCAATTCAGGATATGTCCTCGCAATTAGAGTACGACTATGAAAAAGGTGACAAAGATGGGAATTGGGAAATATTATATTTTTTTATGGATCATTAGGATTGATATATTTTTATGTGTATATAATATATATATATATATAGAGAGAGTCGATTCATATAACCAATTTGATTATGACTTGAGATATTTCAACAAACCCCTTGCTTGGAGTATTTTGCAATCTTTTAGTCGTGTTTATTCGATTGAGTCCTACCCCAGCCTTCACTGGAGTACCCCGAGTGCAACAAATTGATGTTAACGATATGCTTAATTTAATGTAACAATGTACTAAACAAACCATAAAGGTTAGACAAAAGCTCGACTCCACCATGATTAGAGGTAAATGTTTTTAAAATTTTAGACACTCAAGTACGAAGATAATAAAATATTATAATAGGGTCCGAGAATGTCAAGATCACGCCAGGGATGACAGCCCATCTACTCTTGAGCTCTGCTCGTTCGAGCACGAGCGAGCTCAAGCTGGCTCGTGCTCAAGGGTCAGGCTCGGCTCGGCTCACGAGCTCACAAGTCGAGCCCACGAGCTTGTGGTTTTTTTTAAAGTTTTTTTGTCACATTTTTTATGAGGCTCAGCTCGTGGGCGAGCTCATTGGCAGAATTCGACTTTGATTATTACGACTTTGATTACTGATTATCGAAACACTTTTGCTAGCGCTATTGTTGAATGATTAGAAGAATCATTTTAAATAATTAATACGACATATGCACCTATAAATGTAACACGTATTAAACGAAACTTGTAGAATTCGACTTTGATCACTCAAGCATTCTTCTTCCATTAGCAATGCTTAAAAAGGGCATGTAACAATATTAACGTAACCATTGCATTATTTGATCACAATTAGCCATCCAATCAATTAAAACAAGATTAAAAAAATCCATTGGACAAATATATGTACAGTAATATGTTTGCCGATAACTTGGCAATGCACATGGTGCAATTGAAGACACCAAGCAAAACGACGTAGCAAAGAGTAACGTGGATGTGGTCAAATGCTGTTCCCTAATTTCATTCATTTGACGTAATGCTGGAGAACATGTGCGGTCTCGAGATCTTGTCACCATCGTGCAATAGAAATTCTTCGTTAATTACTT
>CM032633.1:10845367-11228292 GCA_019097785.1 Fraxinus excelsior | reverse complement strand
CTCAAGCTGCTAACCTATTCTGTGACAACAAATCTGCTCTTCACATAGCGGCAAACCCAGTTTTTCATGAAAGGACTAAACACATTGAGCTGGATTGCCACTTGATAAGGGACAAGATTCAAGAAGGGAATGTTGTTACTAAGCACCTTAGTAGTAATTACCAAGTTGCTGACATTTTAACAAAGTCATTAAGTTCATCACAGTTTTATCAACATATGGACAAGATGGGAGTTGTTAATATCCACTCTCCATCTTGCGGGGGAGTATTGAAATATGAAGCAAAATGAAGGAAGAAGGATCAGCCTGATGATCAGTAAAAGAGAGAATTCTGAGGGGCAGAAACGTCCATTCAAGAAATGCACATGGAGGACACATTTTCTGTTTTTGCTCTGCTGTAAAATTCTTTGTTAGATAGTTGTTTTATTTCCTGCCAAGTTTGTTATCTTTTTTGTAATGGTTCTAGATCATTCTTTCCTGCTGTATATATATTGATGTAAGAGGTGAATGAAAGGTAACAATATACAAAATATTCATTGCAACTCTATTATTTTCAATACAAAGTTCAGCTGCTTTCCTGCTGCATAATCAGCTTGTTTTCATATACATTCTTCACTTCCATTTCTTATATGGTATCAGAGCCACAAACTATGGCTGATAATCAAAATACCACTGTGGAAACAACAAACCAGAATGCCAACATTGAACAAAATTCAAACGCCAATTCAATATCAAATATTCACCTTAATGATCCTACCAATTCCAGCAGCCCTTACTACATTGGTGGGAACGACAACTCAGGTGCCATACTGGTCACTCATGTACTGGATAACACCAACTATTATGCTTGGGCAAGATCTATTAAAAGAGCACTTCGAATTAAAAACAAACTCGGGTTCGTTGATGGAAGCATATCTGAACCAGGAGATTCCAACAATTTTTTGATTGAACATTGGCTACGGTGCAATGATATTGTAATTGCTTGGTTGCAAAACACTATATCTACTGATATTAAGCCTCGAACACTCTATGCTGACACTGCCCGTGAACTCTGGTTGGACCTGGAGCATCAACTGGGACAGCAAAATGCCCCACGGATCTATGAAGTGAAACAATCCATTGCTACCCTGATGCAAGAAGAAGATAGTGTAAGTATATACTTCTCAAAGTATAAAACACTTCTTGATGAATTAATGAACTATGAATCCATCCCCAACTGCAACTGTGGGGGTTTTAAGACAGTCATCGAGAACCAGCAGAGGGACTGGGTGATGAGGTTCCTAATGGGCCTAAGTGACTCATACAAGGCAATTAAGGCTCAAATCCTCCTGATCAAACCTTTTCCTACCTTGAATGAAGTCTACTCTATAATTCAGCAAGAGGAGAAAAGGAGGCAGATCTCAATGAACACTTCTGGTCCAGACTCTATGGCATTTGCAACCAGAGGAGGCTCTTACAGCTCGACAAGGCAAGGTTTGAGAAAGTATTATTGCACTTTCTGCAAGATGGCTGGACACTCACTAGAAAGGTGCACTAAGGCCAATCCCAACAAATCATTTTGCAACCATTGTCACATGACAGGACATTCAGTAGAAAAATGCTACAAAGTTCATGGATATCCTCCAGGACACAGGCTATATGGAAAGGGAAACACCTATGCTAGCCTAGTTTCTTTGCAAGGACAAGGAGATACTGACAGTAATCAAACGACATTCACCCAGGAGCAGCATGCTCAGATTCTGGCTTTATTACAGTCACAAAATAACAAAGCCCTCACTAACATCACCCCTTCAGACGCACAAACTCACAAACTTTCTGGTATTATATCTTGCTTATCAGCCCATGGTACAAAAACTAGTAAGAGTCTTAACACATCATGGGTGATTGACACAGGAGCAACAGACCATATGGTCTGTTGCACTTCATTTTATAGCTTCCCTCCAACTAAAGTAACTTACTCAGTTTCCCTTCCAAATGGAAATATAGCTAAAGTCACACACACGGGGACTGTCAAGGTCACAGAGAAGTTGATCTTAAACAACGTTCTCTGTGTACCATCCTTCACATTCAACCTCATATCTGTTAGAGAGTTAACGAAAGCATCAAATTGTTGTCTAATATTTTTTCCTGAAAAATGCTTTGTGCAGGACCTTTCGACCTTGAAAATGACTGGAATGGGTGAAATGAGGCAAGGACTATATCATCTGGTGCAGTCTCAAGTTCCTTCTACAGCACTAACAGAAGTTTTCTCTTCCATCTCAAACAGAACCCCTATGTCTGCAACTATATCCACTAGAAACAAAAATTTTGATCTCTGGCATTATAGGCTGGGGCATCCTTCCTACTCTAGATTAGATTTTCTGAATGTTGATCACAATCCTAAACTTGTTAAGGAACCGTGTCTTATCTGTCCTTTGGCTAAAATGCATAAACTACCTTTTTCCATCAGTCATCATAAATCAAATAAAATTTTTGATCTCATACATTGTGACCTTTGGGGTCCTTGCACTAAAATTAGTTACGATGGATCGAAATATTTTCTTTCCATAGTTGATGATTTTAGTAGATGCACTTGGGTCTACATGTTAAAAGCAAAATCTGATGCTACTGCAGCCTTGCAAGGTTTTTGTGCCCTTATTAACACCCAATTTCAGACTAAAATTAAGGTAATTAGGACAGATAACGAAGGGGAATTTGAAATGAAGGAATACTATCATAAAAATGGCATTATCCACCAGAAAACGTGTGTCGAAACACCACAACAAAATGCCATAGTGGAGAGAAAACATCAACATATTCTCAATGTTGCCAGAGCCTTAAAAATTCAAAGTTCCATTCCCATGAAATACTGGAATGATTGTGTCCTTACGGCCGTCTATCTGATAAACAGAACACCTTCATTTTTGCTCCAAAATAAGACTCCTTTTGAGCTCTTATTTAAACACAAGCCAAGCTATTCACATCTTAGAAATTTTGGATGCCTTGCTTTCGCCACAACACTAGCAAGTCACAGAACTAAGTTCGAACCAAGAGCAAGGAAATGCATTTTTTTAGGATACCCCTTTGGAATAAAGGGATACAAACTTCTTGATTTTGAATCCAAAAAGATCTTCATCTCCAGAAATGTTATGTTCTATGAGGACCAATTTCCTTACAAGAACTGTGGTGAATCTGAAAGTAATAACATGAGATCTTCAGAATCCAATCCCAATGTTTCTGAAGTTGAACACCATACTCATCCCTCCTTTATCACTGATGAAATGATGGAAGATAGAACTATCCATTCTTCTCCTATTAATACCACTGATGAACTGATAACAGATGGAGCTTGTAATGATGATATTGATTATATCCATGAATCGAACAACTATCCTGTAGAGTCCCCTTTATCATCTTACTCTCAAGAACCTCAACAAGAGTCACCTGATAACACCATAATTAATCACCAACCAACACGTACATCCTCAAGAGTCAAAAAGACACCTGCTTATCTGAAGGAATATATATGTCAGCAAGCCTCATTTCACCCATCGCAGGAATTGGAAAGGGACAAAGGCCTTCACACTCCAGGTAATTTTTTTCCTCTAAGTACTACCATATCAAACCATAAATTATCAGACAAACACAAAGCCTTCATAACCTCTATAACTACACACACTGAACCTAAATCATACCAAGAAGCACTAGCCTCAACTGTCTGGTGTAAAGCCATGAATAATGAAATTGTTGCTTTAGAGATGAATAACACTTGGGCTGTGACAGATCTTCCCCCTAACAAGAGACCTATTGGCTGCAAATGGGTATTCAAAGTGAAGTATAAGGCAGATGGAAGCATTGAAAGATACAAGGCTAGGCTCGTGGCAAAGGGATATACACAGCAAGAAGGTTTAGACTACCATGAAACTTTTTCACCTGTGGCAAAGATGGTGACGGTTAGGACCTTACTTGCCATTGCAGCAATAAAGGGATGGTATTTACATCAATTTGATGTAAATAATGCATTTTTGCATGGAGATCTAGATGAGGAAGTATACATGGATATGCCTCCTAACCATCCAGATGCAGGGAATTCAAAAGTGTGCAAACTGTCGAAAAGTATATATGGGCTTAAGCAAGCGTCTAGACAATGGTACTCCAAACTTTCAACCTTCATTATTGAGCAGGATTTCACTCAATCAAGGGCAGATTACAGCCTATTTACAAAGGCTAATAAGGGTTCATTCACTGCCATTCTTGTCTATGTGGACGATATAATTATAGCCAGCAATGACATGGGCATCATCAACTCACTTAAGGGCATACTCAATGACAGATTCAAGATCAAAGACCTGGGGACATTGAAGTATTTTCTGGGAATTGAAGTGGCAAGGTCTGATAAAGGTATTCATATCAATCAACGAAAGTATGCTCTGGATATTCTATCAGATTCTGGAACAATAGGGTGCGTGCCAACAAAAATCCCTTTAGATCAGAACGTGAAATTGTCCAAGACAGATGGAGAAAGGCTCACTGATCCTACTTTGTATAGGAGACTTGTTGGGAGATTGTTATATTTAACAATCACAAGACCAGACCTATCATACTCAGTGCAACTACTAAGCCAATTCATGGGTGACCTTCGAACCTCACATTTAAAAGCTGCAAATAAAGTATTAAGGTACATAAAGGGAGCTCCAGGGCAAGGGCTGCTATTTCCTATCAATTCAGAACTACGACTTAATGCTTTTAGCGATTTGGACTGGGGAGGTTGCCAGGATACACGAAGGAGCACCACAGGATATTGTGTAATGCTTGGAAAGTCATTAATTTCTTAGAAATCAAAAAAGCAAAGTACAGTGTCCAGATCTTCAGCAGAAGCGGAGTACATGGCAATGGCAAATGCTTGCTGTGAACTTACTTGGCTTAGGTACTTATTCAAGGATTTGAAAATTGAACATTCTCAAGCTGCTAACCTATTCTGTGACAACAAATCTGCTCTTCACATAGCGGCAAACCCAGTTTTTCATGAAAGGACTAAACACATTGAGCTGGATTGCCACTTGATAAGGGACAAGATTCAAGAAGGGAATGTTGTTACTAAGCACCTTAGTAGTAATTACCAAGTTGCTGACATTTTAACAAAGTCATTAAGTTCATCACAGTTTTATCAACATATGGACAAGATGGGAGTTGTTAATATCCACTCTCCATCTTGCGGGGGAGTATTGAAATATGAAGCAAAATGAAGGAAGAAGGATCAGCCTGATGATCAGTAAAAGAGAGAATTCTGAGGGGCAGAAACGTCCATTCAAGAAATGCACATGGAGGACACATTTTCTGTTTTTGCTCTGCTGTAAAATTCTTTGTTAGATAGTTGTTTTATTTCCTGCCAAGTTTGTTATCTTTTTTGTAATGGTTCTAGATCATTCTTTCCTGCTGTATATATATTGATGTAAGAGGTGAATGAAAGGTAACAATATACAAAATATTCATTGCAACTCTATTATTTTCAATACAAAGTTCAGCTGCTTTCCTGCTGCATAATCAGCTTGTTTTCATATACATTCTTCACTTCCATTTCTTATACATACATATAGGATGCTTACATATGCAGCTATTACTATTAGGGTTGTCTTCTACTTTCAATTTCATGTTTCACAGTAAACAAGAAAAGCTCTTGCTGTTGATTGTTCACTAAGAACGTATGAGACGACGCACACTAAAGCAAAGTTTGCTTTTTACAGTGTGCATCTCCTGCTGTTGATTGTTAATCAAGAACGTACGAATGCACAATACATCAAAGATTACTTTTTACGGCATGCAAAGCCATAAAAAGTTATTTACGGTGTACATGTAAACGCCATATAAGTCGTGTCGTAAATACTCACCTCTTTTTATGAAATGCATTGCACACCATAAATAAACTTTTTACGACATGTAGAAGCATGCCGTAAATACTAACTTTTTTACGCCATGCAGACGCATGCCGTAAAAAGACTATTTTCTACGACATACTTTAATTGCACGCCATAAATGTCTATTTAATTTTTATTTTTTTTAAATTATTTATTTGATTACCAAACCTAAATGATTAAAGAACATACGCGTATACATAAACACATGTATAATCATGTTTTCTATAAATTCAATAAATAAATGTATTGAGTGCTATTCAATACAATATGTCAAAATGTAGACTGTTGTTCCAAAATAATTCATCCATAAATAGAAAAGTTTGCTTCTTTGGCCAACGGTTTAGCTATCCAAAAAATAATCAACTTCTTGCCCATCACAAAAATAAATAATAAATTTAGATGCATTTTCACTCATTTTGTCAAAAATTCATTCAAAATAGTGCCAAGAAAACATCGTAACAAAAATTAAATTTGAGTTCAAATTGTGTACACGACTTTTTTTTTTTTATAACCGTAAATGTCCGGACAAGTTTACGCGCACCTCGACTAATCACACAGAGTCCTGAAATTTATGGTCGGATACTCATCTCAATGGTCTCAAGGGGACTCGAACTTGTGACCATTGAGGAGCAAACTCAAGGCCTGACCAATTGAACCAAATTGTATATACAACTTCACTAAAATAACTTACTTCTTGACATGAGTTGAATGTCGCTAAGAAAATAGACATAATATGAACTAACAAATAATTTCCAAAATTTAATATGACAATGGAGGCATAAGAAAACATATTATTTCAGCTCTTCATGAGTTAGTAGCTTGGTTCATTTTTGAGCTATGGGGGAGCTGAAATGCCAACATCATCTATGCTCGTTGGTAAAAGATCAGTTACAAAACTATGAAAACACAATCTTAGATTTCCTTAAACACATCCCTCTCAAGTAATGATAAAACATAAGAAGTCATCAGATTATTAACTAATTTTACCAACGAAGAAAGACAAAAACCACAGATAATGAAATTGTAATTCGTTGATCAATAGAAATTACTCATGTGCTCACATACCTAACCTAAGGCACTCAAGAAAGCAGAGGCAGACACTTAAATTACCATTTATCAAACACACACTTTCATTATAGAAGACAGTCAAGTAAGCAGGGACAGAAACTACCATTCCAAAGATAATGATTTTACTCTCTGTTAGGAATATTGGGCCTAACTCCACCTAATAAAACCGGCTTATTAGGGGAGGATTGCCCTCACCTTATTAAGTGGATCATTTATATTTTCCCAAGCAATGTGAGATTCTAATATTCTCCCCTAATAAGCCGGTTTTATGAGGTGGAGTTAGACACAATATTCCTAACATGGTATCAGAGCTAGGCCCAATTATGCAATGTTGGGTGCCACCCAATATCGAGTTGTTCACAGTTGTTTGGCATGGTCCACGCTGTGCGTGAGGGGGCGTATTAGAATCCCACATTGCTTGGGAAAATATAAATGATCCACTTAATAAGGTGAGGGCAATCCTCCCCTAATAAGCCGGTTTTATTAGGTGGAGTTAGGCCCAATATTCCTAACACTCTCCTCACTAGTTAACCAAAAAAACTGAAATTGTCAAAATGAAAAGAATAATATTGTTTTCGCGCGTTTTCCAACCCGCCAACAATTACAAGAAAATGATCAGACGATTGTGTAAGGAACAAACCTCTTGAGACAAAGTCCCAAAAAGGGGTGTGTTTACTAGTGAAGAGTTACAATTGGAAAGTAGACAAAACGCCTCCAAGGGGCGCAAGCACACGAGTACTGAGAAAGGATTAAATTTAAACTAAGGAAATAAAAATTACATATTCTCTTGTCGAGAGTTTTTGATTCGGGGCATTTCTTCTACGACTTTACTTCCTTTTATACTTCCTGGGCATCTCTTGGTTGTCGGAACTGCTTGAAACTGCTCCATTACTTTCGTAACTATCCACTTCTTTAGTGAGAAACTGCTTGTTCAGGGAGAAGTTGCTTAGTAACTGTTGTCACTACTCTTGCTGTTTCTGGATCGTGGGGGCGTGTCGGGTTTATTTGACAACTGCTTCCGTAACTGCCGAATTGGATAAACTATACCTTTTAGACTTGTCTGATTCTGGGCGACTTGAGGATTTGGGCGACAATGAGGATATCGCTCTGGGCAATTGTGCAGTACTATATTCGTTCAGCCTCTGGGCGTCCTGCGGTCTTGGGCGATGATACTCATTTGCTCTGGGCTTCCAGTATTCAGGCATTTTCTCAAGTTTCCAGATTGGGTTTCTCTTCTTGGGCCTTTTAATTGATTTCCATTGGGTCTTCGTCTTGGGTCTCTCAATTGGACTTCCCTTTGATTTTGGGCTACATTTTTAGTGTGTCAACAATTACCCCCTAATATGGCAGAATTAATACTAATCATTAATTTTGCCATATTCACTCTGTATCTTTTCGCAACATTTGAACTTCCCCAGAATTTCAATCATCACGTACCTTTACCGCTTGAAGGATTGCGACGTTACAAACCCTTAAAACCCAAAAGTACGCGGCATTCCATTACGTCTCTGCAATCTTACGCTTCACCATTTTCACTGTTAGCCTTCTTGTCTCCGTGTTGTGTTTTGCCAAAAACCCTACCCAACTTACATTCTGTAACAAATGGCTACTTCAAACATTCAGTCCGATGCCGCCCTTAGCTTCGAGGACTTTCAAGACCTCCTCACCAAACCATACATAAATTCAAACCCTCTTTCGCGGGTTGGCCCCAACACTGACGAGTTTTTCTTGGGCCCTTCTTTTGTCGATGCTGAATCGGTCGAGAAGACGGCGGCGGGTCAGCTATTCCCTTGCACTGAAACCCTTCCATTTCTGAGCTCTCTACCGCTGAAGGCCATCTGCGATAAAGGTATTCGTACTTGGCCCAAAGCTGATTCTGGTTTTCGTAGGTGGCATGCGCGCATGGTGAATCATGACCCCACCAAATCAATTTTTGAACGTGTGGGAATTTTGGACTTATTAGAAATCACCCTTAATCCCCCCGTATATGACTCAGCGCTTTTTCCAATCGCCCTGAGCTTTTGGTCTTCTGAGTATAATGTTTTTGTTTTTCCTTGCGGCCCGTTGTCCATTACTCTGAGGGATGTTGGGGCCCTAGTGAACCTTCCTCCTTTGGGCAATACCATTTCTCCCGGTATGGTGGACTTGGTTTCTGCTGGCAATGTTCCCCCCAAGTTTGATAAGAAAATGAGTGAATCTTATTCGGCTATGCAGAGTGCTTTTGTCGCTCTTGCTTCTGAGCCTAACCATGCTGAGCGGGTAGCTTTCCTTCAAGTTTGGCTTTGTAAATACGTTCTTTGCGTTCCTAGCTTGAAACCCTCTACAAGCTACCTGCCTTTGACGCACGAATTGGCCCGGGGCAAGCCATTGAATCTGTGCTCTTTCTTTTTAGCCGCTCTTTACAGGGGTTTGGCTTTGCTCCAATTTCAATTGAGGACTGGTGCGTCCCCTACGGCAGTGGGCCTCTTTGGTTTGCTCAGTTGTGGCTGAGAGCATATTTTCCTTCCTTTGGGGCTCCATCTATTTGCAACACTTCTGCCACCTGTTACGGGTTGGCTATAGACCCCTTGGACCCAACAAATCTGTCTAGGAGAGACGTTTTTTCATTCTCTTATACCTTGAATTCCATTTCTTCCTTTTTCCCTTTTCCTACTCATGTGACTCCCAACTATGTACATATTCCTTCTGGAGTGATTGACTCCTCACCAATTTGGGTTCAGTTTTTGGCTGGAAAAGAGTTGTTCTATGACATTATCACGGGAACCAATGCTAAAGCTGGAGTAGAGATTTACGCACCCCATTTCTTTGCTCGCCAGCTGGGTTTCGGCCAGACCTGGCCCGTCCCTCTTTTCTATTCCAGAAATCTGCCCGACCGTTTTTATACCCTTAATAAAGCGGATGCTGCAGCTATAGAAGCCCATAACCGCGTTTTGGCAGATGTATTTTTGCTAGCCCCTTTTCATTCCAGTTCTGCTACTCATCCCCTTTTTGAGCACCTTTGGCCGTCGTGAAACGTAGGTTATTTACAGCTGACGCCACTACCGCCTTTCATTTGCTGGATTGGCCAAGTGCTTCTTCTACTTCTCCTCTTTCAGTACTCCTATATCGATTAGGAGTCCTTCTCCACCCCATCGCTCTAAAGATGTTCTTTCTCCCGCTTCTCCTTTTGCCAAAGCTATTGCCGCCAAGGGTGTATCAGGCTGGAAACGGCCGGCTTCAGCATCCCCTGTTGTGCAGGCCGATGACGATGATGATGATGATGATGACACCCCCCCTCACCTTCAGGAGAAAGGTAATCCATATTTGTATATTCGCAGATATGTTTTTCTGTATGCTAATGGTTTACCTGAATTTTTCAGAAGAGTTCGTCTTCTTTTTCCAAGGCTATAGTTTTGGCAGACCCTTCGCCCGGGCTTCAAGTTTCAACACCCTTATCACCACCAAATCCTCCTTCCCAAGGTGTCGACCCCCCAAGCGTGGAATTAGAAGGTAGTGCTTATTTTTGATGCCTTGGCCCTTCTTTATTGCTGCCGTCTCGTTGATTTACTGCGGTGTGAAACGTGCAGAGACTTATGTAGCTTCGTCTGGTGGGGAAGGTCCTTCCTGCCCAGCTAAAGGGAAATCTCCCCAAGGGATGGAAGAAATAAAGGGAGTGCCTGAATTTCCCACCACTGTCGATAAGGTCTTTTTACTTCGCTCTTATTTTTTATTTTGCTTTGTTGTATTGAAAACCTTCAATATTGTTAACTTCCTTTGCAGGAATCCGATAGTATTCTTAATTCCATCCAAGACTTACTCACTTCCTGGGCGCGCATGAAAACATCCTCTGATTCATCCTCCACCCCTGCGAATGAGAACATGACATTTCTCAAACAGGCATTGTTTGAGTATATCTCCTTCATGGACATGGAGGTCGGCCGTGCCAGCGCTGCTCATCAAAAGGCCAAGCTAGATATGTTGAGCGCGAACCTACTACAAGCACTTTCACTCCCATCGCCCAACATTTCTACCGACTTTAAGGTGAAGTTGAGGGTTCTTCATGCCGACGTCATTTCTTTGTTGGCCAAGAACGCAGAATTGAAGGCCAGAAGTGCCCAATATCTCCGCGTTTCTTCTGAGAAAGAGTCCTTACTCCAGGAAATTGACAAGAACCAGGCCGATTTGATTGAGGTCTCTTCAGAGCTTGTGGTGGAGGATTCCTTGATGTTGAGCCTGGCTGCTGAAATGAAAGAGCTACAAGCGAGGATGAACGACTGCAGGGCGAGGATGGCTGCCAGGAGGCGTACTGCATCCTAAGGAATTGCTAAGACCAAATCTCTATTGGAGCAGTACCAAAAGTTAGAGGTTGATGATGACTTGGTGAAAGAGTTAGGGATCATTTCCTCTAGGCAGAGCGAAGAGTGGGATAAACTTAGGCAGCAGATGCGCTCAGCTTGGGGCGAATTGTAACTAAACATTTACTGTTTTAGTCTTTGTAACTCTTTCGCGCTGACTGCCTTGGTTTTTTGTAATTTGATGTCATTCATCATCATTAATGAACAATTATTTTGAAGTGGCATTTATCTTTGATCGTCAATCTTCCTCGTATCTAATTTTTATGCCAACATCCATGCATATTCTTTTGGCATTCAAATTTTCTTCCCTAAATCTTTGGGCCATATTGATTTCACTCACCGGTCATAAATGTGACCTTCCATATTCTGGCTTTTCATCTTCTAGCCCCTATAAATATGCATGTTTATACTCATCATTTTCATCCTCATGCCTTTCCAAATTCGATTTTTTGCCATCAAAACTTCCTGCCACTGCATGGCACTCCGATCGTTTACCAACACTTTCCTCTTCTATAGGGATGGGTTTCTTAACTCGTCCATTTTGCTTTGATATCACTTTTGGTATGGGAGGTATAGGAAATGTTCTTTCAAACTGAAGCAAGATTTTTGCCATCAGTTTACTTGTTGAGACTGAAGCAAGATTATTGCCATCAGTTTGCTTGTTGAGAGTGCTTCTCCCTGCCTACCATTGCAGCAATGCACTTAGGAAGGTTAAGGGGCAGTTCACCCTCTTACTCGGCCATAGACTGAAGGACTGCTTCTCCTTGCCTACCATTGCAGCAATGCATTTAGGAAGGTTGTGGGAGCAGTTCACCCTCTTACTCGGCCATAGACTGAAGGGTTGGCCGTACTGGTTTCACTCTTTCTGTTCCCACCAAACAGAAGACAATTTGTAGCATGTTTTGTCTTGTATTTTGACTGTGTCCCTTAATTCTTGTGAAGAATGGTTTGTGTTAGAACATTTGGTAATAAAAAGAACATTTGGTAATAAAAGACTTTATTTTTTAATGTGCCTTGTTTTTCTGACTTTATTTAGAACGTGATCGTCCATTTTATTCACTGTCGTCGCTCGGCATGATTACATCCCAATTGCACTTTTATCACTTATGTATCTATCTGTTCACTTTCCCAAATGGAAGGAACATATTTCTTCAAGTACTTACCGTTAATAAATCTTATATACCTAGTACCATCTAAATCTTCCAAGTGGTAAGCTCCATTAGGCAATACACTCTTTACTCTATACGGCCCTTCCCAATTTGGCGACCATTTGCCATATTTTGGGTCTTTACTACCTAAAGGAAGCATTGCCCTCCAAACTAATTCGTTCGCACTAAAAAACTTGGCTATAACTTTCTTGTTATAAAATCTAGCCACCCTTTGTTTCTGGACTTGCAATTTGTCTAGCACGTCTAACTTCAATTCGTCCAATTCTAATAAATTTTGAATCAACGATTCCTTGTACTCATTCTCGCTTAATTCGTGCTGCCGACGCACCCTTATAGATTGCACGTTGATTTCCACGGGCAATTCCGCCTCCTGCCCATAAGTGAGTTGGAAAGGCGTAATGTTGGTGCTTGAACGAGGCGATGTTCTATAAGCCCATGAGGCTTTGTTTAAGCATTCGTGTCAATTTCTGGCATTTTCATTTATCATCTTTCTTATGATAGATTTCATAATCTTGTTAGATGATTCTGCCTGACCGTTTGATTGAGCGTAGTATGGTGTGGAATTTACCAATTTAATTCCAAATTCGCTCAAGAATTCCTTCACCTGATCTCCATTTAGGGAAGTCCCATGATCTGTCATTAAAGTTTGCGGAATTCCAAACCTATAGATGATATGGTCCCGGATAAACTTTATGATGCTTTTCTGGGTGATTTCTTTTAGAGGCACTGCTTCGACCCATTTGGTGAAAAAGTCTGTGGCGACTATAATAAAGGTGTGTTGTTTGGACGATGGAGGGTAGATCTTCCCTATCAAGTCTATCGCCCAGCCTTTGAACGACCAAGGTTTGATAATGGGTGCCATATTGCTTGCTGGTGCCCTCTGTATTGGGCCATATTTTTGGCATGCTAGACAACTTTTCGCATATTGAACGCATGATTCCCCCATCTTTGGCCAAAAATAACCACTTCTGATAATTAGCCATCTCATCTTTTGGCCGGCCTGATGGGCTCCACATATCCCTTCATGCATTTCAACCATAATTGTCTTAGCTTCTCGTAAGTTCACGCATTTTAATAACACACCATCAGAGCGTTTTTTGAACAATTCTTCGTCTATTAATGTATAGTTTAACAGACATAATTTCATTCTTCTATCACCTCTCCCATCAAGCTCCTTAAAGGATTCTTTAATCTCATCCATCCAATCTAGCGCGACCCCATTTTCTATACATTGAATTTCGGTTTTTCTTGCCCTTCGCTGAATAACGGGCAATATAGTTTCGTATTCGTAAGTAGACTCCCAACTCATCGCCTTTGAATAGCCAAAGGCCAACTGAGCCAACTCGTTGGCCATGTCGTTGTACATTCTATTAACACATTGAAGTTCTACTTGGTTGAATTCTTCCAACAATTCTTGGGCGATTTCGTATAGACTTATAAAATAATCACTTTGGCATTTGAAATCGCCAGTCAATCGATGAATCACCAATTGAGAATCGCCCCTGACGATTACATTCTTTAATTGCATATCTGCCATCAACTCCAAGCCTACAATTAAGGCTTCGTATTCGGCTTGATTATAGGAATTTCTATGAGGCATGATATCTTTTTTTTTTGTATCTTCACTTACAAAACACCAACTGTCCCACCGGGCGTGCCAAATTATTTTCGCGCGTTTTCCAACCCGCCAACAATTACAAGAAAAGGATCAGACGATTGTGTAAGGAACAAACCTCTTGAGACAAAGTCCCAAAAAGGGGTGCGTTTACTAGTGAAGAGTTACAATTGGAAAGTAGACAAAACGCCTCCAAGGGGCGCAAGCACACGAGTACTGAGAAAGGATTAAATTTAAACTAAGGAAATAAAAATTACATATTCTCTTGTCGAGAGTTTTTGATTCGGGGCATTTCTTCTACGACTTTACTTCCTTTTATACTTCCTGGGCATCTCTTGGTTGTCGGAACTGCTTGAAACTGCTCCATTACTTTCGTAACTATCCACTTCTTTAGTGAGAAACTGCTTGTTCAGGGAGAAGTTGCTTAGTAACTGTTGTCACTACTCTTGCTGTTTCTGGATCGTGGGGGCGTGTCAGGTTTATTTGACAACTGCTTCCGTAACTGCCGAATTGGATAAACTATACCTTTTAGACTTGTCTGATTCTGGGCGACTTGAGGATTTGGGCGACAATGAGGATATCGCTCTGGGCGATTGTGCAGTACTACATTCGTTCAGCCTCTGGGCGTCCTGCGGTCTTGGTCGATGATACTCCTTTGCTCTCGGGCTTCCAACATTCAGGCATTTTCTCAAGTTTCCAGATTGGGCTTCTCTTCTTGGGCTTTTTAATTGATTTCCATTTGGTCTTCATCTTGGGTCTCTCAATTGGACTTCTCTTTGATTTTGGACTGCATTTTTAGTGTGTCAACAGTTTCATATACTTTAGCTTATTGGCGAGTATGATAAATGTATTTTATACACTTATCCATCCTCAAAATATAGATATTTAAAATTTCTCTTGATTAATTATGGCATAATCCATTGTATATATTTCGTTTTATTAGGTAAAACTCGATAATTGAAAGTGGAATTAAATAAAAGAAATGAAAAATGACGAAATTCAAAGTTCGAAAACCTAATTGCGACTTTTCAATAGTTGATTTGGATCACCAGATGATGATTGAAAATTACAAGGCTTCAACTGAATGCAATTGGAAAATGAAGGATCAAAATTATTTCAAGAAAGGACTCGAGAAGAAATTGTGGGCTAAAGTGCAAATTTGAAAAGATCTTACACTTGGCAACCGCCCAGCCTACCTAAACAAAAAGCGGGGACTAAAATTTAAGCATAGGTGATCGCTCGGATTTATATTAGGTGGCCGCCCAAGCCAAATTTTGGGATTTTATGGCAAATTTCGAAATTGATTAGAACTCTTCTTGGAACGAATTTTGGAAACAATTTCAACTTATTTTCGAGCCCTATAAATATAAAATATAATCATACATTATGGGGGGCCTCTCTACACTATTATTCATCAATTATCATCGATTGAAGAGACGCCAATTTTATTGTTCTTGTGAGAAATATATAACAATTACGAGATTTCCGTAAATTGAAGTTTTAATCTTGATCCTTGAAAAATAAGAGAAGAAACAATTGGAGATTCATCAGGAAATCATTGAATAGATTCAAAACTCGTCTTCTTCCTTTCAATTTATCCAAGATTCGAGTTTTATTTCTCCAATTGAATATGAGTCTTGCAATTATGTAATGCCATACTATGATTTTAATTAACAAGACATGGATAAACCCTTATTATAATGCTTTAATACAAATTCGATAAAATAACGCCTGATGTGTGTTTATTATTGGATGTTTGTTATTGTATTTAATATTTTTCAGTTATTCGATCACTGGTTGAATTGATTTGTGGATTTTATTATTCTCGAGAGAGACAATAAGATAGACAACACGGTAAAACAACTATTGTAACATCCGATAGGGGATAGAGATATATGACTATACTTTGCATGATTTTTATAGATGTTTAAACGTTTTTAATGCATGTTTTTATGTTCACATATTTCATATAAATATAAGAAGGTCGCATGAGATTTTACATTTAATTGATATCAAGAGATACTATTAATTAACTTATGAACATTGATCCATAAGAACGTGCACACGTTATCATATTATTGAATTGCATTTAAACAAATTAATATGGGGGATTCAAAGTCTTAGCAACTATTCAATCTAAATTCATGAAAGTTTCATAATTTGCTCGCTAAAATAATTAGTTAATCAGTATAAATCATTCGGTCACACTTGATTATCCGATTAAAGTTATAATTGGTTGACACTAAATTAGGTACATAGTTCTCGTGGAAACGATATCCTGTTAATCATTTCATTAGTCGTTTGCGATATTGTACACTTACGGATTTCAAATGATCGGAATACATTGAACGGGATTTATTAAGTTTCAAACAAGAAGACGACAACCGAATTGCAAGCTATGGAGTTTCTTACTTCAAGCATAGAGTTTCATCCTTCCCTTTTCATAAAATCCAGTTTTGTATGTTATACACTTAGTCATTGTTCGTCATAACGATTACTACATGTTAGAAAATACGGGTCGTGGGTCACCCATGTAGGATGATCCGACCCACAAGTTATTAAAAGAGTTGGGGGGAATGGTTTGAGTTTTCAAATATGTAACTCAATACAACCACCGTTAACTCTCATACAACTTCCATTCATTTTATGCATTGGAAAATAGAGGGAGGAATTGGACATGAAAAATGGAGTGAAAATTCGTATGAAATTTTACACCTAAATTGGAAAGCCCTTAGAACCAAATTTTTGACATGAAATCTTACAAAATTTGACATTTAGATTGTGGATAATAATCCCCTTCCATTGTGATCGGGATTGAGACCATTGGAGAGCAAGAAAATGTAAATTTTGAAGTTTTGGAATGCAAAGTTATTCAATATGAAAAGATTTTGGAATTCATCATTTCAAGTAAGTTTCTTAATCCGAAATTCATGTTAAAGAATGTCATGTTTTCTTACCCTACACATTTGGATAAGTACGAGAGAAATGTTCATCGATTTTAGTGCAATTTTTTATGAGTTTATAATTCGTGCTTAAAAACAGGTTAGGTTTTATTCGAGAGAAAGTCAAACAAATGAACATTCAATTGTCAACTTGAATGAAAATTGCCAATTGCAAAGTTAGTTGAATTAAATTAAAGTGTGTAAACGTAAGTGAAATTGGAGTCCTAGTGTTTGAATTTCGTAAGTTGCTTCGTAATTGCGTTTTTTTTTTCCCTCCTTAGGAGATTTTAATTTACACTCTTCACAAATAATTAGTTAATTAAATAAAGTTACTACTAGAATAATTTAGTTCAAACAATTTTTGTAGAACGACATTTATCAACTCGCTACATATCACACACTTGCGATTCACGCACGATATATGACAACCTTAGATCACGGACGTACAAGAGCTCGATCTCGAACTTCGAAATTCTCAAAGCAAGCCTAGATGGAACGGAACGAAAAATTGTTTAATGTTTCTCTGTCTGAAATTCATTTTCTTTTCCTTAAATTTTACTTTTAAAAGTCAAATATAAGATTTTTATTTTTTCGGACATTTTTTTGTTCGTCAAAAAATATTAGTAACTTTTCAGGAATAATAGTTTTGGTTGCCCGAAATGTGTAGTAGTTATGAATGATTAATTGAAATTAATATTTCATTTTGATTGAATAGAAAAAAGAAAAACGATTAATAACATTTTATTATGTAAATCCGATGTACGTGTAGCAAGATTTTTACATTAATATATAATTAAAATATGAGTTAGTGGTTAGCAGCCGCCACCTACTTAAGACTCCAGTTCATATTAGTTGTTCCATTCATCCCTTGGTTTTTATGTTAGATATGAGAAAAGACTTGCCGTTGAGCAATCGCTTATAATGTGATGGACGAATTTGTTCCAACTTTTTAATTGACCAAGTTGGAATTGCTAATGATTTTCCATTTCTTGAGCTGGACTTTATCCACACCGCACTATGAGCCTATAAGTGCCTTTAGTGGGCTGGACTTTATTCATTCATATTGTACTCATTAATAATCACTAATAAAGGAAAATTTCATATCTAAAATATTAAATTTGACATATTTCAAAATTAAGGAACAAGGTTTAATATTTCAAAAATCGGATATCAATTAAATTTTAATTATAAAATAATTAATTAAAAATACATTTTACTAATTAAATATGTTAAGACCACAATTTTATATTATTTGGTCACAAATTATTTATTGATCACGAATCAGAAATTATATATGTTACAAATTATTTCACGAACACGAATCAAGAATTTTATAGATCACAATTTATTCAACGGTCAAAAATCACAAATTTTATAAGTCACGACTCAAATCTTTAGGCACATATTATTTATTGGTCAAAAATTATTGGTCACATATTATTCATTGATTACAAAATATCCAATTTATTGGTCACAATCTCAAATATTTGGTCACATATTATTTATTTGTCGCAAGCAAACCAATTTATTGGTCATAATTAACTAAATGATCGGTCACAGACACCCCAGCCCATATGATCCCCACCTATAATCACTGCACCACCACCATCATCGACCATCACTATCACCACCACCGCCAATGCCTCCACCTACATCATCAACAAAACCACCACAAACCACCAATATTGCCAAAATATTGAGACTACCACAACCACCACTCCAACAACAAAAATCAAAACCAACATCTCATCGCCACACCAAATTCGTCATCACTTGTAGCACAATCATCACGACTTGACCCACCAACAACAGCACCAGTAGCCAATCAAAGGGTCTCCCCATCGCAAGGTCCTTAGAGCCCCTACTACCACCACCCTCAGCGCTGCCAGATCCACCATCACCTCCACATGCACAACCAACAAAAACCACTTAAAACCCCCAACAACAGCAACAACACCCCAAACCACCACTACCAACACCACAAGCAACATCAATACCACCACCACACCCCAAGTAGATTCACCACCATCGCCAGCATCTCACCACCGTAGCACCTCATCGCCATTCCAACGACATGAAACCACCACAAGCATATCTTATCAGAGCTGGAGATGACGCTGCTACTTCTGAAAACCACAACAACACGAAAAATCCAACCGCCGCTCGCTTCGTCTGTGTTTTGTGCTTGCGTCTCAGGGCGGCAAACAGGGTAAGGGTTTAACAAATGGGCGGGGTCTTGTCCGCATCGTGTCGCAGTGGTCTCATGGGGTAGTCGCCACCAACGCGACATCGTCTCCAACAGTGATTCAATATTTTAAAAGAAAAAAAAGAGAGAGAGGGGAGAGAGATGTAGAGAGGAAAATAATTAGGATTCGGGTGGATAAAGTTACAGAGGATATATAAATTAATTTAATTTTAAAATATTATTATTAATATTAAAACATTTAATTATAATCTGATTTTTGTAAAAAAAAAAAAAATTAATCTGATTTTTGAAATGTTACCTTGAATTTACACTGTATTCTACCCACCCAATATTTTTAATGATCAATGTCTTGTAAATGAACACAAGATTAGACATCCCAGCACTAATGCAGCACTTTCGCGATAGTCAACGCAATCCAGGAGAAAACTTCCCAATATACGTTGCAAGAATTTAAGTATTTTACGAATATGTGCAGCTGAGTGGGGCTTCGTGGTCGACAATGTTGACCCAATTCAGGATATGTCCTCGCAATTAGAGTACGACTATGAAAAAGGTGACAAAGATGGGAATTGGGAAATATTATATTTTTTTATGGATCATTAGGATTGATATATTTTTATGTGTATATAATATATATATATATAGAGAGAGTCGATTCATATAACCAATTCGATTATGACTTGAGACATTTCAACAAACCTCTTGCTTGGAGTATTTTGCAATCTTTTAGTCATGTTTATACGATTGAGTCCTACCCTAGCCTTCACTGGAGTACCCCGTGTGCAACAAATTGATGTTAACGATATGCTTAATTTAAGGTAACAATGTACTAAACAAACCATAAAGGTTAGACAAAAGCTCGACTCCACCATGATTAGAGGTAAATGTTTTTAAAATTTTAGACACTCAAGTACGAAGATAATAAAATATTATAATAGAGTCCGAGAATGTGAAGATCACGTCAGGGATGGCCGCCCATCTACTCTTGAGCTCTGCTCGTTCGAGCACGAGCGAGCTTGAGCTGGCTCGTGCTCAAGGGTCAAGCTCGGCTTGGCTCATGAGCTCGTGAGCTCACAAGCCGAGCCCACAAGCTTGTGTTTTTTTTTCCAGTTTTTTTTCACATTTTTTACTCGGCTCGGCTCGGCTCGTGGGCGAGCACATTGGCAGAATTCGACTTTGATTACTGATTATCGAAACACTTTTGCCAACGCTGCTGTTGAATGATTAGAAGAATCATTTTAAATAATTAATACGACATATGCACCTATAAATGAAACTTGTAGAATTCGACTTTGATCACTCAAGCATTCTTCTTCCATTAGCAATGCTTAAAAAGGGCATGTAACAATATTAACGTAACCATTGCATTATTTGATCACAATTAGCCATCCAATCAATTAAAACAAGATTAAAAAAAATCCATTGGACAAATATATGTACAGTAATATGTTTGCCGATAACTTGGCAATGCACATGGTGCAATTGAAGACACCAAGCAAAACGACGTAGCAAAGAGTAACGTGGATGTGGTCAAATGCTGTTCCCTAATTTCATTCATTTGACGTAATGCTGGAGAACATGTGCGGTCTCGAGATCTTGTCACCATCGTGCAATAGAAATTCTTCGTTAATTACTTGATTTAATTTTTTTAATTAAATGCTTTTGGATTGATACAAATTTCTTCTTAAAGAGTAACCTCCCATTTGGTATGAATTAAAATATAGATTTTAATTTATATCGAAATCAACAATTAATTTTAACCACATATTTTTTGAGCCTCGTAACTTTTCAACCACACATTTTATCAACTTCTGTCAAAATTTACTAAAAATCTGATTTTAATTCTCAGCGACTAAATCAACTATTTGAAGTTATTGCACTTCGCGAGAAAATGATGGTGGCCAAAAACAACTATCCCGAGGATTGGTATAGCCGAGTGTTATGCTTTTTGATTTCAAAAACTTATTTGACACTAATTTTTATATGTAAAAAATATTTTTTTGTGGATTCACAAAATGAGTGGTTAAAAATCTTTAGCGATAATTTTTTTTTTTTTTATAAAAAAGAATTTGTACCTAACAAGCAATGATTTAATTCATAGACGAATGCTTCGATTCTAGTTAATAAGAGCATCTATAATGCATTGTATGTATTAATATCTATATGGCATTCAAGTTGAAAGTCTTTCGGTCTATGTTGCATTAATAACTAATGAATATACGTTCAAGGCCTCTAAAATGTTGTCGACTCATCTCTAGTTTTCTCAAAATAAAACTATTTCTAATATAGATTGAAAATATATATTGTATAAAAAATATATTATTTGCCGAGTCAGTCTAACAAATCTCTTGAACCTAACTGAATCTTTAGAGAATGTCTCATTTTCTAACCTGACAAATATAGGTACATGTAAATCGAAAATTTATTATTGAATTATTTTAAACACGATCAGCGTTCTCACTAAATCACCTTTTGTCACGACGTCTTCATCGCTGCATCGGTCAGATTCTTCCGACAAAGTAGCATTATTCAAAAAACTGTACAATACAAATATAATGTCTTCGCCAGTATGATTAAAATTAAGAATGAAATATATATTATATGGTTGTGTAATATTTTTAGCATGAAATTACTTTTCACATTTAAATCAAATGCAACTTATCGATTTATTGTTAGAGTAATGCAATTTGAAAAAAAAAAAAAAATTTAATTTTATTTGGACGAAAACTTTAGGGATCATTAACGTCTCGTATGCATAAACTTATGTTTGGTACACATTAAAATTTTCATTTTCATTATTCTACTCATTTTCAACCACACATTCTTCAATAAAATAATATTTTACATCGCATCAATAACTTTTTTTTTTTCAATCACACATTTTCCATCAATCTACTATTCCAGAATACATTCTACCAAAATAATGTGGCTTAAACACACCCTAAATAAGTTACTGATAGACGATAACTAAGCAATACTTCATCCAGACTTGAAATTTAAATGTTTATTAAGAATATCTCGAATTTAAGCGGGAGTTGTTAAAAACATTTTTTAAAGTTCCATATTAATTCAAAAGTTTTGTTAGATGTGTTGATCAATCATTAATTCTATCATAGAACACCAATCTAGACGATCACATGTTCTATTAAATTAATCATGTTACATTGCATTTAAGTTATTTAGAATGTTGTTATTCATAGTCAGCGATTACAATAGTCATCTTATGTGACAATTTGTTATCCGAGACATTCATTTTCATTGATTTGTTGCATCAAGTAACAAGTTAATGCAACAATTAACAATAAAAATGGCTAAGCCTTTTCCATTTCGTCTATCAATTTCACTATTCTTTACTTCGAAGATAACCTCACATATTGAGTCTGCCTTTAAAGGACTCGACTATTGTTCTTTTTTCATTTGTTCATCGACTCAACGACTGCAGTAGTCACCAATTAACAATAAAAATCGCTCGAGTCAATTTCACCGTTCTTTAAGTCGTCATTGACTCCAAAGATAACCTCACATATTGAGTCGGATTCGACTGTTGTTCTTTTTACTTTGTTGAAATTGACCAAGTCTCCTATCCACCAAACCAAAAGAATAAAGTAACACAAAAAAGGTCCATGGGGCCATACTCTCGAGTCTTCATAAATAGTGGGTATAATTAGTAGCACTTTTGGGACACTATTTTATCCATTGTTTTACCTTTTTGCTAATATATTTTTTTCCTTTCTTCAACTTTCAGTTTTCCTTTGTTCTTTGCAAATATTCCCTTCCAATGGTCCTCGAGCATAAATCACGAATTAAAATATAAATAACTTTCTATGATTTTTTCTCTACACGCTCGTTTTCAACCATAAATTTACACAATAAAATATTCTACAAATAAACTCAAGATTTTTCCTTACTTTTAACCATGCATTCTCAAAAAAATCACCTTTCAGAATATTTTTTGTCACCAAACAGGGGCAAAAAGCAACTTTTTTCTAGTGCTGGCATTGAACGGTATTTGATATAGCCCCTGTTTGAAACCCATTTTAAAGAAAATAGAAATTTTGAAATAGTGATTGATGTGAGAATGTGTGGTGGAAAAGTGATGAAAAGTTTTTGATTTGTGTGTAATATTATTTTATTTGGAGAATGTGTGGTTGAAATGAAGAATGAGAAAGAGAAATTCAAATATAAATAGAAATTAATGAGTGTCAAACGGGATGATAATATTACTAATTAGAATGTGTGTAAAATAGAAAATTCAGTAGAAAATTTACTAGCATAAGTTCAAAACTTATGTTGATGTTATTGTTGTTCACTTTTTTGCATATTTTAACTAAATATTATTGATTCTCGAGCTTTTGCCCTGAAAATGTCCCAATAAGACGATGGTCACTCGAACGCATGGATACCGAAATTTGACTACTCGTTGAATCGGACAACTCACAAATTGCTCGTATATTTTCGTTTCTCAACTCTAATTCCATTCAATTCAAGATTAGTTCCTAACATCTTGCAAATTATCAAAGGCATTAAATTACTGATGCAACCTTACACCATACACGTCTCTCTCTTGATGTTGAGAACGAAACCGTCCTAATTGGTTATCTCGGCAAGTCATTAAATTGAATGCGTTATACATTGCATCATACCTTTTGTTGTTAGACTCCCGCTAATACGTTTGATAAAGTTCATCTGAAAATTAAATTTTATTTTATTTTTTAAATAAATTTACACGATGATCCATAATATTACAATTTGTCGACTCCCATCAAAGGAAATAATTGATTCGTTTCGACTATAATTCCAATTTCACAAAATTAATGATATCAAATTGATCTATTCATTTCAATTTTAAGAAAGTACATCATGAAATATTATAATCAATTAAAGATAATGATTATATATATATTTTGTTAATATATCCTTAAAGATTCTCAACAGGGAAATTGATATTTTATCCATCATTAATTATGATACATTAATGATATCTCTCCTCTTGAACGAACGACTCCTAATTATTGTTTATTTACTACCAAATAAGCAAATTGTTTGAATTGTTTCCTTTCTTCATACATATGATTATTCATTATATGCGGTAAAATAAAACATCATCAAAATTGAATAGAATAATACTATCTAACAGGGGCGGACCGAGACCAATTTTCTTCTGGGGTCAAAAATGAGATTTTAAAAATGTTTAAAAAAAAATAAAAAAATTTGTGGGGTCATCTGACCCCATGTGGGTCCGCCCCTGCTATCTAGTATCAACGGTGTCAGAACACTAGTTATGTAATTAGTTCAATTAAAAGAGAAATTATATAATTCATTTAATTGAAATTGTAATTTAACGTTACTAACGATACCGCTTAGACCGATAGTAAAGACTACGGGTACTAAGCCATTGTTTGGTACACATTAAAATTTTCATTATCATTTTTCTACTTATTTTCAACCACATATTTTTCAATAAAATAATATTTTCCATCACATCAATAATTTTTCCTTCTTTTTCAACCGCGCATTCTCCATTAAAAAATAATGTGGCTCAAACACACCCTAATAATAGTATTACTCAATTGAAAAATCATCAAATCTATTCATTTTAATTAAAGTAATAAAAAAAAACATTGTCTTTAATAGAATGGTTTCCTAGATAGGCAACGGCTAGGATTTGCAGTTCACGGGAGCACCGTAGTCCGAGTAACACCTAATAATTATCCCGTTTATTAAAGATTCCCCTACTCCGAATTTCGATGCATAGAGCGACACAACGTGGAATAAACCGTATTAGACTCAATTATAGAGAGAGAAAGAGTGTACAACCAACCATTCGTACACGGATACACCAAGAAAAGCAGAGAGGAGTGGGAAATTCACGCCAAATTGTGTCGTTTCCTTGACCTGTTTGTAGGGAAATGAGATTGGTTGGACGCACTGGAGTCGGGGAATGTAGCGCCACCACCACCACTACCATAACTGGCGACGACGGAGCCGGCGGTGGTGCGGTGGTGGTTGTCGGAGTGAAGTTGGATGCACGGAGCAGGGAGTTGCTGACGTGGGCGTTGGTGAAAGTGGCACAATCCGGGGATCGTGTCATCGCTATGCACATCCTTGATCCCGGCACCGGTATCCATTCATCCATCTCTCATTCTCAAACACTCTAAGACACACACACGTTCGCACAGTTTTTCTATTCCACTCCGGGAAAAATGCCATCTAGACTTTAGCCAAACTTAGCTTGGTTTGTTACACTGTTAGCTGTGTACTCGATGAAAGCTGCGTGGTGCCTCGCACTATGCTTGAATTGTGTTAAGGAATCGGATTTTTGTAAATTGTGTGAAATTTGAGCTTCTGCTGGTTATTTTATTTTATTTTTTATTTTTGCTCTCATAATGCGACTCACAGTCGAAATTTATAGACTGTGCAAATTTGATATTTGGTTTCTGGGATCTGATTAATTGTCTAGTTCTGATTCTTCTTCTTCTTTTTTATTTTATTTTAATTTTTATTTTTTGTGAAGAATGTAAAGCGAGTTTGCTTTCGCTAGTGAAGACTTTCGATTCAGTTCTGGCTGCTTATGAAGGCTTCTGCAACCTGAAACAGGTCTGTTTAAATTTAGATCAATTATTATTTACACGGTCCAAGTATTTCTAAACTGTTATCTGAGTTTTACTCGTCTCTTCTATCTAATTTCTTCATACCTTGCATGATTTCATACAAATTCATCTGCAGCAGTTTTGTCAACTTTTTCATCGTTTTTCAAAGAAAGGCATGCTAAATTCCATGAATTTATCAGGTGGATCTGAAGCTTAAGGTCTGTAGAGGATCACCAGTTCGTAAAGTCCTAGCTCAGGAAGCAAAATCATGTGGAGCAACGAGTTTAATTGTCGGATCTTCTGCAGCGCATCACACAATTCGATCCAGGACATCAATCGCGAAGTATTGTGCAAAGAATCTCCAAAAAAACATCTCAGTTATCTCTGTTAATAATGGCAAGATCATGTTCCAAAGAGAAGCAACAGCTTTGGCAGGCCCAGAGTCAAAATCTAAACAGAGGAAAATTATGGGAAGAAGTCCTCTGAGTTTGCCACCTGAGAGAGTTTTGTCATCATCTAGTAGTGCAAATGAGTACAATTCCATGGCGTTGGTTCCCATCAAGACTCAGGAAATGCCCGAGTCAAGGTCTAGATGGACACTCCTCCGAAGGGTCTTTTTTCAAAATGGAAAAGTACCTGAAACTCCTTCTCCTAAGAAGTCATCTTTAATGCAATGGATGTTGAAATTACCAAGCCGTCAATCTGTGACCGCTATTTATCCTGATCAAAAACATATTAATGCATCAAATAAGGATGAGTTTCATTGTACAGATTTGGACACGGAAAAGGGTGCAATTATACCGTATGTGGGTGGCACTACTTCTGTATCTGATTTTTCTAAAACCATTTCTGGAGAACTTGAGGGTCTTATGCAGAAGCACTCGTCAACATGCAGAATATTTAGCTACCAAGAACTTCTGTTAGCAACAAACAGTTTTACTGCTGGTAGTTTTCTATCTTGAATGTTGTCTTTTGCAAAAAAAATTTTACTTTTGTCCTTTTGGGTTTCCTACACTGACTGTTAACTTTATTATCAGAAAATTTGATTGGGAAAGGGGGAAGCAGTCGAGTTTATAGAGGCTGTCTACCAGAAGGCAAGGAACTGGCTGTGAAAATTCTTAAACCGTTGGAGGATGTGTTGGAGCACTTCGTTTCTGAAATTGAAATCATCACATCTTTGCATCACACCAATATAATTTCATTGGTTGGCATCTGTTTTGAGGAAAACAATCTACTTTTGGTGTATAATCTTTTGTCCAGAGGAAGCCTAGAAGACAATCTCCATGGTATATTAGAAATGCTTCTTCCTTCTTTTCTGAGGAATCAACTTGCATGATGTTTTAAAATTGGTGTTGATGAATAACCGCTTTCTGAATTAGGTCCTAAGAAAACTGGGAATTCATTTTGTTGGGAAGATAGATATAAAGTCGCTCTGGGCGTTGCCGAGGCACTGGACCATATACATAATGCAGCAGTTGAACCCGTCATTCACAGGGATGTGAAATCTTCAAATATCCTTCTTTCAGATGATTTTGAGCCTCAGGTGCTGCTTACTTTTCACTGACTTCAGTATTTGTCAGATATTACTTGTACTAACACCCATATTGGCCTTTGCAGCTTTCAGATTTCGGGCTTGCTACTTGGGCTTCAAGTTCTTCGCATCATATGGATACCACTGATGTTGCTGGAACATTTGGGTGAGTTTTGTGTTCTTTCTTTAGTTATAAATTGTTTAGATTCAGTAGATAACATTTTTTTCCTGTGGCAGCTACTTGGCTCCGGAATACTTTATGCACGGCAAATTGAATGAAAATATCGATGTTTATGCATTTGGTGTTGTACTCCTTGAGCTTTTGTCTGGCAGAAAGCCCATAGATAATGATCTTCCAAAGGGTGAAGAAAGCTTGGTAATGTGGGTATGTATCTGTTTCTATGTGTGCAAGTTTTCATTTGGTTTTACCTGTTTCCCATGACTTCTGAAAATCTGCACATTTAAGCTATATTTATGTCATCAAACTCTTGGGAATGGTTTTAGAACTCATTAATCTCAAGTGGTTTCAGATACCTATACGTTTCCTCGAAGATGTTATTTTCGTTTATGAATGATTTAGGCATCGCTTCAATTAAAATGTCTTCAAGACGTTTGTGCTGCTGAGGATTTCTCTCTTCAACAATTTGTTTGTTTAAAGTTAAACTGCTGACATTTTTTCCAGGCAAACCGCGTTATGAAAGATGGGAAAATTTCCCAGTTGCTAGATCCTAACCTCACTAATGCTTATGACTACAATCAATTTGAGAAAATGGTCTTGGCTGCAATCCTTTGCATCAGACGTGCACCTCAATCTCGTCCTCAAATTAGCCTCGTAAGCCATATAATTTAACCTAGTTTTAATAGTATCAATATGTCATCTTGGTAGCATTTTAATTGTTGGTGCTAACTCGTAACAGATCCTCAAACTCCTTCAAGGTGATCCGGAAGTTCTTGATTGGGCAACTGAGCAGGTCAATGCTTTGGAAGAAGTAGATATTGTCGATGGTGAGCAATCAGGGACGAACCTCCAATCTTTTATTAATCTTGCATTGCTTAATTTGGAGGAAGGCTCCGGTTCTAGCAGCAGCACCGAGCAAAACATCTTGGTCGAGGATTACCTCCAAGGCAGATGGAGCCGTTCATCAAGCTTTGACTGAAAATTAGTTTTGTGTATAGTTTTCTGTCAACCAAAGGTTGTTCTGTAGTCTGACTGTGTATATGAATGCGTTTAGCCTTGTTTATTTTGTGTTTACCACATTGTCAGGTCTCGGACGCGAGGGTTACAATGTTTCGACCTCCTCCTTACCTGATTTACGTCATGGTCCAGATGTCATTTGGACTGTGTTTTGTCATATGGATCACATTTTCACAATTCTTTGTGCAAGTAGTGAAATTGCTGCTGAATATGCAAATGCCAGCTATTGTTAACGGTGGGCACCATCAACGATTGCCCACATTTGAAATTACAGGTGTATGAGATGTAATACACAATTTCGATAATTTATTGCTAGGAAAATGATATTTATGAAGCCGATATTCCTTTCTTCTTGTGTGTTTTGCATTTCATGATGGAGGTGGTTACTTTGTCCCTTTACCTATTTTCATCTCTTCTTCCTTGGGATCGGATTCTATACTCTATCCCATTGCTTGATCTCTCACCTTAGCATATGCTAAGCTTCAAATGCTGAACTTTTGGCTTGTTCAAACTTCCAGCTTTTATTAGTTGTTTTGGCGAAAAGTTGAATTGTACTAAACAATATTAATTAAGAAAGAAAAAGATCATAATTTTTTTTTTTGGACGCATAAACCCGCAATCGCTACTCATGAGCGCGCAATGGGTAAACATCGTTCCATGTGCAGTAGTCTGTAAATCATACATGAGAGATAAATCGCATTAGACAAGCTCGGTGCGACGGACTCGACAGAGGAATTGTTGGTAGGGGATTCGAACTCGTGACCTTCGATATACACGTTCACCTACTCCATTATTGTATTATTGATTGTCTAGTCTCCTGATGCACTCATTATAAATTTTCTATGTTGCTTTCAAGATTTGGTGGCTACCTCAAGTTCTGATTTCTTTCTGGGATACTTTGAAGTTTGACTACACAAATGAAATCCCAGTTTTTATTTCTTGGAAAATACTGTAAAACCTCTCAATAGTGATTCAGTTGAAACAAAGTAATTTTATTACTATGAGGATGTTAGAGTTTAATGAAGATGTAGTCACAAAAATTCTTATGTTAGACTTAACTATCCTTGTCGCAAGTGGTATAAGAGGTAAAGTAATAATATTAAAATTATCAATTAATAGAGCTTATCAAATTCCAGGTTCAGACATTGAGAAAAGAGATGGACATAATTTCAAATACGGCTTACACGTATCTAATTAGTACTAAAAATATGCAAAGTTATCTTTAAGGACTAAGATTTTATGTTCTCTTTAAAAAAAATTTACAATTTATGCAATCCACAACAATTTCAAGCGATACATTTCGCACAAACTCGACTGATCGAAAGTATTCGTGTTGAGTTGTGCAAAATGAAATAATCAAACCCCAACTGGAAGCAAAAACATCTTGTGAAGAGGTTAGAATATACGCATGGTCTCAACGTATGAGTATGACAAGCAGCAATATCTAAGATACCTCAAACAATCAACTGACCTCTTTCAAGAAGAAATATTATCGAACCCAAATGCAAAAAGCTCAAACATGGTAAAGTACCCAGCAATGGCCACAAAAAATTTATGAATGATTTGTATGCCATCAAGAGCATGTCAATACGAGTGGTGAGTTGCCAAAAGAGAAGTGAAATATAACTAAGATATTTCTATGCCAAAGCTACCTCATTTAAATTTTTAAATGGATGGTTAGAAAATTTCAAACGACGGCGTGCAATTCATTCTTTCCGTCATTTTGGTGAGAGTAGTTTAGTTGATATGGAGAAAATTGAAGTTATTTTGCCAACGATAAGAGAGGAATTAGATAAATGGACTTAGGAGGACATTTACAATATCGATGAAATAGGCTTATTTTATTGCATGCAAGTCGATAACTCTTTTGCAACATATAGAGAATTACAATTGTTATATGTTCCAATGATGATGGCTTTTACAAACTTCTACTTTGGATTGTCGATAAGTTTCTTAAACCAAGATGCTTTAAGAATATTAACTGTATTTATATCGCATGCCGTTGTTTGAATAGAAATGTGTTGCTCATCGTGGATAAAATTGTACCAAACATGGGAAAAAGGATAATTGCCCCCCCATTTCATCAAACAAGATTTTTGTTCTTGCCACCAAATAGCATTTTCAAAATCCACCCGTGTGGTATAGGTATCATTAAAAAATTTAGATGTTATTCTCATCAACGCTTGAATCTCTCATTTTTTTTAGTTTATCAACAAATTCTCATATCTTCATTTGAAAAATCAAAAAGGCGACGGCTGAATCAAAATGGCCACAAAAAAAATAAAAAATAAAAAATAAAAAGTAAAATTAGAATCTTCACTCTCGTGTTCAAAAACTATATCCATCATTTAAGAACATTTGGCTTCTCTCATGCCAAAGTTCCATTATCAAAGTTCGGTGAACCAAGATAGAGGTTCCTTAGATATTTTGTAAATGAAATGTTACTTACATAGGATCAAAACTGAATTTTAAGGAAAGAGATGATTGCATGAAACCTACCATCGGCACTATTGTCTCCGTATTTTATAAAATAGTAGATTGATGGAGAATGTGTAATTAAAAAGTAAGAAAATTTTATTGGTTTATATGTAGAATATTTGATTATGTAAATGTGTGATGATGAATGATATTGTAGAAAACAATTTAAAATTTTAAAGAGTGATAAACATGGTTTAATAAAAAGTAAATCTTTGTGATTCTTTTGTGAGAAAAGACTGTTGATTTCAAGTTCAATGTCTTCTAGTTCAGATTTCCGAACCCACTACAACGATCCAAAAATCAATTTTTTCACCACAAAAATGCACGTATACATTTCCTAAACATCCACTTGACCTCTACCTTTTAGTTACTCTATAAACTGTTCAATTAATATCCATCGATCTGGTTTCATTTTAATTGTTACATTAATCTACCCAACACTTTGAACAATTTTTTTTTAAAAAAAAAAAACCTGCTCAAGTTCTCCAGATTACTACTTGCTTTTAGTCCAAAAGCGAAAAACTCATGCTTTTAGGCATCAGGGAGCAATTGCATTACTAAGAAAAAAAAATTCTGATTTAATGCGTAAAATCCCAACACAGTGATAGAGTTGCACAAATGCAAGAGAAGCATACTCTGAAAAATCTTGTCTCTACTGTGTTACAAAATATTACCAAGTTATGCCTAATGGTGAAAGTTCAGAGTACACAACAATCATATTTTTGACTTGAATGAATGATATTTTTTTTGTAAATTTTGCTATCGAAAATCAAAACAAACAGGTTATAGCAATAATGGTTCATCCCGAGCAATGAGCAGATAAATAATCTGGTCCCAAACATGCAATATAGAAAATCCGATGCCATGGACATCATACTTAAATGATTGGAATTCACGGCAATGCTCAAGAACTATTTACAATTTGCATGTGACAAAATCTGATCAAAAATTTCTTAAACTACAAATTTACTACCTTTTGGAATCCTGTTGAAATAGTATCCAAGTCAATTACATCCTGGCATCCTTTTTCCATTCGTAGTTGATCAAGTTGAAGTCTCAATTCAGCTATTTGCTTATGTATCTTCTCCCCTTTATCGGGTAATTTAGAGACAGCAACCTGCAAACCAATCAACAAGGAAATATAAGTATGGGTATACTTAATGGCAGCAAAATTGTAAAAGAACCAGAAAATCGATAAAATATATGAAAAAGCAGCAACCAAAAGAATTTTCATCAATCGATCAAGCAAATCGTTAATGGTAACTTCAAACTAAGAGGCAGAACCGTACTTATTTCCCAGAAGATGCTTTATGCTATTTAAACGATGTCCAATGATTTTAATTGAAATTACGAGGAAGCTAAACAAACTACAAGAAAAGAATACCATATTAGGCCATCTGCCTCGTGTCAAATAATCTTCAGTTGCCAAATTTGAACATTATATTCACGCCCCATCTAAAATGCTACTGGGTCATTGATTCAACATGCAATAATTTGTCTGATTAGGTTATCAGACATTGTTATAGATCAATTTCCAATTCAAAGTGATCTTTTCCGCTTTTGGGGTATCATAGTATCATCATCTGATGGACCTTTGAAATTTAATGCATTTCAATAAACATCAATGAATTCCCAAATTCATGTTCATGACGTGCTTCGATATATTCTGCACAAAATGAACCTGTAGGTTACCCTGATTTAAAATAACATTCCAGTGACCCTCATTTGCACTTTAAAAAACAATACAAGTTGCTTCACTGGATTCTCTTTGATTGAAAAACAAATATGGGTTGAGAGAAAATTCATGATTTCCGCATGTGCTTAGAGACCAGCAAAGAAGATACCTTATTGGTAAGCATCTGAGATAAGCGATGAATTCTTTCTGTGATTTCAGTTTCTGAAGGTTCATTTGCAGCAGGAGCAAAAATTTTCTGGACCTTGTGCACATCCATAGGCTTAAATGCATAATCCGCTCTGCAAATATAAATGATATTTACATTACATGAGAAAATAAAGATTGCGATTGAAGGTAAAACCAATCACATTAAAAACAGTTCCAGGAAGCATACCCATCAACATTATATTCATGCGATGAGCGAGAGGATGAATGGCCGGTGAATGTACCTCCTCTTACCCTGTATCCCAAACACGGAGACAAAGAAGATAAAGTTATGTAAGGTGATGTTGACTTGATGTGTTTTAGGCCAAATACAAGTGGTGAAATCTTCACAAGGCGAGATGCAGTGCAGAACAAGACATAATGTTCCCCATCACGTTACTCTGCCTTACTGCAGGCCAAGACACCATAGTTGCAGTTTGAAAGATTACAGCATGCCAACATATGGGGTGGAAAAAAAACAATCACCTTTTTACTTCCTCCTCTATATGAATATCTGGTACCGGTGCTGTCTTGGAGAAGAGTAAACTATGCTGGCTAACACCGGCAATATTTAGAGTTTGAAGGAACTCTACATGGACTTTGACAGACTCTTCCCTAGATGAAGATGATAAAAGTTAGAATCCATATGGAAAATTAATCAAGGAAATTCCTTGTATCAAATGACTCTTTGAAAATAGCCATGGAAAGCATGTGAAATCAATGGACTATTGTGAGTCTTGGCATATAACCTAACACCAATCCTATGGTGTAATATTTAGGCATTGAATAATATATTTTGATCCCTTTTAATTCTTATTATATCTCAAACTGAAAAATGAAGCTTTGAAGAGCTTGAAAATAAAGATCTCAAATTAATAACTTCAGTTAAACGAATATCTTGCAAGTTCAAAAACCAAATAAATTATTGTATTACATTGTGTGTTGCTGATCATGCTCTTCATGCAACTGCTGTTGAGTCAGAGAAATATCAAATCCCTGTTTGGGAAGGCTGAAAAGATCTCGCAGATCCTGACAAGTTAAAGACAACATCAGCCTCAAATAATGTGCTATACATGGAAGAAACTGAAATTCTCCATCTAAGATTGTATGGATCAGTTTGGCTTGGCACAATTATGTACATAAGCTAAAGTTGTACGCTCATGTGATTTTCCAGCTAGCAACCTTGCCCGTGATGCATGTACATATATAAATAGATTATGATATAGATCACGTGAAGTTTCTACTTTCCTTCATGATGTAACATATAAGGTATCAAAAATTTAGGCGGTGCCACAGTGGATGAAAAAGACTGTAGTATTGATTGTAGAAGAGAACATCTTACTTCAAGAAAGTGTACATCAATTTTGGCCAAAACAAAATGAAATGAAAAATTGTAAACATTCCATTTCAAGCAAATACCTGCTGACTGAAATATCGTATCTGCTCTTTATGTTCAGTTGCACTTTTAAATAGCCCTCCTTTGAATACCTGGATAATGAATTTGAGAATAATAAAGCCAAACAAAATTTAGAAAGTTAGGTTTTAAAAACTGATGAATTTAAGGCCGAAAAATGACCAGGAATTCTATTTCTTTATCATCAATCGTATCAGTGTTCTCATGATGCAGTATACGAAAACTATGGCCAAATCAGATTCAATTGTCAACTGCCTCATGGCACAGGAAAAAAGGCTATGGCAGGTAGTGCCACCGTTTCTAAGTTTTATAAAGGCGCCCTGTCACAGGGCATGATTACACCAAGAAAGACCAATACTCATAGAACAAGACCAGTAATATAAATGCCCAGAGGGAAAAGGTTAAAATAGAAGTAAACCTAGCCTCAGTCTATAGTTATTAGAAAATGAAAAATAAGGCAAATAATATAATATAACAAGACATTATTTAACCTGCTTTCTATAAATTTTCTCTTCAACAGTGCTGCACGTCATTAATCTATATACAATCACATCCTTCTTTTGCCCAATCCTGTATGCACGATCAACACTTTGATTGTCCATGCTGTTGAAGTTGCAAACGAAGTCAATAACGTGTAGTACAATAGCAACAAAATCTATGGAGAAAAGTCGTCTACAACATGTTAAAATTCAGTCCAATATTCATTATAACTTGACAAGCATCGCGCATACAAGGACATTTGCAAAGAGCTTTTCATTTCATATACGCTCTGTCATCAGCTTAGAAACTGTTGATATGCAAGTGAATAGAGAGAAAAACAACAGTCTAGACAAGCAATAATCAGTCTGTAAATTGTAAAATACTCTAATTCAATGTCTGAAACACATATTTAACTTCAAGTAAAGAAAGAAGTACAGGTTCTCTTAGAAATTAAATGAAAAACTAGAGACTGTAAGAATAATTTTTATTTTTTTTTCCAAACAAGCACCTTGGATTCCATGCTGGATCAACCACAATCACACGATCTGCTTTTGTGAGTGTAAGTCCCAATCCACCAACTTGGGAAGTTAAGAGAAAGATTGGAGCTCCACGACCCTCTTGGAAATCCTGAAAAATAAATGACAAGTGAGAAATAGATATAGGAAATTCATATGAATACTGATAATTCTATCCAGAAGCAAACCTTGACGATCGCAGCTCTATCGCTGGCTTTTGTGGTACCATCTAGCCGCAAGAACTTGTAGTCACTGGACATTAGGGATTCCTGAGTAAGAAATATGGTCAAAGAATTATCAATAAACATGCCAAATCAGGGGAACAATCTAAAACACGAGATGGGATAAAAGTAAGAGGGACGACAATAAAATAGACAAAAAGATATAAAGTCCACCGTCAAATTCAAGTAACAGAAAAGCAATGTAAACCACAGTGCATGTGAACATCTCCACATTGTGCACCAGCCAAGGGTCTAAGACCTTTAGTGGAAAAAATTCAATCTAAGACAAAATTGAGCAAAACCAAAACCATTCACCCTTAATATAAACAGACAAGTAATATATTTCTTAAGATCATATTTACAAAATCTTAATGCTAAACTGCAAACTTGAATATAACCATTGACAATACCAGAGGCTTAAATTGTACTCCGTGATTCAAATGTCAAGTCTAATTTCCACTTTCTATGTCAAACTTATAGAACAATAAGAAATCAAACTATCTCATACATAAGAAAATTCCTTGCCGCTTCATTTTAAATTTAAATAAGTTGATTGCATCTGGCTGAACCAGGGGGAGAATCTCAAACTTCGGAATTCCCTCTAATTCAAAGCTCATTCTAGAATGGCATCTATTCGGAGTTACAATATTTTTAAATACTATACTAGTAACCTCATCATTACAATAAAGCATTACAGAGGAAGAAGGAAACTTCACAGGCTGAATAGCAAATACATACAAGTCACACTAAATAATGCTTATTTACAGCCTGTATGTAACAGAAGCTTGTCTGCCAAATTTCTGGAAGCAAGAACTACAAATTGTCCAGTTCAATGCTCTATGAAGCTCTACCCAACACCCCACCCCACCTTCCAAATAAAAGGAAATACGTCCAAGTCATTAGCTACATCCTTGGTTTCTTTTTATGATCAATCTAAAGGTTCCATTCAGCTATTTTCTACTGCACCACTCTCATTGATAAAGAAGTTTGAGTCTCAATACTGGAACATATAACCAACTACTTGAAACTAACCTGAATTAGATTAAGCATCTTCCGTGTTTGTGAAAAAATAAGCACCTTGTGTCCCTTTGGAAGTAAATCACCCTGTAACAAATCATATACAAGATGACAAATTTTATGTATTCACACAAGTAGATTAATCAACAGTTGATATGTGAAGTCCTAACCAATAAAGATAAGATGAATGATATTTTGCATGAGACATCGTGCTTCTCAATAAAGTCAAATTTATCGGCAACATCTGCTATATGCATTGCCAACTTCTCAGCCACACCACGATCTTCCTGGCCTACCATTGAATCCATCCCTTCCAAAACCTCTTCAGCAGCTCTTTTTGTTAATAGAAGTGGATGATCACAAATTTTTTTAAGGATCTGCTTCCCAAAAAACATAACAATTTAAATTATAAGGTTTTAGATGGTAATTGGTAAAGAGAACCAAATCGATGAAACCAATAAAAAATTGAGTACATAGAAACAAAGGAAGCATGGATATGAAGAAAACCATACACATCATGAAACGAAAATTTTATTGTCATAATGCTTGTAACTTTCATGCCCCAAAGTTCTAAGATGCAGTTTTTGTGGAAACTAAATAGACTGACATGATAGCCTCCTCCAAATTTTCAAAAGTTACTTGTGTGGTGATGCTCATGCCTGTGCCCGGATCCATAGGTCATGGAGACAAAGCAAGTAATTAGTACTTTTTAGCTCTGATTTTGTATATTGCAAGTAAATATTATGCCCTTGTTTGAACCCCATTCGGTGAGAAAATGTATTTTGAAATAGTGATTTTTTGGAAAATGTGTGGTTAGAAAAGAAGAAAAAGTTTTCGATCTACATGTAAAATTATTTTATGGGAGAATGTGTGTATGCACTAGACATTAAACAAATTTGAATTGAAGTTCTTTTTTATATGGTGCCCAACTTTTTAGAGTCTCATGTTCATTCTATTTATTTAAAAAAAAAAGTTATAAAGAATAGCCAATTACCCACAAAATTGTGTCCAAACATTTTGGAAACATGTATTTGCACATTAAGAATTGTGCTGAAAAATTTCCCAAAAACAAATTGGCAAATCTTGTAACAAGAGTTTTGTTGGGTTTTTTGATACCCAATAAATCCGAGCGATGATGTTAAACCGATTTTTTAGTTGGATTAGATTTCATAGGCCTCGGCCGATGATTGAAATGAAATATTGACACCACATTGAACGAACCACTCCGACACTATAAGTGGGCCATTGGATGTAACCTAATTAATTAGAGTTGCTCATGGTCCAGCCCAAACACCTTGGACGGCTTTGTTGGTTGGAGGCCCATTTATTGGTACTTATTGGGCCACTTATGCTTGACCTAGAAGACCACTTATTTGGTTTATAAGGGGGTCGTTATTTTTTGTCTTGCGCTAGGTGTGAGAAATTGAGAGAGAAGAGATTGCTTTGTGCTTCTTGGTCTTGCTTTGTGCTTGCCTTCTTCTCTAGCCTTTGTGGCTATCTCTTGAGCCTACCATACTCTTCACACCGAGCTCTCTGGGGGCTGCATAGTTTGAAAAAACGTAAATGCGTACTGAGGCGTTTTTTTTTCACAAGGCGAGGCGTAAGCCTCAAAACGTTTTGAGGCGTAAGCCTCACCACAAACAAAAAAACTTCAATTGAAAAATTAGAAAACGACATAAAAATATATTACTAATTGTTCCAATGAACAGTAAACAATCATGAATATTTTTTAACCAAAAAAAAAAAAGCAAAATCCAAAATATATTAATAAAGTTGAAAAAAAACAAGACTTTAATCTAACAAGGAAAAAAATTACTGTCACAGCTTCCATACATCACAATCCTATATGTGGCATAAACCCGTAATATGTGTCAAACACTCACGTCGCCACCTCTCTCCCAGTCCTCCTTATAACATTCAATAGTCGTACCAGTCGGTGGATTTGTAGATCAGTTATCTGGAAAAATGGCTGCAAGTTCTTTCGTGAACAACACAATTTTAAAACTTTCAAAGGGTTTTTCTCATACCCCTTCTCGACTTCTGCCTCACAAAGTCTCTAGGGTTTGCTTCACTTTTGCCTCTAAATATTCTGAGGTATGCAACATCACCCCGCAAAAGGGTCAGGTCTGAGGCGTACAGCAGATTCAATTGAGGCGCAAGCCTCTCAAGATCAGCCTCAAAAATACCACCTTGAGGCATACAACATGAGCCTCACAGTGAGGCGGGCCTCAAGAGGGTTTTTTCATACCATGGTGGGCTGATTCAAGGTAGAGCAACCGGTGTTGGGTGGTTTCGATTTTGGAGATTGGTTATTCGAGTGGTGTCATTGGTGGTTTAATCTGAGCTTGGTTTGGATCAATTGGAGGCCCAAAATTCTAACATTTGGTATCAGAGCAAGGTTGTGGTGGATTGTAGGCCAGAAATCAGCAAGAAAACTGAGCAGAAACCGGCAGAAAAGGCAGAAACGGATCTGCCCAGTTTTTTCCCAAAAAACAGCATCTGCAATCGACCTTTCCGGCCAAACCAGTCGTCATTTGGAAAAACCAAGACCACCAACGTGTTCAGCAGGTCGAGGAGAAGCTGGATGGCCAGCGCGTGATTTTCCCCGTCTGCGCGTGAGGCCCAAGCGCAGAGGACGACGACGACGCATGACGGCGCGTGGGGTGTCTTTTGGCGATGACTTCTTCAGGCAGTTTGTTAAGCTCAATTTTGTGAACGTATTGATATTTTTTGTTTAGTGTTTCAGGTTACGAAGAAAAAGTTGGACGGATTTGCCCCTGCGTTCGTAAGTCAATTTTCGTTCGGTTGGTTGCTGCAGTTGCTGAAAACTTTAGGGTGAACAGTAGTGGCCCTAAAAGTGTTAAAATTATATCCCTCGTAATTTACGGACTCAGATAGGTCCGCTCTGGTAAATTGGCTTATCCCGTTTAAATTTCAGCATTAGCGCGTCATCGTGTGGGGTGACAATAGGATTGGGGTTACCGTGAAGGGGTAACCATTGCTTGTGCTAGAATTTTAGGAATTTTTGCTCTATTTGAAGTATTGATTTTGATTGCAAGTTGGTAATTTATTTTTGTGCCGTAATTGTTGTTTAGTCACTGTGTGAGACTGCATTGCTTGGAAATTTTGAATTTTTGTTTATATACCTTCGTGTTGCATTTATTATCTTGTTAGATTTCGAGTCTCACAAAAACCTGGGAATCTAGTTCGGTGTATATTGCTACCTTAGGATTACTCTGTATGACCTATTTGTGCATTTCTTGGTTGTTCTGTTTTTCAAGATGACTTCACGTTTCGAAATTGGAATTTTCAATGGAAATGGTGACTTTTCTATTTGGCAATAGAAAATGAGAGGTATTTTGGTTCAACAAAAAGTTTCAAAAGCCATAGACGGCAAATTTCCCGAAGATTTTACAGAATCACAAAAGGAAGAATATGATGAACTTGCATACACTTCAATTATTTTACACTTGTCTGACACTGTTTTGAGAAAAGTTGGAAAACTTGATTCTACAAAAGAACTTTGAAAAAAGTTGGAGGATTTATATTTGCTCAAATCTACTCCTAATAAATTGTACTTGCTTGAAAGATTTTTCAGTTTCAAAATGGATTCTTCAAAAGATTTGGATGACAATTTGGATGTGTTTAACAAACTTGTTCAAGATATTGTTAACTGTGGTGAGTCGGTGTCTGAAACTTACAAAACTATCATTTTGCTAAATGTTATACCTGATACTTATCGTGAAGTCAAAAATGCTATTAAGTATGGTAGAGACACTTTGACGCCTGAAATTGTCATTGACTCCCTTAGAAGTAAGGAGATGGAGATGAGAGCTGAAAAACATGATAAGAAAAGCGGTGAGTTGCATATGATGAGGAGTAGTATGAAATTTAAGCAAATGAGTTTGGGTAGAGACCAAAACAGTGGTGATTCGAGTAGCGACTTGAGTGATGATGATGGTAAGAAGAGGAGCAAGAAGTGGGACAAGTCTAGTGGTAGACGGTGTTATAGTTGTGGTAAGTCTGGACACTTCATTAGGGACTGTCCCAAAAGGAAGGATAGGCAGAATAATAAGATGAGAGGTGATGCGAATCTGGCTATAGGGTCGAGTGATGACCCTAGTGAGGTTTACTGAGTGTAACCCTTGTTACTGCATGTGCATCCGTGTGTAATCCTTTTCTGCACGTGTGTGATTACTTAATTCTGTTGCGTGGTTATATGTTACATTTTCAAATTGTTTGATATGTGCATTGGCATGTTTTAAGTGATCTTATTACTGTGTGTAATTGTTTGCATGAATTGTAGGTTTTTTGTGATGCATTTGCAGTGTGCTGTGTGTCTTATGGTAAGGTGGAGTATAGATACCTAAGAGTACATTGGTTGTACCGTGGGATGTAGAGTGTGACATTTGGATCACGGTGGAGAGGTGATCAAATGTTGGAATCATTTATCTGTAAAGAGACCCTGATCAGGTGGAGTGCAAGTGAGGCACTTCTATCACTTCTGTTAGATGGAGATCCATTATCCACGTAGGTTGGAGAAGTGATGTGTTGATAGAGGATTATCCCGAGAGCTTAGGATCTATAGAGACTTACCGTTAGACATGTTTGTTTGAGTGATTAGTCTAGTGAGCATGGTGGATGATGAGGTGAGATATGTGTTCTCGAGGTGAGTGAGCAACACGGAATGGGATAGGATAAGTGTGGTGAGATCTTTGTGAGGTCATTTATGCATTTGTTGCGTATGTGTTGGTAGTTGATAAACTTGTTAATTTGTTGTTCTGTGTGAACGTGTGTGATAAGATCTCTGTGTTATCCTATATGATATCTCCGTCGCATGTTTTATTTGCTTTTGATTGATTGCTATGCTTATCTGTTTCTACTTGGGTGTTCTTGACCTTAGCCCTGGTGAGTATATGGAACAGGTATGATATGTGTTTCAGGTGGAGACACGAGGTAAGGTCTGTGATGCCAATTTTATTGGTTACCTTGGTTGTGCAAGTATAAACTGTGTTTTGGTTGCTTGCAGATTTATTAGGATCAAAATGGAGATTTGTTGGGTTTTTTGATACCCAATAAATTCGAGCAATGATGTTAAACCAATTTTCTTGTTGGATTAGATTTCATAGGTCTCGACCGATGATTGAAATGAAATATTGACACCACATTGAACGAACCACTCCGACACTATAAGTGAGCCATTGGAAGTAACCTAATTAATTAGAGTTGCTCATGGTTCAGCCCAAACACCTTGGACGGCTTTGTTGGTTGGAGGCCCATTTATTAGTACTTATTGGGCCACTTATGCTTGACCTAGAAGACCACTTATTTGGATTATAAGGGGGCCGTTATTTTTTGTCTTGCCCTAGTGTGACAAACTTGGAGCCGTGTGAGAAATTGAGAGAGAAGAGATTGCTTTGTGCTTCTTGGTCTTGCTTTGTGCTTGCCTTCTTCTCTAGCCTTTGTGGCTATCTCTTGAGGCTACCATACTCTTCACACCGAGCTCTTTGTGGGCTGATTCAAGGTAGAGCAACCGGTGTTGGGTGGTTTCGGTTTTGGAGATTGGTTATTCGAGCGGTGTCATTGGTGGTTTAATCTGAGCTTGGTTTGGATCAATTGGAGGCCCAAAATTCTAACAAGTTTCAATTTCAAACACATCGGACATTGAACTGTGCTGGAGACAGTTTACATTATAGCAAGAAAAAGCATATATTATCTCATAAAATTTTGACGATGTCAAAAAGAACCTTCAAGAACACAAGAGATGGAGAAAAAAATGAAGTTAAACCCAAAGGGAAAAAAAATAACTCCAGTGAGCATATTACCGTGAGAGCAGCAAGAGGTGACCCATCGCAGGCTGAGATAACAATCTCACTCTTTAAGAAAGCTTCATAGAGTTGACGCTAAATCAAGGAAAAGACACATCACCATAAAATATATCTTATCAAAAACAAGAGACAATAAGAATTTTCATGATAGATAATATGAAGTAGAACTAGGAACATGTACCTGCAATCCAGTTAATCGCAACCATACAATAATCTCATTCTTCTTGGAAAGTGTTGTGTCATCGCGAAATACTTCACTCTTCATACGTCTCAGAAAATATGGTTGAATGCATTCTCTTAATTCCTATTAAGATAACACGCTACCAAATTATGATAAGGAATTGTACATCTAATATAGGGTAAAAAGATAGGATTTAACTGGCCCCCGTTTGACACCCATTTTTTATCTCATTCTCATTCTTATACCGTACTCATTTCTAACCACACATTCTCCAAATAAAATAATATTACACATAAACCCAAAAATTCTTCTTACTTTTTAACCACACATTCTTTACATCCATCACTATTCAAAAACTCATTCTTCAAAAGAATGGGTGTCAAACACCCACTAGATTGCAAACTGGACATTCAGAAGATTGAGTAAGCCCCAACCAAGTGATTACCAAATGGGTGCAATAATCACGTCACAACACTAACCAGAAAATAAAGTTTAACTAGGAGACGTTCATATGTTCAAATCAGTTAGTTCAATTAATATCCCTAAAGCAAATGCTAGAATCACACTTTTTTTAGGATATAAATTATTATCTTAACAAATCAGTTGGATATATTAGACAATTGGCAATGTATTCCATTCGAGACTTTCCATAATGAAGACGTGATTTAAGAATCATCAACGCTTAATTCTAACGCATATTAAACAACTCGATTCTAATCAACGCTGATATCTTGAGCTTCAGATTTTGAATGAAAATCACAAACGACAACAAAATAGAAGATAAGACACGAAGAAATCCACGTGCAATGATAATGTATAGTATGGTTTTACTAATACAGGTTATCGAACAGAAGCAGCTCCAGGGGACAATCTATGAATATTGGACTCTAGCAATATAATAATACTCCTGATAGCAGGTATACAGAAGAATATTTCTACATCAAAAATCATCACAAGAAAATATTGATTAGTTATAAAGAATACGCAATATTTTTAAAATGTGAAATCTGGCCTGAAAACTACAAGGGCATGACACATTATAGTGATAACCAGAATGAAGAGGTCATTTCATAGTATCAGTTGTCAAGAGTTTGAAGCTTATAGACTCTAACTGTCACTTCCATGTATAATTGCTATCCACTCCACCAAAAGATATTCATCACAAATCCACGTACTGTTTGCATAATGACCTATATAATTGTCAAGCTAAAGTAGAAGCAACAAGAACTGCATAGACAAAGGTTTCAAAGGAAAGAAAATAAATTTGATTCTATGGTCCAACGAACATACAAATTAAAACTAAGTTCACATCCTCCCAAAAAATGTAAAAGGAAAAAAATAATAATAATTCAAACTTGAGGACAAAATTATCACCTTCGCAACTGCCGAACCTATTCGCTTTTCCCTATCAGAGGCATTTTTCTCATTTCCTCGATTGATAAAGTGCTCATATTTCTCCTTAAACCTATGAGAAACACAATAAATATGAGAAAAAAATTAATTTACGGAGACAGCAACTCAAAAGATAACTCAATCTGAATCTGGAGAGCCACGTTACCATTTCTTGTCACCTAGCAGCTCCGGACAGCAGAAGTTAAATAAGGCCCATAATTCCTGTTTTGGATTACAGAAGAAACAATACAATAACATCATATATCATTTACTTGTGTTGACTGTTAACGAAGGACATATCGAAATCAATTAGAAAACCTAAAAAGCCTTAAAAGGACAGGCAAACACTACCTTAAGATTGTTCTGAAGTGGTGTGCCACTAATGATGAGGCGCCGAGCACAAGGTATCTGGAGCAAACTTTTAGCCCTTTGAGTACTTGGATTCTTTATAAGATGGCCCTAAAATTTTGAAAAAGGATTAAATTTAAAACTTAAGAAATAGATAGTGGCTATGCTTTCATGAAAAAGTAAAATAAAAAGAATACTTCATCGAGAATCATATAATCCCATGTCATCTCATCTTCAGCTCCATCATCTAGGTAATTGCAATCTCCACATAACGGTTTTGTATTATTCCGCACAATATCATACGTTGTTAAAAGAACACCTTTGTCCTGTGAGAAAAACAACAGAAACATCTAGCTTTTCAAAACACAGAACCACAGAGGAATACATGAAAGGGTATCTGAATCCATTCCACTAATTTCACCAAAAGAAAAAAAAAATGCTCACTGCCTAATCTGGCATGGAATTTAAAATAAAACTTCATATGAATTTCATAAGTTGCACACAACAATAATAGTTATTCAGTTATTTCAAGATGACATGTTTCAAATGAATAAGGAATAGAGCATTTGAGCTTTAATCAAGTAAAATTCATAACAAAGACAAGTAATCATATAAAACTCAACAACTTATTGCACTTTTGCCTGTGTCAATTCTACTTGAGCAGAAACAGAACATCTGCTTGTCAGAAATACTTATTTAATGAGTAAAAAGGTTATGAGCCACAAACCAACACTGCCTTCAGTTAAACAGTAACAAGTTACTAGAGTGAGGCAAGATGCAGTCTCCTTCTCTTTTATATTGTATATAGAGCCTGAAGTGTTAGGGAAAACAGACCTGAAGTACATATTGGAGCTCATAATGTCGAGTTTTCTGACAAGTTGCAAAATATCTGCAAGTGAGAGAAAGTTGGAGGATAATTACAGCTCCAATATTGTTTCAGATAACAAGTTCAATAGAAACAAAAAGATATTATAATAAACATACTCTCTCGTCTTCCCAGATAACCCTACAGTTGATAACTCATTGATCCAATGGGGTAATAGTGTTTTTGGTGCAACAACCAACACTCTCTTAATCAAAGTGGAACTAAACAATCCAGCTAGAAAGCTACAAATCTGAAAATAGAATAGGACTAGAAAGATCAATTATCCACATGATTATCTTGATTAATAAGAAAAAACAAATCCGTACTCCAGATTAAAAGTTTTTTCTACCTGCATTGTCTTTCCAAGGCCCATATCATCACCCAAGATACCGCCCTTGCCCTTACAATGAAGGGACCAAAGCCATTTCAGACCATCGCGCTGATGAGGATACAGCATTTTTACAATTTTACTAGGTAACCTGTAAGTACCCTTCAAACCACTCAAAATGAAGTCATCCACACGATCATCCAATATAGTAACTTCCTCAGATTTATCATCAGACACCTGAGTAAACATCCCTTGCCTCAGATCTGCTCGTTTGGCATTGTTCCCTTCACTCAAAACCACACAATCACTATCACCGTCCTCTTCTCTTTTGAAATTGAAAGCAAGAGATTGGTTTACAGATACAGACTTCACACCCACCCTCGTGAATTCATTCTTCTTCAGCCCTTCTACATGATTCTTGGCTCTATTGACTTTACCAACAAAATCACCATCATCAGAATCAGTACCCAAACAATTTTTCTTTTGGCATTCATTCACAACAGAACATCCAATCTTTGATACCTTAGTTGAATCCGATGAGGAATTGGATGACTGTGAAAGGAAAGAATCAGACCTCCTATATTCTGGGATTTCCTCTCTTGCATCCACATTATAAGATATCCTCACCGAATCCTTAAAATCCTCGATTAAATCTACTTTCCTGGGAACACATTTCTTCTCTACAGATAGAAGCTCAAGCCTGGAGCTCAAATCATTTAGAATATCCCTAATTTCATTTCCAGTGCTCTCATATACCTTTTTCACCTGAGGAGGCGAATCAAAATCCGAAATCCCAGTGAATGCAGGTTCTTCCTTTTCAATTGAAGTCTTTCCTTCATTATCATTGTTTTCGCTCTTTGAAACTTTGCAGAGCCGGCGCCTTCCTTTTATCTTCACCTTCATTTGTTTTTCATCTTCTAAAATTTATTTATCAATCCACAAACTCCATGATAAGATATACAATAATATCAAAAGATACTGCATCGTAAGTTTTAGGATATGGAGGATTCAGGAAGATTCGGTAATACCTGGAAGACTGGAATCAACATCAGAATTGCCTGAAATAGAAGAATTTCACTCAGATGCAGTCTTCCTTTCAGATTTTGCTATTTTTCAAATTGCAGGGGTTAATTCAAATTCTACCAATTGTGAAAACGTTAACTTATATTTTAAAAATGAAAAGAAAGAAATTTATATACAAGGAAAATAAGGAAAAGAGAGAAGTATAAAACCTCATCTGGTTTTACAATATTATAAACAACTAACACGTGTAGACGCAGACAATTATAAAAATTCTGTACCTGGAAACTTAGAATGATTATCAGTAACGTCAAAAAAAGTAGGATTGCTCTCCAAAGCATTGTCATATTTTTGACAAACCTTGCTACTCTGTACCTTTTCCTTTACTTCCATTTCACCTACGAAAACTATTAGATTAGTACCTCTCATGTGGCAAAATTAAACCCCAATTCATATACTCATATATGAGGGAGAGTAAACTGAATTTAGTAAACACACACACACACACAGATTACCAATCGAAGGATGAAAATTAGAGTTACTGCTTCCTGCAGAAGTTTTTACATATATCTTTGATTGTTTATCTGCTTCCCTTTCTGTATTTATGAAAATTCAGTCAACCGACGTGAAGTATACTGTAATAAACCCAAAAATTTACAGATGAGCGCATAATATACCAAGAGTGGGAGATGGGGAATCTGACAAAACAATGCCCGCGAACATACTTGGAACGTCTTCATGTTCGTTCGCTGATGAGTCCTCGAGTTTCAACTCGGATTCGTCATCGTTCACTGCAACTTTCCAAACAGAATCAGTGCAAAATACATAATGCATATAAAACTCATAAAAATACAATGTACATCATTTATTCTGATTTATTTTCTTATTTCAGAAAAGGAAAAAAAAAAAACCTTTGCCAGTAGAAAGAGCAGGAGTATGGAGATAATCGGAACCGAAATTGATAATCCCAGAGAATCCAGGGACGCCGTCGTTTTCAGTTGATTGAGCACTATCATCCACTTCGGTTTTCCCTGAAATTTAAAAACAAAAGAAACAATTAATAGATAAGAACACGAGAAATATCTACGAATACCAACATAAATACATATAAACGTAAGCCAGTGTGTACAAAATACCAGGGAATAAAGAGGAGGAAGTGCGGGGAACGGGCTTGTTCTTAGTGTGAGAAGCGGATAGATCTAAAAGGATTCGATTATGAAGTTGATTGAGGCTCATTGGTTGCTTCTTTTTCCCCTCCGCCATTTCTGATTACAAGTGGTGGAGTCAGCGGCAGTGGTGCAGTAGTAGAGTTTCGTCCCCCTTGCTTTGTGTCAGAATTTGAAATTTGAATTTGGAATGGAGCGGCGGAATTGAAGCAAAGGAAAGGAAAAATGTTTCCGATTGTTTGGGCTTGAGGAAATGAACATGGAAGGAAATTTTGTCACCAATACTATTTATCATTAATATCGATAACATGTCAATTTATGTTAAATAATGACGATTGGTATGTTCAATTTTTTTTTTTTTTTTTTTTGATAAACGTGAGAGATCAATTGTCGTAGCATCAATGTTCCAATATCATGATAATAAATAGTATTAATCCTTCTGATTTTGATTATTTATCCCATGTTTGACAAGACAATCATTATTTCAAAACTCTTTGGATGTGTTTGAATCACATTATTTTGAAAAAATATATTTTGGAATGGTAGATCGACGAACAATGTGTGGTTGAAAAAAAAGAAAAAATTATTGATATAATAAAAAATATTATTTTATTGAAAAATGCGTGGTTGAAAATGAGTAGAAGCTCAAATATGGGCTTTATTTTACATACTAATTTTTTAAATAACATATTTACACAATAAAATATTTTGTACGTAAATTCAAAAAAATTTCATATTTTTTAATTACACATTCCAAAAAAATTCACTATTCAAAAATTTGTTTTTTGCCAAATAATGTATGTCAAACATAGGCTTGAAATCATCTTCAAGAGACTATCTAAACCCCTGTTTGAGCCACATTATAATTATAATTATAATTTTCATTCTTCTACTCACTTTTAACTACACATTTTTTAATAAAATAATATTTTTTATCACATCAATAACTATTCTTTCTCTTCAACATCACATCACCAAAAAAATGCATTCTTTTCATTTTAATGTGGGGCTAAATAGAAAATGTTCTTATTATAGAGAATCAATTAAAATTCTAGACTCTATCCGAACGAGGTTCTAAGTCTCAGGTTACTAGTTGAATCAGTGAGTGAGTGGTTGAACGGTTAATCATTGTTTAAAAATTATTTAAAAAATGTAAAGTATAAACTTTTTATTGAGGCAATAACAAAAATTTTTAATTAGTTGTTTGAGCTCCATTTTGAAGAAAAGATGTATTTTTGAATTGTAATTTTTTTGAGAATGCGTGGTTAGAAAATAAGAAAGAGTTATCGATTTAGATGTAATATTATTTTATTGAATAATATATGGTTGAAAATGAGTTTTGAAAAAAAAAAGTTAAGAATATGGCTCAAACAAGGGTTATAAAATAAAGTAAAATGTTGATCCATACCTTTTAAAATATTTTAGAAAACTATAAATGGTTTATGAGTTACATATAAATTATTGAGCAAAGAGTATGAATAAAGTATAGGGTGCTCTTATGGTAAGGAGCCAATCATTTAACCCTTGTCCCCCTGTTTGAGTCCTATTATCCAATAATTCATTTTTTTTATATTCATTTTCATCTACATATTTTATCATAAAATAATAAATCCAAAAAAAAAATTACTTACTTTTTAATCACAAAAAAAAAAAAAAATCACTATCACAAGACATATTTTAACATAAAAATTGGACTCAAACAAGGGCTTGCTCGGAGGTCAAAGATTCAATTCCTTAGACACAAAAACTTTTAAAAAACAATTTTAAAAATGAGGAAATTACACAAAAGCAGGGGTTTAAATAATACAATTCAAAATTCAGGTGCAAACTTTTATTATTCAAAAAATAGGTAATATATTAAAACTTAACCCTAATTTATTACTCTCACCTTCCTCACCTCTCCCTCTCTCTCTCGCCTCCTCTCCCTTCCCCTTCCTTCTCTGTAAATCTCCCCTCCCTCTTCCCTTCTCTTACCCCTCTCTCCCTCGCCTTTCTATGCGTAGCAGGTGCAATTTGCGACGTTGTGCCGTTCGATAGGTGCAGTTTGCAACGTTGTGTCGTCGCAGCGTTGACAGCTGCACTTTGTGCCGTTCGCGACGCCGCTACTGCAGTTTGCATCGTCGTCGGCAGCAGCAACGCTGCCGTTCTCGCCAGAAGTTTTAATTGGGTAAGATTTTGGATCTGGGCAATTTTTATTGGCATTGGAGATAGAAATCTCATACTTTCGTTTTAAGGATTATTTAATCCATGAACATTTTGAAATTGAGGGTTTAATTAATCAGCATCGGTTTGATGGTTTTTGTGGTTTTTGATGGTTTTCGTGCACAGATCCGATGGCGATGGTGTTGATAGCCATCCTGCGGCGATGGTGGTGGTGTTTTTGTGTGGTAGTAGTGTTTTATGTGGGGTGCTAGTTGTTGCGACGATGGTGTTGGTACTGATTGCTGTGAGGTGGTGGCGATTTTGTGGTGAGAGAGACGACGGGAGTGGTTATTGATGGTGGTATGTGACCAATTATTTGGTTATCTGTGACCAAGTATTTAACTATGACCTAAAAATTTGCCAATATGTGATTGAAAAATAATCCGCTACTAAGAAATTTGAAAATATGTGACCAATGAAATGAACTGTGACCTAAAAATTTGATAATACGTGACTCAAAAATAATTTGTGACCAACTAATTTAAAAATTTGTGAACTCAAAATGATATGTGATGTACAAACTTTTTGATACGTGACAAAAAAAAAAATTGATGATGTATGACCAGTAAGTAAATCTGTAACTTATAATTATGAATTTGTGATCATTAATCACAAAATGTGACTTTATTATCTTTATTTAATAAATATTTTTAATTAATTAAATTCATACTTGATTTTTTAATTTTTAAACTATTTACCTTAATTTTAAATTGAGGTAAAGAAAACCCCTTAGATATGAACTTTTTCCTTTAAAAAATTGGGCTGACAATTTAAATTAAAACTGCTAGTTGACCCAGTCAACGCCTTATTTTTTTGTCGGGTTACTTGCATAATTGCATTCAACTAAATTGGTCTTGTATCAGCAAATGCTCGATTCGCCGAGTTCCCAATTCGAGCTAAGTTTAATAACCTTGGTGTCCATGCTTAAAAATGAGTTTTTTAATTTAACTTTAAAAAAAAAAATAGATGGTGGATTTAACTTGAAATTTAGATTTTATTCCAAATCAGTGTTTATCCCTATTATTTTTTAAATACATTTTTATTTTTATTTCTTTTCTTTTCAACCAAACATTTTTCAATAAAATAATATTGCACTCAAATTCAAAACTTTTCCTTATTTTTTAATCATATATTATCTATCAATCTATTATTTCAAAATACATTCTTACAATAAAATGAGGGTTCAACATGTTATAAGTCAAAATCAATAATTAATTTTTATTATATATTTCATGTGATTCACAACTTTTTAACCACACATTTCATTAACTTTTATCAAAATCTACTAAAAAATTAATTTTAATTCTCATCAAACAGGCGCTTAGAAAGACAGACTCACTCTCTATTTTTAATGTACAATGATTGCATTGGCAGCCAACCAAATTTATACTTAGTGTCACGTTAACTACCCAGTTTAGGCCCCCCGTTCGATATAAATTAAAATTGAAAATATAGCCGTTATTGGGTCTCACTCGTCTAATAAAAGTCAACAATAACGACTAATTTTTCAATTTTAATATCTACTGAAAGGACCATTAATTATGTTAAAATAAAAGTTGTCAGATGGTTTGATTGAAACTCAATATGAAGTTGGGTGGCCATAATAAAATAAAATCAATTGGGTGGCCAATGTAACACTAAGCATGAAATTGGGTAGTCATGATAAAACAAAATCAAATTGGGGTGGGCAATGTGACACCAAGGCTCTGTTTGATTCGCCATATTTTCCATGAAAATTGAAAAAAAAAAAAATTCAATTTTCCAACTTTTGCAGTGTTTGATAGGCAAATTTTTTTCCACCTTTTCTCATTTTTCACGTTTTTGAGGAAAATAAATTCTTGATTTTTTTGGTGGGAAAAAAATTCCATGTTTTTTGCAATTGGAAAAAAGTTTAGATACAATGGTAAAAATTTTTATCACTTTTATTGACAATTTTCATACAAAACAAAGTCAAATAAATGATATTCAGTATGATAATTTTTTTGGGCAATTTGAACAAATTCTAGACCCAATGGTAGAAAAAATTATCAATTTAATGGACAATTTTCATAAAAAAAATGAAGTCAAATGAACACCAAACTTTCAACATTTTCCAATTATATCAATCAAACACAATTAATTACAATTCTCATTAAAATAATTTATAGGCAAATCAATTCACTGTAAAACATTTTTTTCCACTCATTTTCCATATTTGCAATCAAACATACCCTAAATATGAAACTTGGTGATTATTAGTGAAGTTAACTCGATTGCATTTAATAAACCACATATTTTAATACTACAATTTTTAAGTTATTTAAACAAATTATTACTCTACTTGGTAGAAATTAAAATTACAATTTTTAATTTAAATCAAAATTAACATCTAATTTTAATCACGAATTTTACCGGACCCACAAATTTCACAAACTTTTATCAAAATATACAAGAGCATGTTAGTGCCCCATTTTTTTTTACCCAAAATGTATTTTGGAATAATACTTTAATGGAGAATGTACAATCAAAAAATAAGAAAAAAATTTAAATTTGCTTGAAATATTATTTTATTGAAGAATGTGTTGTTGAAAATAAGTAGTATAAACATGTATTTTGAAAATAATGTAGATCAAATAAGAACTAAAAATCTAATTTTTAATCACTAAAAACAGAGGTCGTATTTAAATTGATTGACTAATTGACTTATATAAAAAATTATGTTAAATATAATATGAAGAGAAATCAATAAGTGTTTCTTGAGAAAAGTAAAACGAAAATTCAAAATAAAAAACTTGTTGGAGTGTGAAAAATTTGTCTGGCTTGATTGAAAAATGCTTTATACTCTTTTTAAAAGCAATAATACATTTTTTTAAAATAATATTTTTCACATTTTTTCTTAACTTCTCTTACTTTTTAATCGTATGTTCACCGAAAAACACTTTCAAATTATCACTTCTCAAAACATCCTTATCAAAATGGCGCTTTTTTTAGTCTATCTTCTTAGATCTAGATTGATAGTACTTGCTTGCTTGATTAATCCTCCGAATTTTCGTGGGAGTTTCAAATTCTAATTTAGCCCCATTTTCACAACCACAAAAAAAAAAAAAAAAAAAAGTTTGAAAAGTGATTTTTAAGAGAATGCGTAGTTAAAAAATATGGAAATTTTTTTATTGCAGAAAATTTTATTGTGTGAATGTTTTGTTAAAAATTGTAATATATAAAAAAAGTTTGAAAATAACAATTGTCAAACAGAGGCTTACTATGTCAACTTTAAAAGTTCAAAAGATAACAATAATTATTTGGAGAGCGTTGAGATATACTTAGCAGCGTTGACTTAAAACGCACCATTGACACCACAAAGTGCAGATCCTACTACGTCTTCTATGTTCAACAATGATTTCAGTGATCTTAATAACATTCCAATTCTCGTTGATTTGGGCAAGCAAGATGTTCATATGAGTACCGATCCAAATGGTTTGGATGACCTCGATGAAAAAGAAGAACCGTATGTAGTAGGTGCAATCGGTAAATGAAGAATGAAACAAACTATCAAGTGTTAGGGTCACGTCAAAAATGGTGCCAGAATCTAAATTGGTATGCAGGTACCATAAAATAAGATTTGACCAAACATGGAACTAAGAATCTTACATATGGAGTGTTTGAGCCACGTTATTTTTGAAAAGTGTATTTCGTAATAGTAGATTGATGGAGAATGTGTGGTTAAAAAAGAATGCTTTTTTTTATTTGCGTGTAATATTATTTTAATGAATAATGTGTGGTTGAAAAGAAGAGCAAGAAAATGTATTTTGGGAAAAATGGGGATCAAACATTCCCATAGACTCGACTCCAATTTGGTTATGCCTATACAGTTTTGGTACACTTAACATATGGGTCTACTCAAATAAGAAAATGTCACGAGGAAATGATCAAGTTAGTAGTAAGTGCATAGCAATCGCTTAGCTTATTGGAAAGCAAACAGGTCACCAATTTAATAAAAAGAATATCTTCAACCTCGATTTGTGTAAACATTTTCGTTCTAATTGAATTGGTCTTTTCCTAAAAGGCAAAAAAGTCGCTAATACGTGATTTACCCACATAAGATCGTGTTATATCTTTTACATATGACTTGTGGGATGATAGTAATCAAAAGAAGCTACATAGCTGCAACTACTCACCATATAAATCAATTGTGGATAATATTTAAAAGAATTGTTGCTTTTAAATTAATTGAATTGTCTCAAAATGCTGATAATATATTTAATGTTATAATGTGTATTATCAAATAATTCCATCGTGAGAATAAAATTCGTAGTTTTACTTCTGACAATGCATTTTTTAATAAAACGATAATTACTAATTTAGGTCGAAATCTTAATCTCATTGTGGTGGTTTTCTTTTTCATGTTTGTTGGGTTTGTCATATGCTTAATTTAATCGTGTAAGATAGCTTAAAAAGTATTAGCGTTCAAATCAACAAATTTAGGATCACATTACTCTTTAGCAACGGTTAATACTAGTACAATGAATACAATTCCTTCCAACAACCAAAGTATATCGGATGTAGTGCAAATGGAGTATCGGTAAAATTAACTAGTTATTTTACTTATAACTAGTTGTTGACACGTGCATAGCACGGATTTTGTATTTGCTGTATTTTTAATTTTTTATTAGTGTGAAAATTGTAGATATTAAAAAAAGTAGTTTAAGATTTATTGGATTATTCAAGAGTGTTGGGAGCATATTATTGTCTCGCTAATGTTCCATCTAACTACCGTACCGGATATGCGACATATCGTATATGCAATTTACAGGAAACGTTTTTCAATGAATTTAATTTACTATTTAATCAAGTAGAATGAATTTGTCAAATGTACATTGATCATAACTAAATAGTTGACAACATAATTCATGATAATATTGTTAAAATAGTTAAATAAATTGAATACGTATTGAATAATGATGTGTCATATGTGCATTCATCATAACTAAATAATTGACAATATAACTAACGATAATATTGTTCAAATGATTAACAAATTAGATACATATTGAAAAACGAAAAGTAGTGTATTATTGAAATAATTATATATATACTAAAAAATGAAAAGTAAGGTAGTATTGAAATTTTTGAATTATAATAAATATAGAATTGTTCAAAAAATAATTCTCCACTCCCAGTAAGTTTAACAAATATCGTTTTTACAACATATGCCGAATATGCAACTTACATACCGTACCGGATTTGCAACATACCGTATATGCAACTTATCGAAAAAGTTTTTCAATGAATTTAATTTACTATTTAATCAAGTAGAATGAATTTGTCAACTGTACATTGATTATAACTAAATAATTGACAGCATAATTCATTATAATATTGTTCGAATAATTTAATAAATCAAATACATGTTGAAAAATGGCATGTCAAATGTACATTCATCATAACTAAATAATTGACAAAATAACTAATGATAATATTGTTGAAATTGCTTAAATGATTAATAATTAAATACATATTGAAAAACGAAAAGAGTATATTATTGAAATTATTGAATTATAATAAAGATAAAATCGGTAAAAAAATAATCCACTTCAAGTAGGTTTAACAAATATCGAATTTATAACATATATACCGGATATGTAACTTATCGTATTTGCAACTTATGAGATATGCAGCTAACATACCGTACCGGATATGCAACTTACCGGAAAGTTTTTAAATGAATTTAATTTACTATTTAATCAAGTAGATTGAATTTGTCAATTGTACATTGATCATAACTAAATAATTGACAACATAATTTATGATAATATTGTTCAAATAATTAAATAAATCAAATACATATTAAAAATGACGTGTTAAATGTATATTAATCATAATTAAATAATTGACAAGATAACTAATGATAGTATTATTCAAATTGCTCAAATGATTAATAAATTAAATACATATTGAAAAATGAAAAGTAATGTATTATTGAAATAATTAAATGTCCATTGAAAAATCAAAAAGTAAGGTTTTATTGAAATTATTGAATTATCTAAAAATAGAATCGTTCAAAAGATAATTCTATATACCCGGTAAGTTTAACAAATACCGTATTTACAACATATACCGGATATACAACTAACATACTGTACCAGATATGTAACGTACAATATATGCAACAGGTTTATCCCCTTGTCCGAGAGGGGGATACCGAATGCCCCCCCCCCCCCCCCGGACAAAAAGGCGGGCCCCATGTGTTTTTTAAATATTAAAGCTCATGGTCCCCACCTCCAAATGTGAGTGAGGTGTAAACGATTAGATAAAAATTTATGTACATGTAACATAATCCATATGCAACTCACAGAAAAACTTTTTTAATGAATTTAATTTACTATTTAATCAAGTAGAATGAATTTATCAAATGTACATTGATTATATCTAAATAATTGATAACATAATTCATGATAATTTTGTTCAAATAATGAAATAAATCAAATACACATTGAAATGGACAGAAGGGGCATCGTGTTTTTGCACAAATGTCATTTGTCCAGGTAATAACTTGGGGGGTGGGATTGGACTCCCGAGTATGTGAGAATGATGAAGATTTATTTTCTTAGTTCTATTATTTAATTATTTTAGGTAGGATACGTAGAGTTATCATTTTCATTTTTAAAAATATCAGTGTTTGACAATCTTTTTAAAAATCGTTATAGGTCCTTCATGAGTGCATTCATCAAAAGGTTTGAGATACGAGTACTAGGATTAAAAGGTTTGAGACGCGATTACATATATTTTGAAATGTTTGAAGCTTTAACTACTTTAATGGTGGCAATTCTCGCATTGCACGATACACCCTCAATGACCATGTCAATTTTTGCCTTGTCTACTTTTTCAAGCAACTCAGTAGTTCTCGTGACATTAGGGAAGACAAACGATTTCGATGGGAATGAATAACACGGCAGAGACGTTGAACTTGTACCCAAGTACTCAATGAGCTTACGGGCGTTGACAAGGGTAGATCAATGACTTTTTCGAGGGCTTCGACGAGAGTGGGTGGGAGGCAAATGGCGCGGTGGTGTTTGGTTGTAGTTTTAGAAGGGAATTCAAGGGATTGTTTGGGAATGGTAATTGTGGTAACTATAGAATATGTGGTTGAACTTTCATTGTGACATCCCGGATCAACTTCGAACTATCGCTCCAAAACCTCTACTAGTATCAATCTAATTACCTTTATCGTTTTCCTAAACTTGGTAGCATGGGCAGCTGCGAGGGACGGTGATGGTTGTGGCGACGACAATGGTGGTGTTTGTTTGGTTAGGTAAGGGGTGGGGTGGGGTGAATAATAGTTCATTTTATACGTTTTCTTTTTCTATTTAATTTTTTAAAATTTTATGTTACCATTTTGCTTATGGGCCGGTTCGATATGGATTAAAATTGAAAAATTAGCCGTCATTGTTAACTTTTATCAGACGAGTGAGATCCAATAACGGTCATATTTTCAATTTTAATTGGATTTTAATCTGTACCAAACGGGACCTATATTTGGTCAAAATCAATTATTCTGGTCAATTAATGGTCAAGTGGATGGATTTGTCCCCATATGCAAATTTTTGAAAAAATCGATATGGTGGATAACACAAAATAAATGTTTAAATCAAGCTTGAGATAAAACGAAAATTTTTGTACCATGACTATAATCCTCCCATAAGTATGTCTTGTTTAGGCTCTATTATAAACAATTTTTGAGGAAAAATATTTTGAAATATTTAGATAATGATTTTTTAGAAGGCATGTGATTAAAAAATAAGATTTTTTTTAAAATTTATGTGTAATATATTTTACTAGAGAATTTATAATTAAAAAAAAAAAAGAATGTATTTTTTAAATAATGGAGCCAAAGCAGGGGCAATATTTCGTTGGTGACATAAACAAAGCAATACATGCTCATTGGGATTGTTAAAAACTGATCCTGATTATGACACCTAATGGTTTTCGAAACGACATAGAGTGCCACGTCTTTTGTCCTGAAACTGTCGGCCAGCCTCGAGATTTGATCTTTTCCTTTTTTCACACAAATTCTAAAATAAAATAAAAAATAATGCAGCGGAATATACCCTCCAAATGTATCACCGCCGTTAATTTGCTTTACCTTTGGCGAGTATTTAACATCTGCCCCTATTTCAATACAGTTTCTTCTTAAATGTTCAGGAAGACACTAGCTCGAGGATTTTGAGCATTTCTGGAGAGGCCCATTTGTTCTTGAGATTTAGAGGAGGGAATTTTTTGTATTAAAAGGTACAGTAATATTGGATGTTCTATATTGTGTGATTGCGTGCGTGCGCGTGTTTTTTTTTTATTTAATTTTTTTAATGACCTAAATTTTATATCCTGAATTGTATTTTGTGCTCTTCATTTAAGTTATGCGATTCAGTGTGTTTTTAAAGCTTTGATAAGTAGTGCTAGTTAATTGATAACTTAGATTTGTGTTTGCAAAAAACCATTTTTAAATTTTTTGAATTGAATTCAATGCAATTGAGGAAATTGGTTTGCGTCCTGGATTAGAGCAGCCTCTAATTAATAATTATGGAGTATATGGTAAAATGTGTTTTTAGTGTAATGAAAATTAAACATCAATTGGGAAAAAAAAATCATCCTCACCTCTCAATGTTCTCTTTTGGACGCGCTGGTGCGGAGAACAGTCTTTCTCATCTCTATGTCTATCGGTTTTGCTTGATTGCATCTATGGCTTTCAAATGCCTAGGCTTCTTCCAAACGTGACTCATCAGTTTTAGCAATCATCCATATTCTTCTTGTAGTATACAAATTAAAGGAGAATTGGTTAAGATGTGTTTTGGTTATTTGAAGAAGATCAATAGGTTTCCAAATAGGAAGAATACTAAAAGCCTAGAAGAAGTTGCAAAATTTCATGAAAGGAGGCAATAATTGATGTAACCAGCTTACTCAGAGCAAACTTTGGCGAGGGGAAGTTGAAGCTTTTCTAAGAAAATTGGAATCTGAAAGAATTTTTATCTAGGTCTGGCCTTCTTTTTTTGCACTTTCTAGTTTTATTGTTTGCTATTTGAATGCCCAAATGTTAAGAGAGTCCTTGCTGTGAATTCTTTTCGGCAAAACAGAATGATAGGTACATCTAATCTAAGCTGATTTTACTTCTGAGAATGAATTACAATCCTGCTATTTCTGTTGTTTATCCATTTATTCAGCAAAACGGGTTATATCCAATCGAGCTTTCTTTCATTTCAATTTTAGAGGTTTTAGAATAGCATAATGCAGCTTAGACACTCAAGTTATTATTTCCCAACTGAAGTTTGGTTTTAGATAAACTTCCTTTCTTTTTAATGTTATTATGTTTTTGCTGGTGTATTGCACCAACCCACGCAAAATGTTGAATATAAAATCGGATTTTCAAAAATCCTCACTTTGCCTTCACTGACTTCTTCCTTGTAGACCGGTAGACCATTTTTTTCCTACCTTCGAAGTTTTCATTTTCCCTTCTTATGCTCCCCCAAATCACATCCTAGTTGAGGGCTAACCACTGTTTATTACAAAATACTAGAGATTCTTCTTTATCCTTTGAGCTCGACATTATATTTGTATTTCTATCCAAATCCATCCAAGATTGTGTTCTTCCACATTATTTTGATCCAATCAGGTAAATATTCAGATTTTTGTCCATTTATCTATTTTTTTGGACAAATTTCCATTTTCTTGTGGAAAAAATATACTTCTTTTGGTGATTTTATAGTTCACATGGTTGACACTGCTTCCTTTCAGTTTCAGGCTTGAAAGTTTGAAGTAGACTGTCATTTCCTTTCAGTTTCAAGCTTCATCTTGGATTATGTTTATTGGTTAGTTTGGATAATGCTAATTAGTTGTTGGTGTATAGTTAATTACTTAATATCCAGTTAATACTGGTTGGTGATATTTGAATATCCATTTTAGTGTAATTTTTATTTGAATCTTCCGTTGGTATCATGAATCTCCGGATATTTGAATTTCTTAGTGTAACTTGAATATTTGGATTAATGCTTTCTGGACGATAAAATGAATTTGCTCGATTATGAAGTGTAGTCATTAGCATATTTAAATTGGCTGGATGAGGAATTGAGATAGACTGTAATGAACTTTCTTGGATAAATGAAGTTTAATGTTTATTTAATTGCCTTTCCATATATATATGTCATGTGTGTGTGAAGCAAAATTGTTTTTTTATTATTGTTTGTGCTTCAAAGTTCTGATTGAGCTTGATGATTAGGCTTTCACGTTTCATAAAAAATCTTGACATTCTTGGTTAGCTCTTCTTCATTCTTTAAAAGACATCCTCTGAATTTGTTTGTTCTTTGGACTAGAAGAAATATTTCCATAGTTCATTACTCATTTGTTCAGTAACTGCTGTTTTTAACATGTTTGGATCGGATTTAAGGGTTGAAGTCTTGTTCATAATAGGACAGGATCTGAACTGAGCGGTCCAGATCCCCTTTTTATGTGGAACCATTGGTTCCATTTGCAAAATTTGTAATGGGAATCGGAGAGCTGGACCATATCGAACCATGCCCACTTTAATCTTGGCAACTTGGCATTGGTTTACTTCGCATGTATTAAAAATGGTGCTATTTTATATTTGAATGAGAATGCAATCATTTTCTTCAACTAATTCATCTAATTGTTTCTTACCCCTGGAAATTGATCTTTGTAGTTGTGCATCTTGGGCTTCCGCTTTTATTTCTTCATTCACTAGCTCCAGACGACCATTACAATCAGAAACTGGTTGACTTTAACCCCTCTGCTTCAGAATATATAAATTTAGACATTACTATCCCCAGTATTGGCCAAATAAATTGCCGTAGAAGTTCAACAGAGGGAAATCTGAAATGGTGTCAGTCAGAAATGGTAGTGAATCTGAGAGAAGTCGGAAGGTGTTGCTTGGAATAGGGTTCTGGGTGCAGGGGTTAAGGTGCTTTCCATGGATGGGCGTCAACTTTTTCCTCAAGGATGGGATGAGAATGGACCCCTCTACGCTCCAGATCCTGCAGAACTCAGCCAATCTGCCCATGGTTGCTAAGCCTTTTTACGGCATCCTCTCTGATTCCTTCTATATCTTTGGCCAACACCGTGTCCCTTACATTGCCCTAGGAGGTACTCTCTTGTTCTGATCTATTTATTTCTTAATTGATCGAGTAGGCATTTATCATTCCTTAATTTGAATAAGCCCCTGTTTGGTAACCATTCTTTTAAAACTATTTTTTTCTCATACTCATTTTCCACCACATATTTTCACAATAAAATATTCTTGACGTAAACCCAAAACATCTCTACTTTTTAACCACCCATTCTCCAAATTTTTTTATTGAAAAACTCATTCTTTACAGAAAAATGGCTGTCAAACAGGGGCTAAATATGCTTAGTTTAATTTCACTTCCTTACCTTGAATGTCCAAATTTTAGGCTGTTTAGTATCCTTAATAACCTATAGTCGAGGACTTTCTTTTCAGTTCAGAAGTATATAGCACTTCTTGTGTTTATACATGGCTATGAGTATTATCACAAGAACCCTGAAACACTACATATAGTCCCCCATAATATTTGTGACATGAAGAAAGTTCAATTCCTTTGAGTTTTATTGTTATCCATTTTTATCTGTAATGGCAGTCTCTACAGTTCTACTTCTAGGAAATGAAGTATACCTTACAAGAGTGCCATTCTATTACAGGTGGTAACAATCAAATAATAAGATATTATAGTATCACTGGCTTAATTTGAACCATTCAAATTTGTTTTATTGCCAATCAAAATCCAAATTGTAACTTTGAGGGATTGTTGCTCAATTGGTCAAACTTTGGGTTCTCCAATGGTTACCAGTTCGAGTCCCCTCAGGGCCACTTAGGTGAGTATCCCACTGAAAATTTCAAGGCCCCGTGAGATTAGTTGAGGTGCGCGCAAAGCTGGCCCGGACATCCGTGGTTATAAAAAAAAAAAAAAAAATCCAAATTGTCAAGCAGTACATCATATGTGGCTTAGTGTTAGGCAAATTGCCGTTAAGAGGATGTTTAATGTAGATTAAAATCAGATTTTAAGTGGATTGTAATAAAAAGTTTTTGAAATATGTGATTGAAAAGATGTGGGATTCATGAAAGACGTGGTTGATATTAATTGTTCGGTTTTGACTTAGATTAAAATCTGACCTAAACAGACCCTAAATTCTACTTAGGATAATAATACCCTCCTGATATAATAGATTATGTTTAACATCTGAAAAGAAATAGTGATTCCCAACACTTCATTCACTTGCTAAATTCTTTGCATATGGATCTTTGTTTTGTTGATCAACAATTCTGTTTCTTGCTGCAGCATTTTTACAAACGTTGTCATGGATAACCATAGCGCATTTTGCCAAATCAGGCATCTCGTTTCTGTCAATCACTATTTACCTGCTGCTTGGGAATCTGGGTGCTTCAATAGTCGAAGTTGCCAATGATGCCATTGTTGCCGAGACTGGAAAACAACCTGCCTCCTCCAAGAACTTGAAACCATCTTCCTCAGGTGAACTTCAGTCATTTGTTTGGATGGCCTCGGCTGTTGGTGGAGTTCTGGGAAATCTAATTGGTGGAATTGCTATTGATAAATTCTCGACTCAAGCGATGTTCCTCATGTATGGTGTTCTTCTTTCTTTACAGTTCTTAATAACACTATTTATTCGCGAAAGTTCTTTAGACCTGCCCAAAAGTCTGTCCCAAGTAGGTTTTAGAAAGCAATTATCTGAGCTCTTGGTTGCTTTACAGAAGCCAGTGATCTGTTATTCTATAATCTGGTTTGCTATGTCCTATGCCGTAATCCCTGCCCTTACTGGGACCATGTTTTACTACCAAACCCAACATTTGAAGATTGAGGCGTCACTTCTGGGGATATCGAAGGTGTTTGGGCAAGCAGCTATGCTGCTCTGGGGTGTTGTATATAATCGCCACCTCAAGTCGATTCCACCAAGAAAATTAATCGCAGCAGTTCAGATCTCTATGGCTATTTTCATGATATCAGATGTTTTGTTTGTGAATGGTGTGTACCGGAGTATAGGCATTCCTGACACACTATATGTTGTGGTTTTCTCGGGATTGCTGGAGGTTTTATACTTCTTCAAGATTCTACCTTTCAATGTTTTGATGGCGCAGCTTTGCCCACCCGGATGTGAAGGCTCAGTCATGGCATTTGTAATGTCTGCTATTGCTCTTGCTTTTATAGTGAGTGGTTACTTAGGGGTGGCTCTTGCATCGTACGTTGGAGTGACTGGAGATGACTTCTCTGGCTTGCCACGTGGCCTTTTGATACAGGCTGTGTGCACACTTTTGCCCCTTTTCTGGTCATCATGCATCCCAGATGTAGCATTTAAAGGCAAGAAGAAAGGAAATTCAGATGTAAAATCTGAAGGCAAGAAGAAAGAAAACTAAATGGGGGAGCTATGCTTGCTGTTTAATTAGAGTATCATATGGCATGGTGCAGTATTTAGTATTTACTGATTCTTATTTATTAAATTCTTTTTAGTATCTTACTCTTTTAGCTATAGAATGATGCACTCTACATGTTCATGTACGATGGCCACGGGCCATCGACAAATCTCACGACAAGTGAGCCCTCCAGGTTCAGATATTTTATCCATACGTTTTTTTTCTTTGCATCATGTTTAATACTGCTTGATAAGAATCGTGCTATTGGCCAGTGCCACATCCCCCTATTGGATGAGGGTATGTCACTCGATTCATGCTACTTGTACAAAATAATTGTACGACTCTTTACAAAGCCCCTGTTTAACTCATTTTGGGAGAAATAGAAATTTTGGAATAGTGATTGATGTGAGAATGTGTGGTGGAAAGTGATGAATTTTTTTTATTTGTGTGTAATATTATTTTATTTGAAAAATGTGTGGTTGAAATGAAGAATGAGAATGAGAAAGAGAAATTAATGAGTGTCAAAAAAGGGCAAAATGCCAAATGACGACCCCCTATTGGCAGCCCAAGGCGCCCCCAATAGGGGCCGTCATTTGGCCGACAAATCTCACGACAAGTGAGCCCTCCAGGTTCAGATATTTTATCCATACGTTTTTTTTCTTTGCATCATGTTTAATACTGCTTGATAAGAATCGTGCTATTGGCCAGTGCCACATCCCCCTATTGGATGAGGGTATGTCACTCGATTCATGCTACTTGTACAAAATAATTGTACGACTCTTTACAAAGCCCCTGTTTAACTCATTTTGGGAGAAATAGAAATTTTGGAATAGTGATTGATGTGAGAATGTGTGGTGGAAAGTGATGAATTTTTTTTATTTGTGTGTAATATTATTTTATTTGAAAAATGTGTGGTTGAAATGAAGAATGAGAATGAGAAAGAGAAATTAATGAGTGTCAAAAAAGGGCAAAATGCCAAATGACGACCCCCTATTGGCAGCCCAAGGCGCCCCCAATAGGGGCCGTCATTTGGCATTTTCTAAAGAAAGTTGTGAACTTATTTTGTATAAGTAAAATAATTCTTGTCACCCACCTGGACCTGGCGAAGTATCTTTACCCGCTTAATAAATAGATGTAGCTTCACCTGTTGGATTATATCAATACTTATTAGACTTGATCCGAATTAGGTATTGGGTCTGGGGTTATTGATCGGACTGGTGGATCAATGGTCGGATCGGTGGGTCATTGCATAAAAATCTATTAAAAAAAGTTAAAGTATTTAAATTTTATTAGACAAATAATTTTTAAAAAATTACTTTTCATTAATTATTTAGGTCTGTAAAATAAAGTTAAATGTTTGACCGAATTTTTTTATAAAAATACTTTTAGAAAATGTATAATGATAAATTGGATATATATTACGTCTTGCATATGGTAAACATTGAAGTATTCTACAGCTCTAATGGTGATGAGGTAATTGTTGTACTTAAAGGTCCAAAGTTCAATTCTTTGGATCCCCAATGATTTTAAAATGCAATTTTGAAAATTGGTCAGTCGGTCGAGTTAACTTGGTCAAAATCGCCGATTAACTCGGTCAAAGCCGAATTTTGACTAAGTCATGTGCATTTATATTAAACTAATCTACCCGGCCGGACATGGACCTGTCCAACTGGTTTCCCGGCCTGATTGTTTACTTAAAGGTCCAATGTTCAATTCTTTGGACCCTCAATTATTTTAAAATGCAATTTTGAAAACAGGTCAATCGGTCAAGTTAACTCGGTCAAAATCGCCGATTAACACGGTCAAAGCCGAGTTTTGACCAAGTCATGTGCATTTATATTAAACTAATCTACCCGGCCTGGACATGGACCCGTCCAACCGGTTTCCCGGCCCGATTGGACTGGGTTTTATAACTATGGATTATATACGTCTAAAATAAACGTTCGTAATGGTATTTTGGACCATTATTGCAAATTAAGTCCATGTTTGACACACATTCTTTCAAAATATATCATTTCAAAACTTATTTTCAACCACACATTTTTCAATAAAATAATATTTTTATCACATAAATAACTTTTCTTGACTCTTTAACCATATATTTCTCATTATAACACTATTTTAAATACATTCTTTCCTTAATAATATTCATCAAACACGACATAAATGAAGGTCGTGTCAATGAATTTTCCTTTTTATTCCTCTTTCCACTACTAAAGTGCATTTTATTGTGAAAACTACAGTATTCTAAAAGGTGGGCCTAGGCGGTGGCACGATGCGAGGCCAAAACGCCAAGCCAAGTGGCTTGACGTCTTATTTAGCGGTCGACAAATGTTGATCGCTAATGCGCACCTATGCGCGCATTAGCATTTTTATTTTTAACAATTTTTTGAAATTAAAAATTATTAAATACTAATTTCTTCGGTTTACCCTAATTTAGAACAGTCACTTGGCTGCAAATTGTAGAGGGTTGTAATGATGAAAATTTTGATGGGGTGGAAAATGATATCTTAAAACCTTCAAGAGCTACTAGAAATGCTCAGAATGAAATAAAGGAGTCCGACGAAAAGGATTTTATATCAGAAGACACGGATGACAAATTAGATGAAGAAGATGTTATTGAATTGGAGTCCGATAAAGAGTTAGATAAGATTTAAGTTCGTATTCTATTTACTTACTATTTTGTATTTAAATTTGAAACTTATATTTTTGTTGGAAACTTTGAAAAAATGTATAAAGTTCTTATAAATCTGTTTTAAATGTTTAGTAAGTATTATCTTTAATTGATTTAAAATTAAAATAATGCACAAGCTCGCCAAGCCCATACCTTGGCCTCCACATATCGCCACACATTACGTATTTTATAACACCGATAAAAAGTATTTTCTTTTTCTTGACATGACATAATTTAGACGGATATTTTCTAACGTGTACCGGCACTTGCTCCAACAATCAACTCTTGTTTTTAATCTCCTGTTTGGCTTCCATTAACATTATAATTTATTTTTCTCTCTTGTTATCTTTCATTAACATTATAATTTAATTTTTTCTCTTTTTGTTATCAACCATACATTCTTCAATAAATAATATTGTAGGTAAATCTAAAATAATTTTTTCTTTTTTAACCACATTTTTTAAAAAATATTCTAAAAATTATAATTTCAAAATAATGGCCAAGAACGGTGGCCAAATGTCTAGTGTCACATAATGAATTACTCTTCCTTATAGATGCTCTTTAGGGTTAAAAGTTAAAACATGGTTCAATTTTCACAAGTTAGAGCAAATCTCAACTATCTTAGATGGGTTTCATATGCGTATTTGCCATTTATAATTATTGACGCAAGTAGAATATGTTTATTCGACATATATGATTAAGATGCTCATTTTATTTATTTGTTTATACGATTGATGATAATAGTACGAAATATGATTGTTTCAAAAAGATGAAAAAGTCTATTTGTACATCAACTTTTGTACATCGGGGTGTACACCCTCTCACATGAGGGCTGGGACCCACTGCATCAAATATTTTTTTATTTAAACGGGTCACATCCCCATGTACCGGTAGCAAAACCGTATAAAGATACGGTATATATGCTTTATGTGGAATTATTATATCTTTATGTTTTGACAATAATTAATGATTATTTACAGGACTTCTACAAGAAATAATTGTTGAAACTTCATCTCACTTTTAAAACTATGGATGCCTTGGTCGTGTAGCCCAATGATCACGTATTCAAGACATTGTATCAAGAGCATTCTATGATTCCAAGACAGGTGATAGTCTGATAGATTGAGCCCCTGTTTGGTAAAAATTAAAATTCAGATTTTAATCTAAGTCAAAGTCAATAATTAATTTTAACCACATATTTTATGAGTCATACAATTTTTGAACAGCAAATTGCATTAACTTTTATTGAAATTTATTAAAAATTTAATTTTAATCCCTGCAAAATAGGGACTGATTTTATATTGGAAAGTCTTGGTGCGGATCAACCAGAATTGTGATCAATGTATAATTATATATACTTGCTCGCATGTGTTGGTGAATTATATGCACAGTGGGTGTAAGATTTGAGAATCCTTAAAGAGGGTCGCAAGATAAAAGAAATAAAGAACATGCACGAGCACACAGTACTCCATATTTTCATTCACTGAATTATATATTCATGGTTGTTTCTCTCTACTTTTTAGAAGACTAGCCTATTGCCCATGCAATGCACGGGCAATGTGATTAAGGAGGTAATATTAGCGTTCTAAAAAAAAATTATCTCTATTGTTTTATACCTTTTTTCTTAAGTATGGAATGCATAATATATGTTTTTTTTTTACACTTAACAATCAATTATTTGGATGAGATCTAGTAAAATTATACAATAAAAAAATAAAAGATCAAGTTTCAAGTATATATCATTTTAGAAAGATAATAAAATAACAAGAATGAAAGAAATATAACATTGAATCTTATATATTACAAAAAAAGAGCGAAATCATAATCCAAATGGGTCGGAACCGGCCAAAACTCTCCTCAGTTCCCAATCATCGGACATCTCATTGTAATTTCCAAATCTTAGAAACATTGCAACTGGTCTACCACTCTTAAAAACCATTTTCTTCCCCTTTTTTCACTAAAACTTCCAGTGCTTTAGCCATTTCTTGACTACATGAGTCGGATTCGTTGAATTGAAAGATTTTATATTTGGTATCGAGACTAAAGATGTCATCATAACTGAGTGAAGATCGAGCAAAATAAAACTGTCAAAGATATAAGAAGTTGTTAGTAAAAAGATTTTTATGATGTATTATCACCAAGAAGAATGAGAAACATAAAACTTACCTATTTTATATGAACAATGTGCTTTCATTTGCATATATACAACTTGTTTTATGCTTTTTGGCCTCTACATGTTTCAAATCTAAAGCAACTCCATATTCTTGGGGTATTATACATGACTTAAAATAGGAAACAAATTTATCTGTTTCGTTCCATTGTACTCCAGGGAGACATGCTTTATGTAAAATGTCACATGACAACATTAAAAGATTTTGATAGATTAAAAATTATACAAATACAATAATCGTGGATGTCTTCGAGAAGATGGAACTCTTGCTGACAACAGAAAATCTGTGACCAATCATATAACAAAATGTCAATGAATATATTAGACTAAAGTAATGGAAAACATCATTAACAGACTAACCATAATTGAGAAATCTATTGAACTGCAAATCTAAAGATTGGGGTAATATATTAACTCATTTCATTAATTTGAATGGAGGATCACAAAGATCAAGTATCTAAAAAACCAATTTCGATATATGGAAGATTCTATATTAAAGTTGTCGTGAACAAATCAAAAAAATGGATTCAGAGGAATTTGTGAAATGATAAATAATAGTACATATATGGTAATGGAATAAGAGAAATACGGAGATTACTATATACAACACGTGTGTACTTGTTTTTATTCAGAAATGACATGTCAGATGGTATCACCACTTACACTAATATAACATCTTTTGTTGATGAATTAATATTTTATTTGCAGGAAAATGTGGTAGATAGTCTAAAAAACAATGTAAAATTATTTTTTGAGAACTATACAAATGTTGGAAAAATATAATGACATAGTGTATTAGATCTTCATAAAATATTTATATTTTATTTTTAAATTAATTCATACTTGTGAAATATACAGACGCAGTAGAGAATTGATTTGAACTTTCGAATAATATCAATATCGATAACCTGTATATAAAATGGAAAATATTATTTTATGCATATTAAAATACTGTTTTTTAAATCTAATATACGAAATAAATTATGAAAATAGTGAATGACATGAAATTATAATAATGTTTCAAACATCATAAAATATACCTGTGAGAAGGTTGTTATATGAATGTATAAAAGAAAAAATTTCCTTATAGACAACATTTTCAGTACATGAGTTGTGCAAAGTATCTGTGGTTGATGGTTTCAGTAAAACTTTTAGAGATTTGCTTGTTTTTGCTCTTGATAACGCAACATATAACTGACCATGACAGAAAATTGGTTCAGGAAGATACAAACCGACAAAATCAAGTGTTTGACCTTGAGCTTTATTTATTGTCATTGCAAAGCATGGTCTAATTGGAAATTGAGTCCTTTTAAATGGAATTGTGGTTCGATTAGATTTAAGTGGTATAAAAGGGATCATTGGTAAGAAAACATATTTTCCACAATATTTGCCAGTAGTGATTTCAGCAAGAATAACGTTTCTCTCAAATTTTCGACAAGTAAGACGTGTTCCATTGCATAACCCTTCAGAAGGATTAATATTCCGCAATAACATTACATGATAATTTATCTTAAGGTTCAATTCATGAGGTGGAATACCATTTGATGTCAAAGTATTCAAGAAATCTTCTTGCACGCACTGTTCTGATTTTTCAATTGCTTCATCAAAACTATAGTATGTGAAAATTTGACCAGAAATTTGTTCAAGCAGAAGTTTGTTAATATAGTCAACATATTCATTTGTAGGTGTAAGAATAACACGGTTTGCCATGGTATGTAAATGATCAGCATAAGCTTTTATATTTGAAAAAACACAGTGTATCAAAGTTTTCAGAGACGTGATTTCATCTTCGAATGGTAAAATTATATTATTTGGAAGCTTAATACACTTACAAGTATATTTTTGTTCTGTTCCATTTCCAATTTTAAGCAAGTAATCGCAGAACGTTGAATCAAATTTTGCTCTCATATTATGAACTAATGGTAGATGTACAAATAAATGCCATAGATATGAGAAAACCAAGCTAGCTTTCATTATGTCTTCTTTTTTTCCTTTCGGTACAACTGGTAAAACCTGTCGAAAATCTCCTCCAAGAATGATCACTTTTCCACCAAAAGGCAAGTTACAATCAGTAATATCTCTAAGCATTTTATCTACAGCTTCAATAGCACAACGATTTACCATAGGTGCTTCATCCTAAATTATTAACTTAAACATTTTCAACAAAGTTCCCAAAGCCGACTGTTTGCTAGTAGAGCAGTTGACTTCTCCTATTGTTTCCAAAGGAATTTTAAATCTTGAATGAGCCGTTCGACTGTCAGGTAATAAAGATGCAGCTACACCAGACGACGCAGTTGCCAAAGCAATAAAATGTCTACACCTTACACCAGCTAAGAGTGCTTTGTATAAAAAAGTCTTACATGTTCCTCCTGGACCATCGATGAAAAAAGCACCGTTTGATTCAGATTCGACTTTTTCCATAATTGTATCATATGCAAATTGTTGTTCTTTATTTAACGTTGCGGCACAAACAAAGCTTCCTTGAATATCCAAATTAATTTTTTCCTCTGCAATCATTCTTGTCAACCTTTCATCTTCATCTATATTTACAGTAAATAACACAATTCCATAATCATTTATATTTTTACCTAGTGATTCTAAAATAGAACTTATATCCTCAAGAGATCGTATTTCAGCGACTTCAACAGGTATATTTTGATGTACATAATCATCCATCATACAAGATTTAAATTTATTCCACAGTAACTTTGGATTATTAGGATTGCACAGTGTAAGAAATGTAGCAAAAAGTCGTCTTAAAGAACAAGACATTTCGTAAATAATAGCTTCGGATAGACATTCTTCACAACGATTGTCCCCACTCAATAAACCATGTAAAAGTGCTACTTCTCGAAATGTACCAACAGTTGTTTCATTGAAAGTTCTTATATCGTCAAATGATGTTGGCCCTCTAATATGGTTAAGAAGAATGCGAAGGAAATATCGTTCTCCTTCAGATGGATTCGCTGAGACAATTCGTCATATAACAATCTGTTTCTTTCTGGGAGTTCAAATTTTGTTATTTACATTCCAAACAAAATATGTTGGGATATCTCGATACAAAAGCGTTCGAGAAAATTCGTTGATAGATACTCTTGAGAAAATTTTGTAAGCTGCTTGCCTTAGATGAAACCATTCACCAAACTTCGTGTATAGATACTCTTGAGCAAAATGGTGTTGCTGAAAGAAAACATAGGCACATTGTTGATATTGCTGTTTTTTCTTATTGTCTGCTTCTGTTCCTAGTGTGTTTTGGGGTGAAGCTGTTCTTACTGCCGTATGTCTGATTAATACAATACAATTTTCTCGTATTTTAGATTTTTCTCATTTCGAAAAGTTTTATGGGTATGCCCCTAATTATTCTTTCTTTAGAGTTTTTGATTGTATTTGTTTTGTTCTTCGTTCTCATGTAGAACGCAGCAAGTTGTCATCTCGATCTGCTATTTGTGTATTTCTTCATTATGGTGAAGGTAAAAGGGGGTATCATTGTTTTGATCCAATAATTCAGAAACTTTATGTGTATTGTCATGTTATTTTTCTCGAACATATACTTTTCTTTTCTATTACATCCACTACTCATAGTTTGACTATATCTTATCTTATTCGTATAGATAATTTTTCTAATGATTCTGATAGTTTGTCATCTCAGGTTCTTAGTACTTCAAATACCCCTTTCTAACGATTCTGATAGATTGCCAAATTTGAAATTTGAAAAAGATAAAATTTGTGATGCATGACAATTCGGAAAACAAGTAAAAAACTCTTTCAAACCAAATTTTTTCTCTTAAACCATAAAGCCTTTGCAACTTTTTCACATGAATCGTTTTGGACCATCAAGAATGGTTAGTTTATGCGGTAAATATTACGCCTTCGTTATCGTTGATGATTTTTGAAGATTTACATGTCATATTTTTAAGTGTAAAAGATGAAGCCTTAAAAGTTTTTAAACATTTTTGCAAAAAAGTTGAAAATGAAGAGGGCTACACTATTACAACTATTAGAAGTGGCCATTGTGGAGAGTTTGACAACCTTGCTTTTGATGAGTTTTGTAACGAAAATGGATATGAACATAATTTTTCGAATCCTAGAACTCTTCAACAAAATGGTGTAATAGAAATGAAGAATCGTACATTGTAAGAAATTGTTATGATCATGTTAAATGAGAATAATTTACCTACGTATTTTTGGGCCAAAGCCACCAACACCACACGTTACATTATAAATAGAGTTTTGGTAAGCTATAAGAAAATTAAAACTCCTTACTAGTTTTGGAAAAATAGAATTCTCAACATTAGTTATTTCAAAGTTTTCGGTTGCAAAAGCTTCATTTTAAACACAAAGGATAATTTGGGCAAGTTTGACTCAAGATCCGATGGTGAAATGTTTCTAGGATATTCATCGTCTAGTAAGACTTCTAGAGTCTTCAACAAAAGAACTCTAGTTGTTGAAAAATCTATGCATGTCACTTTTGATGAGACTAATCTTCTTGATCATGATAAAGATATTGATGATGATGTAGGTTTGGAAAATCTTTTTCAAACAACTGAATATTCAAGACCAAAACAAATGAGTGTCTAATAAAGAACAATCAAAGGAGCCTAACGACCAAGAAAGTGGAGAAAGGCCAACCGAAGCACAAAGCGATCCCACATTACCAAAGTAACGAACATTCATTTCCTCTCATCCAAAGGAGTTAATAATAGGCGATCTATCAAGATGTATCACTACTAGAACTTCTTTTAGAAATCATCTTGGTGGTTGTTCATTTATCTCACAAATCGAACCTAAAATTTTTAAAGAAGCTAAATTTGGTGAGTTTTGGATTCTAGCAATGCAAGAAGAACTAAATCAATTAGATATGTCATACAAATGATCCTAAGGTATACACCATTCCAGATTCCAGGGTTTTGTGAGATTCATGATCTCGTATCAAAGGAATGTTCAAACATGTCAAGTCTAGATGTTCTAATGGAATGATCAACGCAACACGAAAGTATGTCAACAAAATCAATTTCTCTCACAATGCAGACAATTAAACACAAAAGCAATTATCGACTTGTAGTTAAATGCAATACTTCAAATAGAGCAAATAATTCATAAATTTCTAGCACAAGCATTGGTTACCTCACACATTAACCCAAATCTTAATTTCACCACACACGATGACTCACTAACGTAGAAATTAAATGGGATAAGCAAATATCCCAGAGCGGATCACGTCTTAAAGTCCGTAAATATCTAAAGATGCGAATTTACCAAACTTTAGGATCACTACTTTTCGCCCTACATCTTTTAGCAATTGCGGCAACCAATCAATCAAAAGTTAAGTCCCGAACGTGCAGGGGCAAAATCATCCAAAGTTCACCGTACACTCTAAATTGAAAATGCACACCACCACATGGTCTGTCTTGTTGTTGGAGAATTTTTTTTGAAGAAATCATCGTTGAAGAAGACCTCATGTGCCCACTTGTGCGGCCGTTAGAGTTCCACATGTCACTATTATGCGCCGTCGGCGATCACGCACCACCCATCTACGTAGTGGTGGCAATCGAGCTAAGCGGCTCGTCGGCCACGAGCGGCTCGGGCTCGTTAAATTTTTTTAATAGAGAAGGATAGTTAAAAAAATAAAAAATTTAAAAAAGGCGAGCCACGAGCCGTGCAGCTCGGCTCGCGAGAGACGAACTGGTGGGCCGAGCCAAGCTCGCCCACGAGCAATGACCTAAGTAGAAGCTTGGCTCGTTTTATAACGAGCCACGAGCTCGAGCTCGTGGGCTCGGCTCGGCTCGGCTCATTTGCCACCCCTACACCTAGGTGCGCCTCGGTCTGTTGAATATGTCTATGGTCTCCGTTCATCCAACATGTAAGCAGTTTGGATAGAAAATAGCAAAACAAATTCGACAGTCTTGAATATATTTTCAGCTGCATTTTCTACCAATTTCCAGCTTGATTTTCACCCAAAAATCGCAGATCTCTCACCTACCCAAACTTTGATACCATTTGTCATGGAATTGATCTTCAATTTGTGGAATTCAGACTCAGTTTAAACTTACCAACCGATATTAAACAATCAATCAAAGAACCTGACCCACACTTTGTTCAATCACTTCGGTTGTGACTTCTAATGTACCTACAAGGAACATAAGTATGGTGGTGGATTGCAAGCTACAAACGTAAAGAGAAAACAAAGAAGACAAGGCACGAAGAAGAAGAATAGCCATCGATTTTCTCTAAAAGAACAAGACAAAGCGCACACACATGACAAAAGACAAAGGAGTGGTAGATATATAGGTTAGTTTAGGTTATCATAACTTGGGCCAAGAGTATCCAATAATTGGGGGAAGACAAAATTAAATGGGCCAGCGCATCAAGACCCTGTTTGTTACGAATTAAAATCAGATTTTAATTTAAGTCAATGTCAAAAAATCAATATTAATCACATCTTTCATGGGTCCCACAACTTTCAACCATACATTTCAAAACTTCTATCACAATTTACTAAAATTCTAATTTTAATCTCCACCAAACACCCACTAAAAAGGACCATACAAGAAGTATAATGACCATGAACGACAATAACTAATTAAATTACTTTCAATGACCATGATTGTTTTCGGGTCAAGCCTTTATTCTTGATTATTGATATTCAATTTACCATTGGCTGAGGCTTATAAAAATATAATTCGATATTTTTACATTATCGTTCGAAATTTTTTGGGTACCAAAACCCAACAGTAAATAATGTAATAATGAAAATGACACACGAGTCCGCTACATTAGGCATCAACATTTTAAAGTTGTGGCACCAATGTCTCCAATGCTTTGCAACCGTGGAACTGATGTTCCCAACTAGCGAAAAACAATTATTTGAACTTTTTTATTCTTTTGTAATTTTTGTTTTTGAAAACAGGATAAAAGGATTTAACCATTCCCCAAAAAGAGACTCGAATCTAGGTCATCACTTTGGTAAAAAAATTGCTCCTACCTCTTGAGTTATGCATTGGCCTTAAATAGTTATTTGAACGATAAAAAAATTGTAATGTCAAATGGAAGGAGCAAAATAGATTTTCTTTATCCAAAACAACCAAAATAATTACTTTTAACTTCCCTCTAGAAATTTGAATAAAGATTTTTTTTTCCCAGTTTTCATGTAACTTATCCATTTGCTTGATTGCATCTGCGACATTATGTAAGTGTTATATGATTATTTAGCATTTGAATAAACATCACTACAATATTAAAGAGTCAAAGAAGTTCGCACCACGTGTCGCGATTTCTCATCGTTGTCGAAAATGATTTTTTTTCCTGAAATTTTCATGCGTATTCTCTTCTTCACGCAACCCATCACCCATCGCATCTTCCATTTTTACACGCAATTAACTTCATCCATACCGCTCCCCATCATTCATCAATCCACCACCATTAATTTACAACAGTCACACGCTCTCCAAGAATGAGGTGCATGTACAAGATTAGATTTGGTGTTTGAAACTCCACTGATTGCCTTGTGGATTCATCTTCCGATTCTTCCATAGCGTAGTGACTTGACGAAGACATACCCGCTTTGGGTCAGCAGTTTGTGTGATTCGAGGCGAATTGTTTTCTGGGGAGTTTAATTGGCCTTCCAGATTACCATACCCAATTAACGTTTTCACCACGACTAACATTCTTATTTAAAATTTTTTAGGCGATGGAACTTCTCCGAATCTCGTTTCCATTAGATCTTTACTTATCTCATTAGATTTAGTTATTTGGTTCATCGTTATGTTCATTAACTCAGTAAAAATTTATCAATTTGCTTTATTTTTTAATTGCTTGTTTGTTTGGATTGTCCTAGGAAATATTGGATACTTGTATTATTATGTCTCCTTTGCAAGACTTTTACACTATAATTTTTGTGGTGGATTACATTGGGTTGTCTAGGGAGCAGTTGGTGTAGACATTGGTGCAAACCCTTTTACTGAAGGTGTGCTGATGAGGATGATGGTGTTGATGACACTGTTATTAAGTTCGTTGACATTGTTGACACATTCAAACTCCAATGTGTATTATGATTGAATTCTATGTTCAGAATTTAGTGACTTTTAACCTAGCTATTAAATACAAGAGCAACCTACATTTGACAAGAAGCAATTTGTTGCATACATCAAGAAGTATATCAAGCTGTGACACCCAAGCTTGATGCAGAGAACCAAGCGGAGTTCAAGAAGGGTGTTGAAGGGGCGACTAAATTTTTGCTCTCAAAGTTCAATGACCTCTAATTGTGAGTTTAACATAGCATTATTTTAACATGTTTGGTAGGGCGGTGATAATACCACTCAAAAGTATTTAGTAGATGATCACAAAATCTTGGATTTTTATACTTAGATGGTGTTTGGTAGAGATTAAAATTGGATTAAAATTGAAAAACTAGCCGTTATTGTTGACTTTTATTAGACAAGTGGGACCCAACAACAATCATATTTTCAATTTTAATCTGATTAGTAGCCCTACCAAACAGACTCTTATTGTGAAGGTCATTTTGGATAGCTTCTACATTTTGTTGAAGTACTTCCGAAGTTGGCTTCCTTTGGAAGCTCTTTTAAGCATCAGATAAAGCTCACAGTTACATATTTCCAAATTCAATATCTAACATCATCTTGCAATTACATTGAGAGATGCACACCTCCCATTTGAACATCATTTCTTATTGGGAATCCAAAGATTCCCAATAGGTCTGGGTGGAGACCTAAAATCCCTCTAGGCTTAGATGGTGCTTCTACTAAAAAACACGTACACCATATATTAATTGTTAATGGAACAATATGATTTTCTTTTGTTCGTTAGAGTAAATTAGTATGTTTTATTTGATTATAAAACCATTCATTTTAGGAGGAGATTAATGATGGTTGCCGTTTCGAGGATGACAATCATGTTCCATTGGTGATGGTGACCGATAATAAATGTCTAGATTTTGAGGTGAAAGTAGGTGATAAATAGATAGAGAAAAGTATAGGCTAAAGGCTAAACTTGAGAACTCCAATAATTATTTTTAAGATTTTCGGGGTTGCTTATTATTTAGGCATGTATTCATAGAAGAAGGATATTAAAAAAAAAATGTCTCCACACTGCGCGTTGCCCTTGAACCCCCATGAGGGACGCTGTCCCCTCGACCCCCATGACCTGACCGATCAGGTTGCCCCCGAAGCCCCACGAGGGAGGTTACCCATGTGTGCTTTAATGTTATTGTACTAATAATAGTTAATGTCATCATTCTTATTAACATATTCATTGATGAGTTGATATTAATCTGTTTTGATGTTTTACTTAATCTGCAAAAGTTCTTCAAATATCTCATGATTGAAATATTAGAACTGTCAAAATGTTATTTTCCTTTTTGAATTAGTGAACAGTTTTGTCAGATTAGATTAATGTTGTATGTAATGTATTGAGAGTTCTCAAATACAATTTTTCATATTCTATCAAAATATTATATGTTTTTTTTTAAAATATAAACCCATATTGTGAATGGATGCATCTGATAAGGATCCTCAAATTGGTTTCTATTTGAAAAATATATAATTGATAAGATGAGAGAGAAAAATAAGTTATATTTAATGAAAAATAATGGGGCCAAACGGGTCTAAAAATCTAATTTATAACTGAAAAACCAAATGAGGAAATTACACCAAACCAGACATTTTCTTTTACATTTTAAAATTTTAGGTTTTTAGGTTTTTTATTCATTTATCGGGTTTTTATAATTTTAATTAATAATGATATTATAAAATTAAATTAATCTATATACCCACCCTACTACCTACCGCACCACATTTATTCTAAATATAAGACCATATCCAAACCCTAATCTATTCATTTCTCTTCACTCACTCACCCGCTGCCACCACCTCCTCTCCCCCCTCCCTCCCTTCTCCATCCCCTCTCCATCCCCATCCCCATCCCCTGCTATAAATCACATTGTCGCTACGCTGCTACCGGTCAGCAGCGTAGCCGCGACTGTCAGGAGCGACGCCAGATCTGGCAATTTTGTGGTAGTTCTCCGGCGATTGTGGTTTTTTTCTGGCGATTTTGTGGTATTTCTCCGGCAATGTGATGATGGTTTTTGTGCTTTATGTCATTTGTGTTCGTATGTAATTGTCCGGCAGTGTGATGATGGGACCCAGCAGCGTCGACGCTACTTCCATTTTTTTTGAGTGGTAGAATGGCAGTGCAGTAAGTGTGCAGGATGTGCTGTGGGTGTGTGCTATTTGTGGGAGGGAGGGATGGTTGATTTGTGTGTGTTTGGGGGCGGATATGTGGGTGTGGTGGCGGATCCATGTGTGTGGGTGAGCGGTGGTGGTGGATCAGTGGGAGGTGGTTGGTTTTTTTTTTTTTTTTTTTTTTTTGGCGTGTGACCTAGTTATTGAATTGTGGTTTTTTTTTGGTCTATGACCTAGCTTTTTTTTGGTGTCTGTGACCCAGATATTGAACCGTAGTGGTTTTTTTTGTGTCTGTGACCAAACTATTGAATTGTGGTGTTTTTTTTTGTCTGTGACCAAACTATTGAACATGTGGTGGGTTTTTTTTTTTGTGTTTGTGACCTAGCAATTGAACTATAATGATTTTTGTAGTGTCTGTGACCTAGCTATTGAACAGTGATGATTTTTTTGGTGTCTGTGACTTAACTATTGAATTGTGACCCACAAATTTGAAAACACGTGACTTGTGACATATAATTTTTTTGGTGTCTGTGACCTAGTTATTGAACAGTGACAATTTTTTTGGTGTGTATGACTTAACTATTGAACTGTGACCCACAAATTTGAAAACACGTGACCTGTGACATATAAATTTTTTGATCCGTGACCAACAAATTTTCTTAACCTATGATCAATTAAAAATATGTGACCTATAATTTTTTCATTTGTGACCTCAAAATAATCTATGACCTTTGAATTAGAGCGGTTACCGAAATGATGCGGCGACCAACGGTCATCGAAAAATAATCGTCGTAACTAAGCGTGGTTGGAGAACGATCGTCGGGGCCGGAGCAGTGGGGTGGGGTATGTCAATTATATTATATTACAATTAAATATTTAATTTAATAGATTAATTGTAAAATATAATTAATTAATTCATGAAAAAACCTGAGTTTTGCAAATTTAAACATTGAGACCTGATTTTTGATTTTGTGAAAGTAAATCCTGAACCATACATTTTTTGCAAACCAAATAGCCCTTAAGATGCGAGCGGTGTTGAAATTTACATTGGATCAAACTGAACCGAGATTTTGTGCTATATTCCTACTAGGTCCATCGGTCGTTGGAAAATTTCTCCAAATTAATTTTAATTAATTATTTCTTGATTCTACGCCTGCGTAGTGCCGCCTCCACCATTCACTCTATCCTGCCATGGCACACTGGCACCGCTACTGCTGCTACCGCTTTTACTGATTTTCTGAAAATTCGCCTAGTTCTCATATCTCTGCAAAAATGGCGACCACTTTATCACTTCATCTTACACGAGTCGTCTCCCAATTTCCCGTTCCTTCTTCTCTGTTTTCCCCTCTTTCTTCTGCCAAGCAACGGCCTAAGTTACTCAATTGTCGCCTGAGCCTGCGCTTTCTTGGTCGCAGCGGTTTCTTAGTCTCCCCTCACGCAGCACCACGTCGTCGTTATAGTATCTCTGCCTCCACCACCTCACAAGGTACAATTTTTATCCTTTTCTTTTCCAGTGGCATTAGAAGAGTTAAATTCCCAGTGGTCACTGAACTTATACCTATTTCTTCGATTGCTCAAAGAAGTTTAAGATGTCAAGTTTTGGCAAAAACTTATCAAAACGTTCAACGTTAATCACTACCTTAACTCTCTCACTGAACTCTGAATTGGTTGAATTTTGGTCACTAAACTTATAAAAATGAAGTCGACGTTGTTAAAAAATATGCACCGCAATCGAAACTTATAAAAATGAAGTTGACGTATTGTTCTTTAAAAATATGTACCGCAATCGCACTGGTCACGCAAAAATAATAAGATGGACGAATTTTAAACTATTTTTATCATTTGAAAAATTCAGATTTATTGTGTGTTTCCTTGTTAAAATTAAATTAAAATTTGAATTTTGCAACAAAATACACAATAAATTTAATTAAATGGATTTTACAATGAAACACACCATGAATTTAATTAAAATTTGGATTTTAATAAGTTTAATTAAATGGATTTAATTTAATTTTTCGCGTGTTTCGTTGGAAAATCTAAATATTAATTTAATTAAATTTAATTTTAACAATGAAATACGTAATAAATTTGAATTTTTCAAATGATGAAAATAGCTTAAAATTCTACAAAAATATATTAAAATTAAATTTAACTATTGTGTAATTGAGTAATCATTTTTTGTGGGATCGACAACCTGGATTGGTTTGTCTATTACTTTTATGTAATCCATGTGATTGCGGTAAACATTTTTAAACAAACAACGGGTTGATGTCATCTTTATAAGTTTAATGACCAAAATTTGACCACCTCAAAGTTGGGTGAGCAATTGAAAACGTTTTTCAAAGTTAGGTGAGTAATCGAAGACGTGACATTTTGTTAATAGGGTGCCAAATGTGCATTCCGTTAGCCACGTCACTAATTCCATTACAGATTTGGAACATACATTAATGCAGTGAGTAAAGTCCAACGTTTTGATAGGCTTAGTGGCTAAAACTTGACATCTTAAAACTTCAGTAACTAATCGAAGATACAGACATAAGTTCACTGACCATTGGGACAATTAACTCGGTATTATAATGCAAAATTATTCATTTACGTATTTTACATCTATTTTGATTCTTCGAGATAATACACCTCTTTTTGGATTCTGAAATTTGTCTTTAGAAATTATGCAGAACTAAAATGCAATATTCAATTGTAATTTTACATTTATGACCCGGAGAGCGAACAAAGCTCAATGCTCTAACTTTTTCTTACTTTTATATGATAAAACATAATTCAAAAAAGGAGTACCGATATTTACAATTTATTGTTCTCAGAAATAGCTCGAATTGAATCTGTTTTCTCTTCTCTGGAAGGCTTCTTATAAGCTGAAATTTTAAGAACGTATTGTGAAATTCTATTTCATGATTATAAATTTCTGCAGACTGGGATAAACACTGTGACACTTCAAGTGAAAGATATGATGTGATTGTTGTTGGAGGGGGGCATGCAGGCTGTGAAGCTGCCCTTTCATCTGCTCGTATAGGGGCAAAAACACTTCTTCTTACGCTCAACATTGACCGTATTGCATGGCAGGTAGATTGATAAAGATTTAGAGCTTTCTTATTATAGTTTTAGTTGTGAAGATTATCATTTCTTTTCTTAAACGAGTTTTTGGTATATGTTATCAAATATTTTCACAACATTGTCTGACATGATAATTTCCATGGATAATCCTTTGGGATGGGAAGCTGGGACTTTCCCTGATATATCTATTAAAATAGCAACTTTTGGTTCTTTATCTCCATGAATGTAGTTTCCAACAAAGGATCCTCATTCAGTCTCAGCTGGAAGATAAAATCTCACTCACGATGAGAAGCTATACTCTGTCATGACTCATGATTGAGACTGAGACAGTAACTTCTTACTTCATGTGAACCATGTATGCATTCTATGTGAGTTTCTCCTGATTTTTGTTTGCAAAGATATTTTGGAGACATAATTTAGGGCTCAAGAATTTGTTGATATCACAAGATTCATTTCATTAATGTGTGTAAGACCTTTCCTAAATTCCATGTCCAGGCCAAAGCTTCAAACCTTAATTTCTAGGTACTTCTTGAAACCTCATCAGAAATAATGCTTCCTATTTATTATAAAAAATATATTAAAACAATTAAATGAGCGTTAAGTAAAATCAAGATATTATATAAAAAGAGAGTTGAAGTAGTTCTATTATTACTTCAATTCAGAGTTAGTTATTTTGATTGGATGAATCCTATCAATGGGATTAATCAGGCTGTGAAGTCTGAATCATCCGAGGGTCCAAAGGACCATGTAAGAACCAACTGAACTTCTAAAATTTCTTTCTTCTTTTTTTAATGGATTGCATCAAAATCAGTTACTGATTTCCTTGTCACGATAGTTTACTTTTAAATGTGCTTGAAATTTTGCGTAGAGTTGCTGCTAAGTGTATTTAAATGCAGCCTTGCAATCCGGCAGTGGGTGGACCTGCAAAGTCTCAACTAGTAAATGAAGTGGATGCTCTTGGTGGTGAAATTGGAAAGGTAGCTGATAGGTAATCTCAACTGAAAAACCTGGAATATATGCTAGCTGCAATTCTCTGACATTGATGTCTGAACTAGTGGGATATATTATGAGTGCTAAGTAGAGCATATTGTCTGCTGGCCTCCTTAGCTTTGACTATGCTATTGCATTCTCGGACACGTCTAGGATCACTGTCCAGACATTCATCTGAACATTTATCCTGCTCTTAACATTCACAATGTGTTCAGCACTCCTGTCACCATGTAAATGTTAAGTTTCCTTTTGAACCATTCTGATAGTTTTATGGATTTGTTTTACTAACATATCTGAACTCACTTACGATTAAATTGCTTAATCATGCAAATGTGATTCAGATTTGTGAAGATTATTTTCGGAAGCACGTAAAGATTTTGTTAAAATGGTATTGAATGATGAAAAGAATATCACATCAGTGTGCATGAGTTGTGCTTAGTTCATATGATATATCATGTATGTATTGTTATAGTAACTGTGACATTGATGGATCACATTTAATTATCATTTAAAATTATACAATGAATGCCTGATAATCTGTGACACTAAATGTCCTACACGTTTAAAATATTAGTAAGTGGAAAGATTGTTGTTTATCTGTGTCCATGAGTGCGTGTGCGCACACTTATTAATGGGATTTATTTGTTTCTGTATCTATATAATTGTTGTATGCATGCATATTTATGTACTTATGTATATTTATAAATTTGTATATGGTTTTTAAGTTTTCTACTACATGCGTCCTTGTACGTCTGTGCTCTCACTGAGATTGGGCATTTAAATTTTACTGGGTAAACAGAAAGAAGAGAACACAATATTTTTCTCCTTGACTGGATATTCAAATAGACAAGCAGGATAGATTGCTCTTCTGTTCTTCCTGTCATATTTATGTGCATGGCTGCATGCACATAATAAATGATTTTGTCTAAGCTGTAGTGCTTGTCCATACCAAGTGTCTTGTTAGAGCATCTGGGTATTGGAAAATGCCCTGAATCATGCCGGGGAAGCATTTTCCCACTTAGAACATGTTATTTATTTGTTGAATATATTTCAAGGCTTTGCCTGGATGTACCATATTGCAATTTAGTATATCACCGGATTGTCAGTTGTGATGAAAAGAATTTCATAATAAATAGATTCAGTTCTGGAGATAAGGCAGTAAACACACGAATGGTCAGTGAAAGAGTAATTAGACTTGAAGAGTCCGTTTAGAATCGAATGTAACGTAGAATGAAGTATTTTGGATAAGCAATTTCCTTAACTCCAAATGTATTGAGATCTTAATTTCATGTAGGATAAGAATTTTTGTATCGGCTTGATTTTATTTCGTCTGCCTGAATGCATTCGAACTTGCAAGTGCAAGGAATAAAAATGAAAGCCTTTGTGTTGGATGCTATGTCAGATCACTAACATTGCTGCACGTTTCTCATACAACTTACACAGTTTTTTGTCTAATTCATGGAAACTAGTTCGACGTTAAGTGCTTGTTTGATAACAATTTGCTAAAATTTTATCGACTTTTCAATGGTCAAACCTCAATTTTAACCACACATTTCATTTGATCCACAAGTTTTATCAATTTTTCAACCTCACGTTTAATCTTTTATCAAAATCTGCTAAATATTTTTATCAAAAGCATTTGTTACACAGGCCCTTAATTCGCTTTTTGAAACCTTTTGTGCTTAGTTTATCCAGACAAAAAATTTCAACTAAAGAGATGAGTGTTGCACAGCATAACCGCGGGGGGGGGGGGGGGGGGGGGGTTTGGAAGAAGTACTAAACATGAGCAATATAATCGAGGAGGAAATACAAAAGAATTATTATAGTGAAAAGATAGCTTGGTGATTTGCCACTGAAGGGCCATATTCAGGTTTAAATGGAAATTGTTTTATTTTTTCCATATTTGCTAGACCATTTTTATTTGTTTGTATTTGGACATTGCTTCTATGTTTGTTGACCTGTTGATAGTTGAGAAAATGTCTCACTCTCTCTCTCTCTTTATTTTTTTTTTTTTTTTGTGGTTTTCGGCACATGACTAGCCATAATATGTTCATACATCAGGTGTTATTTGCAAAAGCGCATCCTCAATATCTCAAGGGGCCCTGCTGTTTGGGCACTGCGTGCTCAAACTGATAAAAGGGAGTATGCTTTGGAAATGAAGAAGATTGTGGAAAGGCAAGTTTACCATGGATCCTGTAGAAATGTTTGTTTCCACATTTAAGTTTTGTGGTTCCACACTTCAGCATGATGTGTCTGCAATGTAATCTGGATGTATCTTGTAATGAACACTAGTTTGCTCCTAAATTGGTTTCTAACTTCCATTTAGAAAGGTCTCTTACTTATCAAACCTGGTGCTACTACAGTCAATTGATGTTTAAAAGATGAAGACAACAATGAAGTACAATATCGTCATTTCCCCATTGTTAGTGAAAAAGTAGCTAACCTTGATACTTCACTGGGCTGTATGACATTTAGGAGTTACAGACATCCTCTAAATAATTGCATTTAGTTTCTCATTTGGTGAAGTTTATACGCGTTTCAAACTTCTTTTATATCAGGTGATTTTGAGTTTCCAACTTTAACTCGTTAAGATTTCTCACCTTTTTTTTTCCCTCTCAGACGTTCTATCTTAATGTTGTAAGGCATCTACTACCTGCTTCTTTCCAGATTTGTAAAAAGAGCAAGAAACTATAATTTTTTTGGGTCACAATCATTATAACCTTCAATTGTTAAAATCTTTAATTTAGATCGTGGGCCATAATTTTATTCAGGTGCACCGTCAGGCTTCAGCTTCATGATTTCTGCATAATCTTATAATGGCTCGTCAATATTGGTTGTCCTTTATAGATGATATATGTTACAGGCGATTAGGATGAAGAAAATCTGTAACTATAGCATTATTCTATTTTTTTTTAATTTTTTTGCATTTTCATCAGCTGCTGGCCTATGCTAAAAAGCAAATGTTTCGCTCAATTACGATCTATAGACAAACATGCTTATTTGACACCACAACTTTCAAGGGATAAGTAGAAAATCCCTTCTCCAGTCTCTAACTCTCTGCGGAACTTTGTAACTTTTACACGTCTGTTTATGTTTAGAGAACAATTGGGTTGCATACCTTGTAGGTTAGTATTGGAATGGTGATTGGTAACCTGGCAAACTAGTGTTTGTAGGTAAATCAGTTGGCTTAAGATAAAGTAATAAACTTGCCCACTTCATTTGGGGCTATTTTGAAATTTAAGAAAAATGAGTGCATACCAAGGATGTCCATTTTTCATTTGGTTCACTAATGGCATGTCAGGACAAGAGACAATCAGATTCCGGGAAGATATTTGGAGGGGCTATTGCTTCTTAGCTTTACCCTACAAAGTCTTGGCCTTGAAAAAGATTACCATTTACATTGTTTGATTCTGAAAATAACTCCATTGCCTAGATTTTTCAATTTCGTCGAGATTTTACGGGATACAATATTGGTTCATCTTCTTTGTTATCCATTCTTGACAGTTCTCTCCAAAGTTTCATGTATTTTGACAGAAGATTGTGGGAGTTGGAGTCCTCGGAGTACTCTCTTGCAATCAATATTTCTAAACTGTAGTTGATTTTCCGAGTTATCAATTATTTGAACTTTTCCTCTGAAATCTTGCTAAATTTTTAAGAGAGAGTCCTCGTATCTCTTTCTCGTTTGATGTGTAAGAGGAAAACATAAACTATGATAATTTATTCTTACACTGTGATGTCGTTAGATTTCTGTGGTGCAGCTTGTAAGAGAAGCTGGTTTTGAATTGAGTTTTCCTGAAAGGTGATATTTTGTGGGAACCTGTGGTTTTGGCCTTATATTGGTAGTTCAAACATAAAGAATTCAAAAATTATAGGAGAAGTATAACTGCTTGGGGACTTATGGGACAGAGCAAAATATTCGGCTTCTTCATGGACTTCTACATTTAAGCAGTTTAAGGATTTTCCTTTATTTTTATTTTTTCATGGTTAGAAGAATCTATCTATCTACATTTTTAATAAAACTGCTTTTTATCAAAATGGATAAGTAGGCTCCTGTTTGGGCTCCATTTTTCCAAAAATGCATTTTTCAAAAATTCGTATTTAACCACACATTCTCCCCTATAATAATGTTACACTTAAACCAAAATTTTTCTTTATTTTTGAACCACACATTCTCCAAAAACCACTTTTCCAAAACCCATTTTCCCCCAAAATCTTATTTTAATGGAGCCCAGACAGGGGTCAAATGACCACAGTTTTGAATTGCTGAAGGAGCATAGGATACTTCCAACTTCTCCTGAATCTTTTGGGCTCCATTAGTCTGAATTTTTTGTTGGCTTTTGTTTTCATAGGCTATGTGCAAGGATCATATTCCAGGCTCTATTTTACATCACTTACTTTCTGGTGTAAATATTATTAAATGAAATTTATTGTATATACTTGTATAAGAACTTTCAATGTGAAAGTATAGAGTCATGTTATACGTGCATCACCTTAAATTACTGTTTTAAAAAATGCCTACCTACCATTTTCTAACTAGCATTCCCCTTTTTCAGTACGCCAAACCTGTCTATTAGGGAAGCAATGGTGACAGACATTTTGGTAGGGAAGAATGACAATGTGGAAGGCGTCCTTACATTCTTTGGCATGAATTTCTATGCACCTTCTGTAGTTCTTACTACTGGTACTTTCATGAGCGGGAAGATTTGGGTTGGAAAAACTTCAATGCCTGCAGGACGAGCTGGTGAATCAGCTTCACATGGTATCACAGAAAACTTACAGCGGCTTGGATTTGAAACTGACCGGCTAAAAACTGGAACCCCTGCGCGTGTTGATTCTCGTACAGTAGATTTCTCAGGGTTGGAGCCTCAACACGGAGATGAAGAGGTCATTCCACTCAATTTGATATGTGGTTTAAGTCGCAGTTGCATGAACATAAGCTTTTTGCTTCTGCTAGTTTTTATTTTGGCGAAGATATTTTCAGTAATTCATGTGCTATGGTCAAAACCATAACTGCGAAATTACTATGTTTACTCAGTGTCCTGTTTCTGAATCCGAGACACGGTTGCACACGCAAAATAATTATTGCTCAAATACCCTAGTTACTTACATGTTGCCTAACATTGCAAACACATGCATATTGAAAAATTATGTTAAGACTTGATAATTGTTCTTCACTTATTGACAGTTACCTGAAATGTTCTGCTATTGAAATCTACGTTGGTCTATCTAAGCTCCTCAGCTAACTTCGTCAATGCCTAAAGCTTAATCTTTGGTCATGCATTGCAGAACCTCTTTTACAAATGTTCACTTGGTCTTAGCTTATATACTCTGTAGCCAGAAACTCAGTTCCAGTTAGCAGCAAGCAGAAGGAAAGTGTTTCAAATGTCTGCATTTCGGAATCATGTATCATATGATCTAAATCACTCAGTTAGAACTTTACCATCTCTAATGCTCTGCATTTTGGACATGATGTTACACATTGGTCAATATAGTAGTCAGGCAGCCTGGTCTTATTTTAATTATTAAAACTTGTGGGAAACATACCCTTTTATACTAATGGTATTAATTGTCTCATTGATAAACAGGTTCACTGGTTCAGTTTCGATCCTGATTACCATATTGAACGAGAACAGATGTGCTGCTATCTTACACGCACTACAAAGAGCACTCATCAATTAATTAAAGATAACTTGCATGAGACCCCCACTTATGGAGGATGGGTGGAAGCCAGGGGACCTCGATACTGCCCTTCCATTGAAGACAAGGTATGTTTGTGAAGACCTCTCTCTAAATATATTCACCCATCCACCCACCCACCCATCCATCCATTTATCTATCCATCCATCCGTCCGTACGTACTAAACATGAGTTTCTGTGACCTCATCAAAATTTCATCTATGTTACAATTTTCTTTTTGCTTTTTCCTGATACAGTTAGCATTTTGTGCTATCTAGATTGTAAGATTTCAGGACAAAGAGTCGCATCAAATATTTCTTGAACCAGAGGGTCGGAGTGTCCCTGAACTCTACGTGCAGGTTTTTGAAGCTTTACCTTTTGGTCTCTATTGCTGTTTCTTTGATTTGCATAGCGCGACAGATGGATATGTTTCTAACGGAGAAATATATGAACTTCTCTCAATTAATCTAAATCCATGATACTTTACATGCATTTTTCTTTCTTTTATTGTTCTCTGATAATTTGTCTATGTTTTAGTTTTTTGGAAGAACTTACTTTGAAACTTAAGGCTAAAAATATCTTGAACATGCTAATACGGAAACTAATCAGCTTCATTATCCAAATAAAAGTGCACCACATATGAAAACCCATATTCTGACTAAGTGTTTGCTTATTTAACGTAACACGTTGATGGCCTTTCCTGTTTCATATAATGTGAATATTATATTGTCTAATGGGGTCGAAGTTGGAAGCTGTTACAAGTCTAGACATGATTCGATTAAGGTAAAAGTACAAGTGAATGTAAAAATGTATATTGTTATCCCAAGCCCTTGCAAAATAGAGGGTTCTACAGGTCTCGAGTATTTGTAAGATTGCAATCTTTTACTTGGTAGGGATTCTGAATCTAGTAAATGAATGATGTTTGTATACTATTATTTTGAAAAAGTTTGGTTGCACTGCTGGGGGAAATATGAATTTGATGTTTGTATTATTAATTTATTATATCTGTTAAAACCATCTTGGTCTGCTTGTCCTGCAGGGGTTCTCTACTGGTTTACCAGAGAAACTACAACTGCCACTCTTGAGAACGTTACCTGGTCTTGAAAATTGTTCAATGTTGAGGCCTGCTTATGCTGTAGAGTATGATTACTTGCCAGCACATCAGTGTTTTCGGTCCCTCATGACTAAGAAAATTGAGGGACTATTTTTCTCTGGTCAAATAAATGGAACAACTGGATATGAAGAAGCTGCTGCACAGGTGTTTATGGGTTTGTTTGAGCCCCATTTTTTGGGAGAATAGATTTTATAATAGTTATTTTTTTGAAGAATGTGGTTAAAAAGCAAGGAAAAGTTTTTGGGTTTTGCGTGTAAAATTATTTTATCGAGAGAATGTGTAGTTGAAAATGAGTTTTAAAAAATGGGGCTCAAACAAGGGCTATATTTGGAGATAAATAGCAAGTTGAAATTCATAATTTCTATGGAGGATACTGTTATGGTTTGTTCTCTTCCAGGGATAATCCTTTCCAATATTTTTCTTTTTGACAGGGAATTGTTTCTGGTATTAATGCTGCCAGACATTCAGCTGGTAAATCCTTGATAGTTCTTGAGAGGGAAAGCAGTTATATAGGGACTTTGATTGATGATCTGGCGACAAAGGACCTTCGAGAGCCTTATCGCATGTTAACCAGGTAAGTACAGTGTAAATGCTCTCTATTTTTATATCCATAGACTGGTATGGGACACATGCATTAGCTTATGTGGATCCTTGATGCACAAAACACTTCTAAATTCGTACCAGGTATTTAGGTTTACATTCTTATTTTTGACTATATAAAAGGGATTGTACACAGCCCATTGTTTATCTTTAAAAAAATATGTTCTTTTAGTTACTTCAAATATATTATCTTTCAGCCGCTCAGAACACCGTTTGCTTCTTCGATCCGATAATGCTGACAGCCGCCTCACACCTCTGGGACGTGATATTGGTTTAATAGATGATAGGCGCTGGAAAGTGTACTTGGACAAGCAGGCACGGATTTCAGAAGAGAAACAGAGACTTAAGACAACCCGGATTTCAGGTTGATCATTTCCTTTTTCTTTTAAAGACTGATCTATAGTTTTTGGTGTCATCTTCCGCAAGATATACAGATGATGTTTTGTATGTTAAATCAGAAGTGACAGGAACTATTAAAGTATGTGGAGCGGAAAAACTTGGGTGCTCTACATCCACATAGAAATTGTTGTCTTCTTTTGATGGTTGATATCATTTTAATGAGTTGTACGCTTCTGCCACAAGAACTAGAAATCGTGGTTCCCTTTTGTTGAAAATCATGTCATGAATAATCATTAATAATCCACACACAGCTAATCGCCTAAAATTGGTTTGTTTGAGTAAATAGAAAAAGAAGGGAAAAGAGAACTAAAGAACATCTTGTTACAAAATACTTGGATACCGCATCATGCACTTTTGTAACCAGACTCCCTGCTTTCATTCCCAACCAACCTCTCCCAAATGTGTCGTGCACAGTATTCTAGATGAAACAATATAGGTGAATCTGGTAGAAGTTGGAAAACCTTCTTAAGCCCATCTTAACGTAGTCTCTCCCTTTGTCTGCTTTCAGGTGGAGATTTAGCTGCTGAAATCATTGAGGTGTCTGGTCAGCCAGTGAGGGATTCATCAACATTAGAAAGCCTTCTTAAGAAGCCACACGTGCAATACAAAATTTTTGATAAGCATGGATTTGGGAATAATCTACTATCTAGGGTGGACAAAGAATGCGTAGAGATTGACATCAAGTATGCGGGCTTCATTGTGCGACAGCAAAACCAACTTCAGCAGGTAAATAATTGAAGCATCATGACAAAAAGTTAAATCTAGGGCACGTTTGATTTCAGATCTGGATAGGACTAGACAGTATAGATTCATTTTTTTTTTTCCCTGGCACTATCCAATTTTGTCTAATACTGTTTACCAAACACGGCCTTAAGAGTCAGACAGTAAGTGTGCTTCTGACATGTTTTATGTACATTGAGCTAGTCTTTTTGTATGTCACATTTTATATGCAAAATGAGCCAAATGATTCCCAAAGCATCCGTGTCAATGTACCATCTTTTTGCTCACATTCGTAAAATTTACCTGCTTGAATTGTTGGCTTTATTTACACTTTTTTTATTTAATGTTTTAACTAGTGTTACTAGTATATTAAGCTCTTGTTTGAAACTGATTTTTTCAAAATCACATTTTCTCCACTCATTTTCAATCACTCATTCTCTAAAAATAATATTATTCACATTTCTCCATAACCTTTCCCTACTTGTTAACCACAAATTCTCCCAATAAATCACTTTTCACAACTTCACAGAAGGGCTAATATTTCATGGATCTCAGTTCTACAATACTGTGGTGTGGTGGCTGATGGGCTGAATCTTATGTCTTGAGGTTGTTTCGGTTTGTAGATGGTTAATCAACAACACAGACAACTTCCTGAGGATCTTGATTACTATGCAATGACGACATTGTCACATGAAGCACGTGAGAAACTGTCAAAGGTATCTCGCATCATTATTATCATGGCGCCATTTATTTTTCCATAATTATGCGTATGCCATGATTGGAAAATGTCCGTCATGATTTATTACTTCTGAATTATTAGCAGAATGATTATCATTTTTCCGATACAATTTATTTTGCCTACAATTGTGCACAAATATTGTCAAGGTACTGTCATGGTTGCAAAAATGCTTGTGTTGTGAAAATATTTAATTTCTGGAATGCTGATTTACGCTCCAGGTCAGGCCACAAACGATTGGACAAGCAAGTAGAGTAGGTGGTGTTAGTCCCGCTGATGTTACAGCATTACTTATCATCCTGGAATCGAACAGGAGGAGAGCCCATGAAGAAAGAAAGCACCAAATGCTAACCTCGATCATGGCAGATGCAAATCAGGAAGTGTCTGAAAGTCCTCTTAAAGAGACAATTAGCCCTTGAATAAGCAACCGAAGATCAAAATTTCCCGTTTATGGTGCAGCATCTGCTTCATTGCAAATCATCCAGGAGGATGGGAGCAAATCCAAATCTGCTTATGCTGCATTCTTATAATTTGAACGGATTTTTATACAAGGATAAACTCAAAAAAGATGAAATTTTGGGACACGATTCCTCGCTTAAGAAAGTTTTGATTCATCTTTTTTGAGTACATTTTTCAATTATTCAACTACTTGCTTTACAACAATTACATTGAACACCAATTAACATGTTTAGACTACACTACATCATTCGCTGATGTATATTCCCGTGCCTTACTATTATTATTATTATTTTTTTTCCCAAATATTATTTACCGTTTAAATTGATTTTTGATGGTATATTTTAGTCAAATTTGGATGTAGCACAAAAATCTGTCTTGTAGTTTCTCTTTTGTATTTAACGGAGTGCAAAATATTTCAATCAAATGAAATATTTACAGAAGCCAAATACAGTATTTTCATTCGACAAGAGTAGTTTTAAATGTTTTCTTGGGTAAACAATACTTCATTATAAATTATATCATTTAAGCCTTGGTTTGATTTTCATTATTTTTAAAATACATTTTCCTCTCTCTTCTTTTCAACCACGTATTCTTCGATAGAATAATATTATACATAAATTTAAAAAATTTCTTTATCTTTTAACTATTTATTTTTCATCAATCCATTATTTTAAAATACATTCTTAAGAAAAAATGGGATGATGTTTGGTGTAGATTAAAATCAGATTTTAAGGGAATTGTGATAGAAATTTTTGAAATGTGTTGTTGAAAAGATGTGGGACACATAAAAGATGTGATTGATATTAATTATTTGACTTGGACTTAGATTAAAATCAGATTTTAATCCGACTCAAATTGGTCTAAAATTTCAATTACTTTTCTATAAATGCCTTTCACTTTCGCACCACATTCTGTATTAAGGCTAATTATTTCCTCCATTAACAATAATATAGTTGAATATGTTCTCATGAGTTAAATAACTATACGACCATGTTTGATTTAGTTAAAAATATTGAGAAAGATTTAAATTTAAATCAAAGTCAACATATTCAATCACATATTTCATGGAATTTACAAATTTTCAATCACGCATTTTATCATCTTTTTAGCAAAAATTAATATAAATTTGATTTTTGGCAAAACCAAAAAGGACCAAATTGCCAAAAAATAAGAAATTTTTATTTGATTATTATAACAATTTTAATAAATTGGAACTTTCGTAATTTCAAGTGTGTTTGAGTTACATTATTTTGGAAGAATGTATTTTGGAATAGTAGATTGATGGAGAATGAGAAGTTGAAAAAGAAGGAAAAATTATTGATGTAATGAAAAATATTATTTTATTGAAAAGTGTGTGATTGAAAATGAGTAGAAAAATGAGAAGTAAAATTTGAATGTGACTCAAACAGGGGCTTCATGTCAAATTAATTTTCATTTTCATTCTTCTACTCATTTTCAATCACACATTCTTCAAATAAAATAATATTTTCTATCACATCAATAACTTTTTCTTCTTTTTTAACTACACATTCTCCATCAATATGCTATTCCAAAATACATTCTTCCAAAATAATGTGGCTCAAACACATCCTACATGTGAGGAAAAATTGTTTCTACAAGGGATAGGGAAAATAGAAAATAGAGGAAGGGTCTCATTTATAACTGACCAAAAGTAGAGAGGCCAATTTGCAAACTTTTGCGCTCACATTCTACAACTTCAAAAAGACCCCTGGCGCCATTTTGCCCCAAATGAATATATCTGTTAATGATACATACCATTGAAGAACCATAGCAAAATTCGATCAGAAAATTCCCTAAATTTTAATTCCCATGAGAATAGAAACCCTAATTTTGGCTGAATATTGTGGAAAATGGATAATCAAAGTAAGTCGCCTGCCCGGAAAATGCAGAGTTGGCTGTGTACATGTGGAACAAGCGGCAAGAAATGGCGCAGCATCCCCAGGGCATCTCCGACAATACCGACTGGACCCTTAACAAGGGTTATTCTAATATTTGTAATTTCAGCGCCCCAATCAAATTCAGGAAAGACTTGTCTCAAATCAAGTAAGTAAAAACTCAAAAGCCTTTTTAATTAATTGTCATTCAAACCCTGATTGTGTTTTTATTTTTACCCCAAAAGAACTTTTTTATTTGGTTCGAAAAATGAACTTCTACAGGTCAATGTTTTGTTATGATAAATAGTTTGAAGCCAGTTTGGAAGTTGATGTTAGTCTAAAGATTAAGTTGTATTCTCATTTATATCTGATCGAGGGAGGCATCTTAAAGTACGTTCAGTCTCAGGAGTTGTTTTTTATGATCAATCGTTAAACATTTCTATTGGATTGAAGAATTTGGGTTTCCAATATTAGGACTTTATTTGGACGGTTAAATTTTTATTCATTCACAAATTTTGAAATTTTGTTCTTACTATTATTTCCCTTGGGAACCTGGAGGTTAGAACAAGTTTTTCTATGTACAGTTGTACTTTCTACAGGAATTGTTATACTTCTAATAATTTACAAGCTTTGTACTTCTTTTAATATTTTCTTTAGAGAAGATGAACTCATTTCCTCATGTTTTCAAGTTTTAACTTACTATATAAAATTTTCTATTCTAGGCATTTGTGTAATACTTCTGTTATCTCTATGTTTCTGTAAATATACAGTTAGAGCAAATAAAGGTTTTGTGCTATTAGAACTGTGTATCTGACTGTAGGGGAGTGGATAAATGGATTTTGAGGCAAATGCAAGGGTTTTTTGCTATAGATTCTGGTGTTTCAGAGAATGAAGATATGACCAGAAAAGGTATTTCCTCTTCTGTATGCATTTGTTCGAGTTCTCGTGCAATATATGGATGTTCCATTACTTCTTCAAGTGTTTTATACCTGGTGGGTTCTTTGCATTTTACTTTTGAACACTTACAGGGAATAATAAAAATATGGGATCCAAGCACTATGTGCCACAAAAGAATTCTGTCTTGTTGATTACACTCTACAGGTCAGTGGTTATAATTTTCTATTCATAGTTTTTTTTTCTCTGATTTAATTCCGTTTCGTCACCAATACTGGTATGATGTTTTTATGGCATTAGAGGGACAGAAAATGGAAATGAATTTATGAGAAAACGGGAGCTTATTGATGCAGCTGACATTAGTAGGTTGGCTCGTGTGCCAATTGCGTATGATTTCAGTCTTCCTAATTTAGAAATGACCTTCAAGCATCAGTTACTCTGACTGGTTTCTAAGATGTTCTTCTACTATCTTCAGGCCTGAAAAAACAAAAGGGAAATCTGGAAGTTCATCAGGGAACTGGTACAACAGATGGAACTGCGTGAAGACGTTAATAACGAAGGGACTTGTTGTGAAGTCGAGCTGCCTTCAAAGTATGATTATGTTTTTCCTTTTTTGTTATGCATGTCTCTGGATTTTATTTTTCTTCAAAATTAACTTCAAGATTTGTTTGCTGGATTTAATTGTAATAACTACCAGAATATATTCAAATTAGATATGCAGGCTCCAGAATTGCTAAATTGAGATAGTTTTACTGTACCCCCCTCCCTCCCCCCAAACACAAATGTACACTATCAGAGACTTTTGTGCATTAGCATTTGCAGTTTACTTTTGAATCATTTGCTGAATTTCTTGTTTGCAAAATGTATTCTCAGGCCTGGTGCCCACCCACCTTACACTTCTACACTGTCCAATGCAGTTTTTCTCTTAAATGCATGGAATTAGTAATATGTGAAATACTAAGTTAATGCCTCCAACTGCTGAATAATACTGGTAGAAGCTTAAGAAAAATGGTGGAAGGCACTTCACCCACGACTTCCGATATTAAGTTATGGAGGAAGTGCTCTCCATTTACTCAGGATTCATTTATCGCTCATATACTTATTTGGCTTGAAACTGTGTAGCTGCTAGAAACATCCGAGTTAGACAAATATATAGTTATTGAATGGAGCACTATATAATGAACCAAAATGGATTTAATATCATTATTTGATTCCCTATCTAATAATTCGGGCATTTGTTCACAAGTGGGAGTTCCAACTAGTCTGTAAAAGAATTTAATGATGTCGAACCTCTGCACCATGTGTTCTCTGCACCATGTGTTCTATTGAGAACTATAAATGCAGATACATGCTAACAGAAGAAGGTAAAGAAGCAGCATGTGAATGCCTATTGAGATCTGGACTGCTTGATCCCAATAAGATTTTGGACACTTCGAAAGAGGTTTCACTTCTAGACAAATGAGACGAATCAATAGTTGACTCGGCTGAAGTAGTCATGTCAGATTTGGGGTGGACTAATGGTGCTTCAGTTAAAAAAGTGGGACTGCAATCTGCTGATTTGAATAAGCAGAAGAAATCAACGGATAAGGTTAGTTTTTTTCTTTTCTTTTCTTTTTTCTTTTCCTTTTTCTTCTTTTTGTTTGTTGCAAGTTAATGTACCCTAAAACTGGTACACTTGATATTTAGACTTTAGCCTAAGGCCTACTCGACGAAGAACTGCCAACTTTTGACTATTAGATGCAACACGCAGAGCAGCATTCATCAGCTTATTCTAGCTGGCACTGAGACCAACTTGACCTGGCATAAAAAAAGGCACCATTATGTCGCAATAAAGGCAAGAAAATGAGATAATATATTTCACAAGCACTCCGATTAGTATCTAGCCATCATATTTTCTATCTGAATTGGAAAAAAAATATAACTACATTCATATTTATATGAAGCTTGTGCATCACAATGATCATATGTTGGTTCGAGACTAGGAATCAAACCATAAACTTCATCTTCTTGTAGACGACAAAGAACAGTTGGCCAGATTGCGGACATCTCCTAGTTCCGAGATGTTTCGGAAACCTCAGCAAATGCACGGAGTAGCTCAGAAAACCCCATACCTACAAACTAGAAGATACAGAGTGGAATTAGATAAAAGCATGTTTTCACCTATGCAAAGAGAAAAAAATGAAGACAAAATTATAGCAATAGAATATAAGATGGATAGATAGAAACATCAGTTGGAAAGGCAAGCATCGAAGAAATGCAGAAGAAGATAAATCTTTGTATAATTTAAATATGGTGATTACATCTCAACATGAACTTGGCTTTAATTTGAACTCTCGAACTGATTTGTGGTACAGGGGCTTCCACAAAGCTCTGTCCAAGAGAAAGGAATGACAGATAATACTGTTCCTAGAGTCATGGCTGTTGAGAAAAGGGTATTGCTGCTGAGGTGGTCTGCCGTTAAATTTAACCTCCTACAGTATAGTATTATAATCATTTTAGGTGTTCCTTTTTTTATTGAGATTTTTAGGTGTAACGAGTATGAATTCGAGAACTTGGTGAGAAATGGATGGCTGTTAATTTGCCCTTTGGATTCTATTTTTCATACTTAGTCCTCACTTGTACTAGGATAAACTAACTGATAGTTCATAAATATTCTATGAACACAGGTTCCACATGTAACAGAGGCTATAGCTCTTGCTGTTTTGGATATATATCCAACATTGATATCCCTTGCTTGTGGATACTCTCTTCTCGTGAGTTCTCTCCGTTCTTATTTTCCCCATCATCATTTTAGTGAGTAAAGATAATGAAATACTTGTATATTTCTGGTGTATTTAAAGTCATTTTAGTGATCTTCATTATAAAAAATGGCTCGTTAAATTTTTAGTTTCGTATTTCACATCGTGGTTATAGTTGGCTACAGCAATCTAATCAAATATCAGTTTTTGTATATGATTTTTGAAATATTAGCTAATACTTGGGGCAGTCCAGTGTGCATAAAACTGGCTCATTGGTCCCCAACATATGTGAGTACCAAGCTGGTCCTCAACTATGATAGTTTCACAATCAGTCTCTGTTAACTATCTCATATGAAAGCTTAAGCTGTAAGATTAAGATCTTCTCTTTGATGTTATTGTATTCACATTTCATTGCAACATATAGAGATGTGATGGTTTTTGGTCTGAGTTTAGGATGCTTTTAAACTATTATTAATAAAAATTCTCGATTTATCAAAATAAAAAAGAGTTGGTGTAAGTAACCTTTAGCAAATTAATTTCAAATCTTCCCCTGTGGTTCAAGTTCGTCTTAGTCTAATTTTTATTTCCTGGATTTAAATCTGGATCTATACAAGGTAAATCAAAGCTGGCACGTTTTACATCGAACTTACTTGAAGGATAACCCTTAGGTTATGCTGGTAAACTATAGGTCCTCTGGTTTGCCAATAATCTGCCAGCTTTAGGCAAATATTATTTCGTTTGTTTTCGTATTTAATAGGTTAGTTCTTTTCAATATCTTCAAATTTTGGACCAAGTCTTTTTGCAAAATGGATATAAACATTGAAAAACGACACAAGTTCGACCCTAACAATATCTAGAGGGGGGTGAATAGATATTTAATGAGAAATTAAAAACAATTACGAATTAAACAACAACAAGTCACTTTTAGAGGGTGTTTGAGACACATTATTTTGGAAGAATATATTCTGAAATAGTACATTGATAGAGAATGTGTGGTTGAAAAAGAAGGAAAAGTTATTGATGTGATGAAAAATATTATTTTATTGAAGAATGTAGGGTTGAAAATGAGTAGAAGAATGAAAATAAAAATTTTAATGTGTAATTCTTATCTAGATGGTTAATCATGCAAGTCAGATTATCCTATATTGAATTATCGCGGTTTGCATATCATAAACAATGAATAATAAAACAGTAAAGAATACAAGAATTGTTCACGGAGAAACCCAACTGGGAAAAATTCATAGCACTTTGCCAGTAAATCCACTATAAACGATTCTGTACTTACAGTCTATCAGACTAGACGACGACATGAACTATCTGATCTCTTGACTGCAATACTGACAGCTCTCATGAATTCTGTGCTCCCCTGTACCAATGTCAGCTGCAATAACCAACGCTCTCCTGGGACTCTGCTATCTAATAGCAGCCCCTAGCTTGGTAGAATCGTCTACCTCCCGTGGTTCACGAAGAACAACCTGTTCTTCACATATTGAAACTCCAATCGCATTCCTTGATCTTCAACACCTCTGACAGATATGTAGGAAGTTTGGTTTTTGGTATTTGGATATTGAAACTGATGTTTTTCTAACTACCAAGAACGAATCTCAAAGAAACATGAAGATTGAAAGCTTCAATGATGGAAGAAAATTGACAGTACAATGTTTGTTTATTGTTCAACCTTAGAATTCTCGTTATGTAGCTTTAGGATGTTTATATGTAGGGTAGCAAACAGATGGGCCGGAAAAAAACTTTAAAACGCGAAATACAATATTCCCGTATAAAGCTGTCGTTCGAGCGAAGGTCCAGCGACAGTTGAGCGACAGGGTGTTGCTCGAGCGAAGGAGTGATGACGGTCTAACGATGATGTTTCTGCTTTTGTAGCTCGAGCCAACCCTTGGCGACAGTCCAGCAAAAATTCGTGCCGTTTTCCTCTTTGTTCCAAACTCGAAACCCTAGACTTAATAGCCAACTTTTAAGCAATTTGCACATTACTCCTTGAACTGTCACACTCTATCAATTTAAGTCCTTTTGTTCACAGAATTGACCAATTGCAAAATCAATTAAAACCTAACAAACTTCCTATTTAGCATTCTGTGACAAAACACTAATCTATGTCAAGGCGGTAATAAAGTAAACGTTATAAACTCAAAACAATGACACAACCTAAACTATAAACTATCTTGAACGATCTCTGTAATACATGTTTCCTGAAATAGACAACCAAATACAAGTGTAAAATGTGTGGAAAATAGGATCAAAGATAATTACAGTTCAAACAGTTCAATTGTAAGTGTCACTTAAGCAATCGTAAGCAATTGTAACTCATATAGCATATTTTTCAGTTTTAAATCACAAGCTAAACCAAGACACAGTATCAATGTAACCCACCGTACCAAAACGAAACATTTACACTGTAAAAATATAAAAAACTTAATTTAGTGAAACTAAACTCAACCAATTATGCATGTGCTCCTCTTAACTGCAAACTCTCAATGTGTTCAAGTAGTAGGTAAATGTATCTATGTCTCACCTCAACGACCCCTCAAGGCATAAGACAAAAGTGCAAAAGTCAATGCAATGTATATCAAGTCAAATGTCAAAATGTATCTATGTCTCACCCCAACGACCCTTCAAGACATAAATTGCAAATCATAAAATATAATTCAAAAATTTTCTCCCCCTTTTTGTCACAAAATGACAAGGGGCAAAGTAGAAACACACAACATCTCAATAATGTAAGTATAAGCAATCATAAGTAGATGCAGTGAACAATATACTCTCCCACAATGCCAACGTAAAGCACACATGGAGTAAATGATATAAGTAACTCATGTGTTAAGTGTCACTCTGGCAATAGGACTCCAAACCTTAAATTTGTGAGAAAGGACATGCTAAACATCACTGTTAATAAGTATATTCTTCTACTCATGAAAGTCAAACCGTATAGCACATTAGAACATACATATTAAAGCTCATTTCCGATGAAAAATTTCTTTTCTCCCCCTGACTTAGAGCACATACATTTTTATTTTTATCACAACTTTCAAAATGAATGCTCACATATATTTATTCACCTTAAGTGCAGGCTTCTTTCCATTAAGCGACTAACATGACCCCTGTAACGAGCGTTAGGCCGGTTAACCAAGTTAGTTGATCATAGGCACCGGTTATGAGAAATCCCGCAGGCTTAATTACTTAAGTCACGTAAGCTTCGACAAGAAGCATTAAGATATTGAGTCCTTTATAATTTTTTTCAGACAGATTTGGATTCATGCAGGGATCATCTCGAGCTTAGGTATAATAAAAATGGTCAATTCATGTTCAAAGTCACCCTACTAACATGTGACAGCCATCCTAAATCTTACACACGCGGTAGTCCCACTGTCAAGATCATAGTGTGCGTAGTGCATATGATATATGAAGAGACTTATATTAAATACTCTATAAGCATTCTAAGCTAGCAATGAAAATTATATTACAGTTCACCAAATAAACTCGCTCTTGATTAGATACAACAAAATCAAGTATATTGTAAGTAATGCTGTAAAACCAATTTCCAAATCAAACTCTCTTTGTTCTCAAAATTTTTGATGTACTTGGTTTTTTTTTTTTCGCAAAACTTGAAACTAAAGCAATAAAAGAAAAAACTATTTTGCTTGTTTTTCGAATAAAAACATGAATGCACCAAGCGCACAAAACAAAAGAAAATTCACACTAACAAAACACAAAAATAGAAAATAGAAATGCACAAGAACAAATGAATGAATACTCATGCATGATAAAGTACGGCATACACCAAAAATACCTAATCAGTTAGGTATGCAAATGCTCTTACCTTTAATAGCACCGTGATCGATATCAAGATTTTTCATATCACTTTTCTTCACCCAAACTTGCCTAATAACAGGAACATTCCCAGACAAGTGTGTTACCAACTTGGTTAAACGACTCACTTGATTAGTAAGAAATCCAATCTGACCAACAAACTCCTGATTTCTATTCCTATTAAAGCTCTTAATTCTTTGTCTATTCAGGAATTGATGACATCTAGGCCTAATGTGTCTTAACTCACCACAGTGAAAACATGTGTGGAAAAGCATAGGATCAATGTTATGTGGACGCTGACGTCTATTCCTAGGTCGACGAGTCATACGCTGTCTAGTAGGTCTCTGTCTAACAAATCCCTTATTCTTAAGATCGAGGTTAGGCAAGTATTTGGGTTGGTCAGTGATAGGGACAAATGTGGTCTTAGAAGTACTAGCATCCTTCTCCTTAAAACCTAGACCTTCCTTATTTCCAATCGGCTTACCCATTCCTAAAATATTATCCAACTTTTCAGAACCACTAGAGAAGGCAAGCAGTTGAGACTTAGAGTACTCTAGGTCGCTCAGAAGGTTCTTAACCTGAATTTCTAAGGTCTCTCTCTCAGTTGTCAACTCACCGACTCTCTTAGAGGACTTCTCAAACTCACTGGTGAGGTTCTTAACCTGAGTCTCTAAAGTTTCATTCATGGATTTCAGTTCACTCAGAATCGAGATAGATTTCTTAATGTACGCTAGTAACTTCTCATTCTCCAATTCAAGTTCCTTACTTCGCACTCAAGGTTTTGTTTTTAGTAAGAAGCTTAAGACTCTCCTCATACATCTTATTATAAGCCTCTTGGATATGTTCCTCACTAACAGACTCTTCATCAGATTGTTTACCCTTATCCTCCCTTTCCCCATTCTCTCATGGTCAGATTCGATTGTAGCAATTGAGGTGAATGCCATGAATTTTTGTTCATCCTCACCATCAAATGTCTCAACGTTGGAATCTGACTCTTCATCACTCATGGTCACAGCTAAAGCCTTATGACGTTTTCTACCCGATCTCCCATTCAGATTAGGACATTCATTCCTATAATGACCGTAACCTTTGCACTCATGGTATTAGACAGATTGAGTTTTACTAACGGGAGTCCTAGGGGTATTCTTCTCATGTCTACGTCTCGAGAGTTTATTAGGGACTTCACTATTTAGCACTTGAGGCTTTCTCCTATTCCTCATCACCTTTTGGAATTTTTTAACAAAATATGCAATTTCATCGTTCCTAAGTATCTCGGTGTCAATGGACTCGCTCTCAACTTTTCTAAAAGTGTTCATGGCGATAGATCTTTATTTTTTAGGCCGTGCTAATGTCAATTCATAAGTTTAGAGGGATCCTATGAGTTCTACTTTAAAGCTGTCTAGGTCTTTACTTTCTTCAATTGCAGTTACCTTAAGTCTAAGAACCTTACGAATGATTTTCGACTCGGGGATCCTTTCGACTAGATTAAAACTAGAGTTCACAATATTGTTCAATTTAGTATAGAACTCATCAAATCTCTTATCATCATTCATCCTAAGTTCTTCAAATCTAGACGTTAACATTTGCAATTTGGAGTTTTTCACAATTTTAGTACCCTCATGGGTTGTCTCCAAAATGTCCCAAACTTCCTTAGCTGTCTCACGCATAGACACTGTTTTAAATTCTTCGGGAGACACAGCCATAAACAAAGCATGCAGACCTTTACCGTTCCAATTACATTCATCCAAGTTAGTTTTGGTCCACAAAGAAATATCAGTGGGTGTAACTACACCATCAACAGTTGTTGTAGGCGGAGTCCACCCATTTTGCACACAAATCCAAATATGTTCATCTAAAACCTTAAGAAAAGTTCTCATTCGAACTTTCCAGTAGGCATAATTACTGCCATCAAAATATGGCGGTACAGACAAAGAATTACTCATCTAGGCAAAATCAAATAAGGGCCATGAATCGAAATTAAGCTCCGATATCAATTGAAAAACGACGCAAGTTCAACCCTAGCAATACCTAGAAGGGGGTTAATAGGTATTTAATACGGAATTAAAAACAATTACGAATTAAACAGCAACAAGTTACTTTTAATTCTTATCTAGATGGTTAATCATGCAAGTCAGATTATCTTATGTTGAATTACCGCAATTTGCATATCATAAACAATGAATAATAAAGCAGTAAAGAACACAAGAATTGTTTATGGAGAAACCCAACTAGGAAAAACTCCGAGCACTTTGCAGTCAATCCACTATAAACGATTCTATACTTACAGTCTACCAGACTAGACGACGACACGAACTATCTAATCTCCTGATTGCAATTCTGACGGTTCTTCTGAATTCTGTGCTCCCTTGCACCAATTCCTGCTGCAATAACCAACGCTTTTCTGAAACTCCACTGTTCTGCAGCAGCCTTTAACTTGGTAGAATCGCCTTCTTCCGTGGATCACGAAGAACAACCCGTTCTTCACATACTAGAACTCCAATCGCCTTCCTTGATCTTCAGCACCTTTGACAGATATGTAGGAAGTTTGGTTTTAGGTATTTGGATATTGAAACTGATGTTTTTCCGACTACCAAGAATGAATCTCAAAGAAACATGAAGGTTGAAAGTTTCAATGATGGAAGAAAATTGACAGCACGGTGTTTGCTTATTGTTCAACCTTAGAATTCTCGTTCTGTAGATTTTGGATATTTATAGGTAGGGTAGAAAATTGATGGGCCGGGAAAAAAAAACGCGAAATACAATATTCTCGTATAAAGCTGTTGCTCGAGCGAAGGAGGGACGACAGTCTAGCGACGATATTTATGCTTTTGTAGCTCGAGCCAACTCTTAACGACAGTGCAACGAAAATTCGTGCCGTTTTCCTCTTTGTTCCAAACTCGAAATCCTAGACCTAATAACCAACTTTTAAGCAATTTGCACATTACTCTTTGAACTATCACACTCTATCAATTTAAGTTATTTTGTTCACAGAATTGGTCAATTACAAAATCAACTGAAACCTAACAAACATAAATATGTAGCTGTAGTTAATATCTGTTTAACAAGAATGCTGTTAATAGTCTAATGGCATGATCCCAAAAGTGAAAGCAGAAATACATTATTATAAAAAATTGGCACCTTTTAGGATTGCATCCCTAATTGTCTTCTGTTATTTATAAAATTGTTTACATATTGTATCTTATTTACCCCTTTAAGGTTGCTTGACCAGCAAATCGTTCTGCTTTTTGTCTGTCTGAAGGTTAATTCTTCAAATGCACAAGTTAACTGGTCAATTATGACATAGAGAAGGTCAATTATTTCTGGTCATTAAGTGCAGACTCAGTTTCATAGATGGCAACCAGCCGAAATCAATTTGTTGTTATTTGGATTTATAATGACATATAGTAGGCGAGATTAGCAGGAATTTATATTGTAATTTAATATGTTGGAGACCTGGAGTACTTCAGCAGTTATTGGTTTTAGTACTAAGACATGACATAACATGCCCGTTTCGTAATAATAGGAATAGAAATAGTAGTAGTTACTATAGGGAACCTTGTTCTGTTTTAGATACTTGGGAAGGAGCTCTTGGAAAGGTCGATGAAAGTTAGCATGGTCCGTTATAGTTGCAAATGATCTAATTGCATTGGATGTTGTAGTAGGAGTATCAATGAACCAAATAAGATGGAGAAAAATAATTCATGTAGGTGACACCACGTTTGTTGAGAATAAAACATAGTTTATTGTATCTTGTTGAGGGCGACACCTATCTAAATTCTGTAGTCCATGCTTACTCCTACACAAATGTACTTGGTGCCTAAAGAAAGTAGTAGGATCAATACTTTGTTGTATTACCTCTGAGTATCGAGGTGATTAATCAACTTGAGTTTGCATAATTTAACTAATAAAATGTTCAAGGAACTGTTCTTTTACTAGCCACTTGTCGACAATTACTGAACAAGGAAAATGAGGAGTGTTTTACCAATTAATAATTGTGCTTAATAGTATGGGAGGACCTTTATTGATTTCATTATTCTTTTAATTAACTTTAAAAAGGATGGTCTTGTTTCTGCTCAAGAAGAAATGTTGAAAAGGCAGGGTAACAATTTGATCAGCGGACCTGCAAGCCGAAATATCTTCCAGCTAGTATGGGGCAAATGACATGGTATAATTTGTCTTTGGAGATGGAAAAATGGAGTTTTTCTTGCCAACGTTGATGTAAAGCAAAAGAAAAGGGGTACGCATATGTAGGTGTTTGCTCTCATCATAATAAATACAAGGAGACTCGGTACATAAATTTAATGCATCTAACAAATAGGGTAGGACTCTTGGACAGCGCCTTAAACTCATGGCCTGCATTCAATGTTTCACTTGCTTGTTAGAGCAAGCATTTTTATGTTCTTAGATTAGAATTTGTATGAATATTCTTTCCTTCTCATGCAGTTCGATTCAGTGCCCTTTTTTGGGTATTTCTTTAATGATACTTTTGAAGATAAATATGTTAAATATTAGTTTTGTTGTCTAATTTTGTAAATGCCTTGCCCATAGAAGCTTAAAGACTTACCTTCCACAAGGCTGTCCCGGTTGTTTGTTTCTTGCTAATTTATTGTAGTCCCCACCGTGCTATTTTTGGGCTGATTCCCAGTTTATGTTGCTGTTGCCCTTCGAAGAATGCGTTCTTCTTGGCCTTAGGCATGCACTCAAGAACTTTTTACTTTTTATTTATTTATTTTTAAATCAAAGCTTGTAAAATAGATCTAGATCATTTCCATTACTTTCTTCTATTCATTGTACATTTACCAATGTTTTAAAAACCAGCCTGATCTAGTGAGTTTGATTGGAAAAACTGGTCAGCTTGGGAACTGGTCTGTTTATAGTCTAAAAATAGTTCAAAAATGGGGATGAAATCAACCGACCCAGACAGTACAAAAATCAGAGAAGCTATTTAGAAAATACAAGTGCTCTTAAAAGTTTTTCAACATTCTTTCGTTACAATATATTTATGGGAGGTAAATTCACCAATGGCCACCCAACTTCATATTTAGTGTCACATTAGCCACCCAAATTTGATTTTGTTTCATCCAACTTCATACTTAGTAAATCAAATTTGGCCATCCAATTTCATATATAGTGTCACATACCCAATTTGATTTTGTTTCACCATGGCCAATGTGACATTAAGTATGCAGTTGGGTGGTCATGATAAAATAAAATAAAATTAGGTTGTCAATGTGACACACATAAAGTTGGATGGTCATTAGTGGATTTAACCCATATATTTATACAATAAACCTCCTTGCCTATATATTTTTCAATTTTCAACTTTTGATGATTCGGAAGCTATCTTCAACCTTTCTTGTGTTTGAATTTACATACTGCAAAATGAAATAAACATGTCAAAAAATAACTCAATTTGATGTTCTTATTGCATCACCCAATTTTAAAATTTAAGTAGATAAATATTTGAGTTACTCATTTATAAAGATTGTGACAAACATTCAATGAATGAAATCTGCATGAACTGACCTCAACTTTTAGCTCTTTCTTTGTTGCATGCACTCTTGTGTATCCGAACTCGGAAATCCTGACCAAACTCCATGGTTTTCCCTGTCCATCACGAAGAAAGAGGGAAGTTGGAACCGAAACGTCAAGAAAAATTGAGAGGGGATCAACTTTGACAGTTGAGAGTGTGGAGGCTGGGTTAGGAGTTTCTACGAAGGCCAGAGGTTGTAAGTACTTACCTTATTGGAGAACTTATCCAAGCTAAAGCCAGCCATTCCAATAACAGCATGAACTGGTGCACTAAACTTTGTATTATCATATGTATCAATTCCATTTCCATCTTTCTTAGGCATTGATTTGCATTGTTGCTTATAAACGGCACATGTTCTTTCATAGTTGTGAACATGCCCAACCAGGACAAGATCAACCTATAGATCCAATTATATGTTAGTGAGTTCAATTAATCATGAAACCTGTACTCACTCAAAATTGCGTTAATTTTTACCTTATTGGCTAGTAGCAGTGGCTCCACGGCTCGAACGAATTTATCGTCGACAGTTGGCAAAATAATGTTTCCATCGTTGGAGGAATACATGGGCCTGTGCCTGCAGCAATATTCATTAATTAATTTTATTGACATGTAAAATTAATGAATTGAATATTTATACATGTTTCTTTGGGGGCATTCCGAACTGGCATTGGATTAAGTAATGTGGCAATTTCATGTATGGAGGCATGGAGCAGTAAAAAAAAAATAAAAATCATTCATGCTTGGGCTACATCATCATTATTTACATTTTGCCACAAACAGAGTTTTAGTTAAAGTAGTCTAATCGAAATGCAATAAGATTATTGGTCATGGCTTTGAAAACTTAAACGTACCCCTTGAATATTAACCATGGAGTCCTTGATCGATCAACTGAAGCCATGTCCTTCTTCATCCATTCATACTGTGCAAGGACACAATGCAAGTTAAGTGCAACACTTATGAGACAATACTCTATTTTCTAGTATTACATTGCCCACTATGCAAAACGAGGCACAAAACGGCATAAAAGAAGGATATTTGTGTACCTGTTCCGAGTTCTGTGTCCAGTTATGCTCCGTTGAAATTATTGTAAAGTGAACGCTCCCTTGTTCTATAGAATACCATGGCTTATCCTTTGCAACAGATGCCATTGGAAAATATGTCTCGTAAGGTACCCCACACTCACCGCCGGAGTCCGGAGTAGAATAAACCGATCCGGAGTCTCCAAAATCCCTGAAACATAATGCTTCCAACTTCTATTAGTTTGTCTAAAAGCTTCGAACCATTTTCTCATTCCATATGTGACATTTACACAATTTTGAACCGAACACCACACCTCTCATGGTTCCCAATTGCAGTCATGTAAGAAACTTTAGAGGCCACTGGGTTGATTTGGTGAAGGAAAAAGTCCCATTCTACTAGAAAACCTGTGGCGTAGCTTATGTCTCCAATATGATATATCGAGTCGACTCCACCGGAGGATAGTTCGTCGGCCATAGCTTCGATAACTGATAGTGATCCTGGCTATATTTATCACATAAAATTAGGCCCTTTTTAGTTACATTTGCATTATATTAATATTTTGTGCAACAGGTATATCCATACATATATATTACCTGTATATAGTGTTCAGTAGAAGCATCACGAGGAGCCTTGCCCATGTCTCCAAATGCAAGAAATTTAAGCTCATCTGATCCACCAGCAGGTGGTGTCTTGAATGTAGTCCAATTACTCCATCCACTTGAATCACTGTATTATATGTACAAATTATGTATAACACATGTTATGTCTCAGTATATGCAATAAGTTTTTCGAATTTTTACCGGTCGAAATTAAAATATTTGTCTTACTGCAGCGGGTTTTTGGCTTTTCTTTTTCCCTCTTCTTATTTTTTTACTTGGAAACAAAAATTTACCTTCCATATCTGTAGGGGTACTTGGTTGAAGGGTTGAGTCCTGTCATTACTGCTGAATGAATGTAGCCAGGGTCATGCCACCCAAAATCCTTGGCAGGACTTTGCAAATAGGAAGCTTATTTTCAATAAAAAAAAGAAACAATGTTTTAGAAATAATAAAAATCTCAAGTACTTCTTGAAGCTAACAAAATATTGAAGATGCCAATCCTCTGAGATTTCATGGAAAAAATTGAGGTATAGTGCCGCTTAGAATGACGTTTTAATACTAATTGCGCTAAATGACATTAGTCTTTTCAAAATGGTTGACAAAACGAGGTTCAGTCAAAGTATTTGGTTAATTGTTTACAAAAGTAACTTAAAAACCTACTTTTTTTTTTTTTAAAAGATAAGCTACTTTAAGCACAAACATGAGGAGAATAAGAAACTTACTGTTGCACATATCACTTTGTGAAAAAGTAGAAACAAGTGAAGTAGCTGATTTTCCATTTCCATATTGAACATGTTGAGGCCGTTGACTACCACTCACCCACGTTACTCTCATCTGCAATTATCACAAAATATTCATTCATATCAAATGGTGCCAATTGTAGTCATATCAAATACGGGGTACTAATGCATTCACAATGAGTCTACATCTCTTGCTCTATCTCCTCGTCTCCTTCGTTGTTTTTCTTGAAAGGCAAAAATGTATCCCATTAAAATTTTGATACTTCGAAATCATAATGATGTGACAACTTTAGATTAGTAGGATGAAAATAGATATGAACACTCAGACAATATAAACAAAAGGGAAAAAAAAAAATTAAAATATTTATTCTTCATAATGTCTATTCTCATAAGCATACAAAATATACCCTTAATATATATATTTTATAATTATAAAATTTTATGTGACCCTACGTTGGAAAGCAATACTTCTTCGTTTTCTCATCTTTCACACCTCAAATTTTGTAGTCAACTTTTGCCAACTTTTAAACTTTTTAGCCACAAGTACAAGGAATTAATTATTAATTTTAGGGGTGTCAATTTGGCTCGTCCACTCGGACGGTCCGTGGTTCAACCTAGAAAAAGTTCGAGCCGGCTCGACTCACGGCTTGGACCGAGCCCTATTTTAGAATGTTGGCCTGAGCTTGAGCGAGCCACACGAGTCAGCTCGTGTTAAGGGTTATTTTTGACCCGTGACTAGTTTGGTATAAAATAAAAAATAAAAATAATAATTTAAAAGTCAGTTATAGAAAGCACATACTTGCTATGGCAGGCAGTTGCAGGTCATGCCTGACATTTAAAAATAAAAATCATGAGTCGGCTTGGGTGATAAGGCCTGAGCCTAAAAGTTTTAGTCGAGCGATTATAACAAAAGAAGTACGAATTATTTTTACTTGAGTCGAGCTTGAGCCTTGAGTTTCGACCCGTTGACATCCCTACCGAGAATGGATCCATGATCGGATTACAAGCTGAACTAATACATAAAAAAATTTATGCATGAATTTTTGTGTTTACAACAAAAAAAAAAAAAAAAAAAAAAAATTCAGTAGGCTGAGAACTGGACCATGCTATAACCCGGTCCACCATCTGTCCCTAAGGCCTAATTAATTCTGTAAAAGGTGAACGAATATTAACTATTTTTTTCTGCACAACTGTAATATAGCCTATATGTTGCTATGTAATTGATCTCGTCCCTCGGAGGACAGGAGTTTCTCTTACCCCATCAAGAGTGGAATTTTTTCTATCTGTTCCACTTGAGGCAAGAAATTAGGATTGTATGTTGCCATCCCATCACAGCTGTTTAATTTATTAAAAATATAGATGCGTGTGAACAAAAAACTCTTGCCGGGGCGGACAAGGCAATTAATGATAGCAAAGTCAACAAAGCCTTTTTACAGAGGAAACGGCCGTGGCAAAGAAAATCAGTCCAGGTTTAGATTAAAAATTCGTTAGAAATTTAAATTAAAGTTAACAATTAATCTTAATCATACAATTTACGGGACTTACAACCATGGACATGAGTTTTAGAACAAGGGCTAAATAAAGACATGTTTGGTAAACTTTTTCTAAACTCATTTTTTATTATAATCATTTTCAAATATTTTATGGGATCAACAATTTTTTTTCCGTTTTTTAAAAACACATTATCCAAGAAAATTTGAACTATTTCGTCTAAAATGTTGTGAATAAAAATAAAATAACATCCTCAACCATATGCATGGATATTGGAGAGAGATGGCATTCCATACCGATTTTGCTGTTGAATCGGTGCTCGATATATGTCCATATAAAGGCTTGTTTGGATTGGCAAAAGTGAGTGGACGTGACCTTCTCAAAATGCAAGGCGTAACAAATCCACCAGCAAACAGCACAAATTCGATATCAGTTCGAATATTAATGACATGAAATGACAAAGAAGCACCACATGTTCTCAACACGCATTTTCCATTCACTTTTTTCTTGCATTCCTTCTTCTTGCAACTCAAGTAATCTGGATCGCTTCTTAAACGTTGAGCCTGCAAATTTTAGCGATAACCCGGGTCGACATTAGTTTGTTGTTGTTGTTGTTGTTGTTATTACGTCGAGTAAATACAGGATCAAGGACAAGTTTTTCAAGAAACTCTCAGTTTCTGAATTATTTTTTATACAGATTTCTGATCATTATGAACCAGGCACGTCAAGAAATAAATTAACAGAATGGCAGCAGTAAAATATAAAATAATCTCAATCCTTCAAACATTTTGCAAAAGCAGAACGTGCTTACCTTAACAGGATAATGGCAGAGAAGCGGAAGACTACTAAAATCTCCTGTCTCCTTATAAAGAATGGAATTTTCTAAGCAGGCTGTGAGACTGCAAGATCAGATTAAATTTAATTTTAATTTTTTTTTTCAAGCGTAGAATCAAATTATTTTGATGCGAAAATAATTATCTTACGTGGCATGAGAAGGTGAAATCATTGCAACCCAATCATTAGTCGAAGGAAGTAAAACTCCTGTAACATTTACTGTAATATATCCATCATCAGAAAGCTTGGCAATGGAGCTTGTATTTATTTGCAGATACGGGTTCAGGTCGGGGCAATCCTTCAAAGCTTTTCTGTTGAGTACTCGAAACTCTGATATGGCGGTGTAATTACGGTGTGCAGCTGCAGACTTCGCGAGTCTCTCGGGTAAAGAAGATGACAGAGAGAAAAATGGATCTCCCATCATGAAAAAGATGGAGAAAATCAAGAAAATTTTCAAAACCCACAAAATCTCCATGAGAAAAAAGCAGCTCAAAATTGTCAGATGAAATGAAAACTTGTGATTTAAGGATGAATTATGAATTATGGTATATGTAAGATGTTTATTTGTATCTATATGTATGAAACGTGTGTGTGAAAAAGAAAAGAAAAGGAATGCTTTAAAATGTTTGTTTTGAGTGTGTGGACACGCGAAATTGTTTTTGCATTATGGGTATTTATTATTTTTGAGGATAAAAGCATGGTATTTTAGGGGAATATTATTATGGGGGGAGAAGTGTGGTTTATTTAAGTTTTCTTGCTGAATATGTTGATACAAAATTGGCAGTTAAAATTACCTGTCACATTAAATTTTCCTGTCCTTACTTATTTTCACATTAATAACCGGCAGCCTCCCTCCACTGCAGAGCATGAGTGGAGCACATGAAAGAACTCATGGTTCGGTGCAAAATTAGGTAGCCTTTTGAAAAGATTACGGATGACAATGTGATGGGTACGAGATGTGTCGGCTATTTTCGTCCCGTCCTATCAAGTATTTTTGTCACCTTACCCTATTTCTATAGCTGTTTACAGCGGGCCGGAGCAGGATCGAGATGGGGCGGGACCGATTCCCTACTACATTTATTGCTTCATTTATTTTTATTTTTATTGTTTTTTATGTTTTTAATTAGTAAATATTATTACTTTTTTTTTTCAATTTGTTAAAAACAACTTATGTTCTCTTTAAAAAATGATGATAAATTTATTATTTTTGTTTGATAAAAAATTTAAATTTGAAATTAATTTTAAACGGAGGAGGATAGTGGGGCGGGGATTATGTTTCACGTACTTATTTTGAGGCAATGACCTCTACCCCGATCCCGCTCCGTTTACACAGTTAAAGGGATAATCTTTGTCCCATTCGGTACGGGACCCCACGAGTGTCGAGTTGAACAATTATTTTTTTTCCATCCCAAGAAAGGATTGGCAAGTGGGCTGGTAATTGGATTGGACCTAAACTTTCGCCTACACAAAGCACAAATCCAGACGAGGTCAACAACGAAATAATTAGGCCCGACCCAACTGTTGACTTAAGATGCCATGCCCAAGAAAGGTAGGTATAAAATATAAAAAGAAAATAATAATAATAACCAATGTGATTTGCTCGCCCTATCTATCCGAACGCAGACGGGTATGGGGGCTTATCTATGTAAAACTTGCACTTTTTATCTCCAACATTTGCCAAGTATACCAAATCTATCATCAATATATTTTTAGTATATATTCATCATCGACTTTTCAATTATGTAGCAAAGCTCGTTATTCTCTCCATTTTGGTCATTCGGATTTATAAACAAAAATAAAATAACGTAGTAAAACAACAAAAAAAAGGAAGAATCGCAACAGGGTCCAATAACTTTTTCAAAAGTACAAATAAATTCCTTTTAAAATAGTAAAAAAAAAAAATAGAAAAAAGAAAAATTGAATGGATAAAAAACCCAGCAACTACCAGCCTAAAAAATCCAAAGCCTATACAAATTCTTTTACGTGGTTCTCTTTAATCCCTGTTTGGTACACATTTTTTCAAAATACATTATTTTAACTACACATTCTTCAATATAAATAATATTTTTCATCACATTTATAACTTTTTCTTACTTTTTAACCACATATTTTCCATCATATCACTATTTTAATCATTATTTTTAGAAGTTTGAAGGGACAAGCCAGCAAAGTTAGATGTTTGAGTCAAAATTAAGACGACTAAACCACGAAAGATTACTTTGGACATCTTATTTAGCCTATGTTTGGACTACATTTAAAAAAAAAAAAAAAAAAAAAAACTCATTTTCAAATACATATTCTTCCATATAATAATATTATACGTAAATAAAAGTTGTTTACTTATTTTTTAATCATACATTCTTCAAAAATTCACCATTTCAAAATATATTTCTGACCAAAAATGAGACTCAAACAAAGGGCTTAACATTGTCAAGAATGTGATTTTTGAAAAACACTGGATAGTAGTACCTCCACAAATGCAACTGGGGTCCCAAACCTTTTAAATTATCCAAGATTATACCCAAATATTTTATTGTTGCAATTGGAATCCCAAACATTCCATCTCGAGTGCATTTGAGGACATGTGGATGAAATCCATCCATTTGACTATTAGTTGATCAAAACTCAACGATTTGACCAAATTATCCTGTATAAAATAATTGTTTGGTTAGATAGTGATTTTTGGTCAATTGGCGATCAAATTGATGAATTCCGTTCACATGTCCTCTAGCTGCAATAAAAATGTTATGTTTGGGACTCCAATTGTAAAAATAAAAGGTTTGGGTATAGCCTACAATAATTTGTAAGATTTGAGACTTCAACTGCAATTCCCCCTTAGATAAATGATGTTAAAATCATGCATTGGTAGTCTAATTTATATAAATAAATCATTACACATGATCAGTAACTCAGCTATATGATGTCTCAACTTTTAAAACTATATTCGTTTAATGCATTTGACTTTTTGAGTCCCCGTTTTTGTTCAACATGCATTTTGGAATAATATTTTTATGGAGAATATGTGGTTAAAAAAATAAGAAAAATTCTTAATTTGCATGTAACATTATTTTATTATAGAATGTGCGACTTAAAATCAGAGAGAGAGAAATATATTTTAAAAATAATGAGAATCAAATAAGGGCTTAATCATATGATTTGAGTATCATGAAACGTTATAACTAATCTTTTAGAATTCCTCAAAGGGTTAACTCAGGATCGGCCAGAATAGGAAGCTGGATGAATCGATCTTTTTTTTTTCATTAAGACGGAGAACTGAAGCAACAATATTTTTAAATCATTGGAAGCACATATTTTCTCGACAATGAATTCAATTAATGGTATTCATATGTGTCTATTGTGATCACAAATCAAAGTTTTTAATCGCAACGTCTTCCCCAAATTGAAAACACACAAGACTATCAATTGTAACTTGAGAAATGCCCTCCTTCAATGAATTTTAAATGATTTTTTTTAATATGCCAACCTAACTCAAGAGATTGATAAAAGTATAATAAAATGACAATATTCTTAGTAATATCATAGTGAGGTTTGAAAGCACGCTATAAAATGGAAACTGTAATGAAAAAGTAACTTTAAAGCGTTAGTTGAGCATAATCCAAGGAAGAACTCCCATCCAAGCTTCCAACCCAAATGTTAAATGCATTGCTTGCTCCCCCAACTGCTTTTGTCAATTTTCCCATCTTCCTTGTCGCCTTTGCACAACCAAACAAATCACTGGTTTTGGAGGCGTTTTGGTAGGGACTCACAACGAAACGAGACAAGGGGTATTTGTTTTGTTTTAGTCATACAATAAAACGTCGATAAAATAATAATAATAATATTATTTATTAGTTAATCGATAAATAAATAATTTAATTAACTGATAAATGAATATTTTATTAATATATCGATAGATTATGTGAAATGCAAGAACACAAGAATGAACTCAATTAATGACATCCTTAGTAGATAGCAAAGCATCGCCCTACAAATACTTGGGAACATTCTTATCAAATAAGAAAGCTCTAGTAACCTCTAGAAGTTGGCGATTGCTTTGTTCGGTAACACCATTTTGTTGTGGTTATTAGCACAAATTGATGCATTGTGACTGAAAGATAATAGCAAGGCTGTTTGTGAGATATTCACCTCCATTGTTTGAACGCAACACATTGGCAGTTGTAGAAAACTAAGTTTGGACCATAATGCAGAATTGTTTAATTAACATTCTTCACATTACTCAGAGGGTCCGTACATCCTAATGAATTAAAGTAAATGCATTGATGTTTTAGTTTCACTTTTTGGAAATATAGTATGCAAGTAAAATATTTTAATTCTTTATTATAAGACTCAAATAAAGTAGCCAAATGATGGATGTGATAAGCGTTGATGCCATAATCAAATTAATTTCTCGTTCTCCAACTCGTGCTTATGGGTCTAATTTGCTGCAATACTCAACCTTGAGGCACGAAGAAAGTACTACAAGTTTCCTCTCTAAAATCACATCTCATTTTCTCCCGAGTATGAAAATTCTGAAAATACAGTGCTTCGAGAAAAAAATGACAAGAATATGCAATCATAAGTTTAGACACGGATATTAAATTATTCTCTAAAGTGGAAACCACGTGAACATTGGACAATGCGATGTTGGGTGTAAGTTGGTACAAATACAAATACATTGATTATTTCACCATTGGCAGTTCTAACAAAATATTTTGAGCAGTTATTAGTGAAGGTAGTGAATTTCTTATGGTTATTAGTCGTTTGGTCCATTGCTCGAGTGTCAATTGTCAATGTGTCATCACAATCAAAAGTAGAAGTGCATAGAGCATAACTAATGTTACCCGGCTTTGCCTCATCTCCATTCCAAGTGGTTGAAGTAGTAGCAAGTGATGCTCTACTTTCTTATTTTTAAGCAATAAACTCATATGCCTAATTGGGTTTGTTTTTTCTGGAGTATCTCCTTCAAACAATCCGACAAAATTACCTTATAGCGTAACAGTATGCTTGACAGTATCAGAAAATGCAATTTGAGCCCACCGACTTTACGATATTTCCTTAAAACGAATTTGCTGCCTTCAAAGGTGCTAAAGGCGTCCATCAATCGTTTCCTAGAATAGAATGAATTTTATCTCATACGGAAGCAGTACAGCAATTTGCAGGAGTTCCAACGAACTCAATGAAGTGTATTCACTTCGAAAATAATATCAGAACGAGAGAGGGAGAATGAGATTCAATGCAGAGAATATTTGCAGTGAAAATGGTGTAATTATTTTGGCAGCGGGGCTGGAAATTTTTAAAATCGTTCGTGGTCATTCAAACGTTCTTCAAGTCTTTTCAGAACAGTCGCCACTGTTCAGACAGGTCCCAAAAAATCGAGCAGACACCATGGTTCCGTTAAAAGTCGACTGTTAATTGGTTAAAATCGGTTAACAAACCATCCAAAATAATTTTATGAAAATAAGCCTATTAATAAAAAAATAATTTTATTAAGTACCAAATTAAATAAAATTTGTCCAAAAAGATAATATAGTACAAGGACGTACACGGATCGGACCGGACTCAGGCACATGCTCGTGCCCTACCAAGCCGGTCGGACGGCTGGCGACGGTGCACGCTGTGGGGTTTAGACCGAATCCCATAGGATATAGGTCTTTCCCTTCTAAAGATTATTGGTACCCCTTGGGGCTCAAATTCAATTCCCAAACTTGTACAATATAAATCACACCAAAGTTTCCTAACTTTCCTATGCGAGACAAATGTTTGGCAATTTGCAATACATCAAATTCTTCACTAGTTCATAGTTTCAAGTGGTTACTTTGATATTAAATATTTCATTTAATATTAAATGATTTTCGATAAACAAATATATCACGTTAATCCTCTTACGGAGTAGAATGTGAATATGCTAGGTTCAGTTAAAAATAAGGCACGTGTCACACTGAAATTTGGGCTCAAACTTAACCCATTTCACTAATGAAAAAACCATCTTTCCCAACAGGGTCTACCAAGAAGTTTCCAAATAGAGAAGTTTTTCACATATCCATCTCTTTTTGAGGAAAAATATATAGAGGTGCATGAAAAATTAATTTGGGAAACAAATAACTAACTGTCCTAATTATGATAATTATAGAAAAACTCCAATCACAATATCAATCAGAAAGTTATATTGATGTTTCCTATAATTAAGACAATCATATGATCAAAATTGTTATCTTGTCCACAGTGGACATGATAAGACTGCTCACTTGCTAATGTGGCAAAATAACATTACTTACGATTTTCTCTAAGTGGACAACATAAAATTTCCCGCTCTTGTGACGAAAGAACCTTAGTAACCGTTCTCTCAAGGTGATAATAATTATATAAATACTATCCTTGGTCAGAAATTGCAATTCAAGTTCATATTTGAGACACAAAAAATTATGTTTTGAAACATACTTATGGGATGACAACGCATATTCTCATATCTATTCTAAGTTTTAATCAGTATTATTTTCCAGGTTTATAATATATTACAAAACAACTTATAATTGTTCACTAGTAAACATTTATGCACACATTTATGGGATGACTCGATAATCATGGTCTGTATTATTAACTATTATGAAACTCTTAAAAAACCAATCCTTTATATTTCAATCGATGAATTTTATGTGTGTTTATTATCATCAAAATTAAAAGTTTTTCATTGCAAGAGCTTCTACTAGTTAACCTCAAAGTGAAAACACGAGCATCTATAGCTTGCTTAAAAAATGAGAGTTATAAAAGTACCATAAAACACCACTACTCAAAAAATGAGTAGAAGTAGAATGGAATGTCATCATTCTTAGCAAGGCATGACATATAATGTAGCATATTGAGGTTGAAAAAATTCCATTACAAACATATCTGTTCAGGGGCGGACACAGACATTTTGAGTTAGGGACGACACAATCAAATCATGTACAAATCGAGTATTTTGTTCTTAATTTTTGAATGATTCATATTTGACTCAAGTCAATGCAGATTTACATTTTAAAAGCATTTCTTCATCAATATTTCGCTAATCATTTTCATCCATTTAATTTCGAAGAGTCATTTTATTAATGTTTTGTTCATCACAAGAAAATGCACATTTACGTTTAAAAATCTTATAATATATTTGATACAAACAATTAATTAAAATAATCGAAATGAAAAACATATAATTAATATTCAATACTAATAATCAATCAAATAAACACAAATTTTTTTAAATATAAGTCAAATTAGATATAATAAGTTCAGACACATTCTATATATGCAGTTTGATAGGAAAACAATGCAAATTTAGGTTCTAATTACTTGAAAATTTGATTGGAAAGTGAAAATTTATAGTAAATGTGAAAATTTGTAGAGAAAATATATACAAATTTTAAAAAATTAAAAAAGTTAAGATTTTGTTAAAAGACGAGAGAAAAAGGATAAGAGAGCAAGATAAAAGAGAAAAATTCAAATTTATTGTGATTTTACCCTAGTTTGGTGGAGATTAAAATCAGATTTTCAGAAAATTTTAATAAAATGGATTTCATAAAATAGGTTATTAAAATTAATTGTTAACTTTGATTTAGATTAACATTTAGATTTCAATCAATATCAAATATGATTTTATCAAAAAATAAAATAAAAAAATTCAAAAGTTGGAAGTCACGTGACCCCAGAACCCGGTCCGCAAGTTTCTCTGTTGACTACGGATTCAAGTCATGCTTCATCGGAGCATGAACATTGCCTCAAAGTGGAAATCTTAATGACAAAGTAATTATAATGTATGAAATTTAGCATAGTCCAAGGACTCCCACCCAAGCTTCCAACCCAAATGTTAACGTGCTCCCCCCATTTTACTTTTGTCATTTTCCCCAACTTCCTTGTCCATTTGTCTTAATTCAGGAAGATAATAACAAGTGGATGATGTAAGTGTTATGTTATAATTCTAATCAACTTTAGATATAAACACTTTTAATGTATAATTAATGTATATTTACGATAAGATTATTAAATAATAGAATTTATAGATTCAAGTCTTGGAATTTGTTAATCACAATGAATTGTTTGTGAGATACAAATTACATATGACTGAATCTTAAATCGTCTCTGGTCGTACATAATAACGAGATACGGATATCGTTATTACGGATAGACCACCACATGTGACATTTCTTGTGAAATAAGTAGCTGATCTCGCAAACTAAAATGTGTCGACACTTAAATGAACATGTAGATGTTTTGTTATAAAACAAAACATTGGAGACCTACTGGGGAGATTCCATGTAGATAACTATCTGAGTATCAGTAGTTAATCTCTAACTTTCGATAGTGAAATTAGTCATTTGACTTGGGTCATCATAGTGTCTTATATTAGGACAGTCATATTTTGATGATGTTGAATGTTGCTCTGCTAATGATCGCTAATACGGTATCATTCGGGTATGTTAAGAATCATATGAAAATTGTGAATGATCAATAGAGAATTCATCATTCTTAGATAGTAAGAGATTATGATCTACCTTTCATTTAGTTAAGTTAATAACGAAATCTTTGTCCAATGTGTATTCATAAGTCGAAAAAGAATTTTCGACTTATATTGACTTAACAGTGGAATAAAAGATATGATCGATAATTGAGATGACACATATCCATATTTCATGATTGATTGGATTATATTGAAGAATGATTATAGTTTCATGGTAAACGAATACGTCTGATTTTGTCATACCACGTGACATTTCTCATTAGATGTATTGCCCTAATCCATTGTTAGATGTTAATTTGGGACGACGAATGTGAATTGGTGGTAAATTAAAAGAAGTATTTTAATTTATCGATTTTGATTATATCAAAATAATAATTCACGTCGTTAGATATTGTGATCGGGAACCTGATGAGTCACACACAAGAGAACCAGAAGAATGAAGTTCACCAATTAATTAATTAACAAGTGTTGTATAATTAATTAATTGAGTTGCTTGTTAATAGACCCGAAATTCATGGACCAAATTTAATTAATTAGTCATTCGAGTTTCAGAAAAATAGAACAGAATAGAACATAACACAATTCATATTCTTGTTAGTACAAGAAAATAGAAACCCTAATTCTCTTATTTTTGTTCCATGCATGAATGTTCATTGGAGGTTGGACAATTGGACAGCTGTGAATTGCAAATCATGATTGTTCGTATTCCAAAATTAACAAAGAAGTTTGCAGATTTATCAAATATATTATTCTAAATACAATTTCTATCTAAATACAAAGAAAATTTGAGGTGGAAATTAAAAAATAATTTATTTTTCACTTTGCATAATTAATTAATTTCCACATATGGTCCATGCCATTATAAAAGCAAACAAATTAGTGGGTTGGGAGGCATTTTGGTGGGGCTAAGGGGGCAGTCTTTGCAATCTCCCCCATATCACCCACTAAGAAACAAGCCAAGGTATTTGTTTTGTTTTAGTCACAAGTTACTTTCTTGGATTTGTGTTATGCTATATGATAAAACCAAAATTTGGCCAGCTCATGTTCCCATCCACTATGTATAGTGACAAATGAAGGCTTAATGGAAAGCTCAGGATTTTACGAATCCATATTCCTCTGAAGCCCCCAAGGGACAACAAATCAATAAAAGACAAAAAATAAACCTCTTTGATCTGTCAGCAAACAACCATGGAAAAGTCCCTCAAGACAAGAAATGCTTTAATTGCATTTTACTCGCTTCACAACAAAAACTTTACCCTTAAAACTTTTAATATTCAAAGTAAGAGTAATCTTGGGATTTAGTTTTCTGGGGTTTTCAGCAATTTAGTTCTGTACTTTGGCTGGTAGGTTTTTTGATCCTCATGCTGAAGCCTTTTCGTTGATATCTTGTTTGCATTTGCGTATATGTTGAAATTCATTTTGCACCTAAATTATTAGCTTTCTTGGTAAATGAAAATTTCATTTTTTTGAGAATTATAGTTAAATGTACTGTAGTTGGCTTATTATCTATGATAGGCTCCAAAGCTTCTCTTTTCATATGTTAAAAACACTAGTACAGGATAAGAGCTCGGTGTGTTAAGTTGTAAAGTTTTGGGGGAAGGGATGAACTATTTGAAGGTAAAATTTTGTACTCAAATTGTTTAATCAAAGGATGACCATTGATTAAATCATGTTTCAGCTTCGTTCAGGCGAATTTATCGATATCTGTTGTTTGATATTGAGGTGACACGGAGAAATGAAAGGGGGTGTCGAATAGGATCTTGATATATGTTTATGTGTCAGTCATATGTTCTAGTACTTGTTTAAGAACTGATTTTGATAAAATAGATAAAATATGAGAAAAACATCTAGATGGTGAATTTGGATTGATGAAAAAGTTGAATTAATAAAAAGCCGTAGCCGTAGCCGTAGCCGTGACCTTACATACAGAGCACACTCATACTCTTCTAACCGACACATTAGTTGTTTCATATTCAGAAAATCCAAAATATGTGGTATAATTAGCTAAAGTTTAACGCCTGGATTACTGTTTTTGATAATTGATGATTTTATATTATAGCGATACTAAAATATTGATGTCGAAGTTCTATTGTAACTTGTCTATATTCAATCACTATTTTGGTACACAATGATCTTGCACTTAGAAAATGCATTATCTGGAATCTTTGCACGCTGTAGGTCATTACTTTTATACGTTGCTGGGTGGACTTCACTGTTGGTAGAACCGTAGAAGAGATGGTTCAAGAGGGATCTTCGTCTGTAAGTTCGTCACCTCTGCATCTGTTTTCCATGATGTCTCTTTCACCCGGTTTAGGATCACCATATCCTTGGCTCCGGGAAATGAGATCTGAGGATCGAGGCCTTTTTCTGATCCATCTTCTTATTGCCTGTGCTAATCATGTTGCTGCTGGTAACGTCGAGAATGCCAATATTGGTCTTGAATATATTTCAAATCTTGCATCACCTGATGGTGATACCATGCAGAGAATTGCAGCCTATTTCATGGAAGCGCTTGCTGATCGTATGCTTAAAGCTTGGCCTGGGCTGCACAAGGCCCTTAATTCCACCAAAATAACATCGGTGACTGAGGAAATTCTTGTTCAGAAGTTGTTCTTCGAGTTCTGTCCCTTTCTAAAGCTTGCCTATGTGATCACAAACCAGGCGATTCTTGAAGCTATGGAAGGGGAAAAGGTGGTTCACATTATTGATCTCCATTCTTTTGAGCCTGCACAGTGGATTAATCTTCTCCAGGCATTAAGTGAACGTCGTGAAGGCCCGCCTCATACAATAATTACAGGCATCCATGAACAGAAAGAGGTATTAGAACAAATGGCTCATCGATTGAACCAGGAAGCTGAAAAATTAGACATCCCGTTTCAGTTTAATCCTATAGTTAGCAGATTAGAAAATCTTGACTTCAAAAGTTTACGTGTCAAGTCGGGAGAAGCTGTAGCTATAAGTTCTGTGCTTCAGTTACATTCTCTCTTGGCACTCGATGATGAGACGCTACGAACAAATTCCCCTTTGGTGAATAAGAGTCCTAACGCCGTCCACTTTCGAAGAGTCTTGCAAATGAACCCACACACTCTAGGCGACTTTCTTGATAAGGATGTGATTAATAAATGTAGTGTAAGTCCAGATTCTGAATCATCTTCACCACTACCTTCGCCCACTCCACCGAAGATGGCAAGTTTTCTAAACGCCATTTCGGGTCTTTCCCCAAAATTAATGGTGGTGACTGAGCAAGAATCAAACCACAACGGGTTTAATTTAATGGAGAGAATCATGGAAGCATTAAACTTTTATGCAGCACTGTTTGATGGCTTGGAGTCGACTGCCCCAAGGGCACTCGTAGAGCGTCAAAAGATTGAGAAGATGCTATTTGGAGAGGAAATTAAGAATATTATATCTTGTGAGGGTCTCGATAGAAAGAAGAGGCACGAGAAGCTTGACAAATGGAGTCCTCGGCTTGAGTTGGCTGGTTTTGGGAACATCGCTTTGAGCTATGATGTCATGTTGCAGGCAAGGAGATTATTACAAAGTTACAATTATGATGGATACAAAATCAAAGTTGAAAATGGTTGCTTTATAATCTGCTGGCAGGATCAACCACTTTTCTCAGCTTCAGCATGGAGGTTTAGAAGGTATACTTGATCATGTTAGCATCGAAATAAGTTGATATTTGCTTTTTTATTTTGTATAAAGAATTTTAGTTTTCCGATTCCCCTTCCAACTGCATAATGTGTCTACAAAAGGATGGAAAAAAACTCTCATAACTGTATTATATGTCAATTCTTCAATTTCTTTTGCCATCTTCCATTGTCCACAATGCACATGGATGCATATAAGCTAATAGCCTCGTACGATTTAATTGCTTTACTACAAATATTGCTTCTGTTGGGAGTTTGAAGTAACCTAAGCATGATTTTACTTGTAATTCTCTGAAATCCTTTCTTCTCTGTGTTTATAATATAAACTTGACCGAAAATAGGTGAAAAAACCATAGAAACAGTGAAGCATACAAGTAGAAGTTATTCATAAGACTACATTTTCAATGATGCATCACAAACACATTGTACTCAACCACAGCATCCCCTGATGTAATATTATACTTGTATGTCTTTGCCAGTGCATAGCCACGAGCAAAACGGAAAATCCCACTGCCTCCCACTACAGGCATTTCCCTGACTGCATCAAGCACCGGATTCCTCCCAAGAACACTAACCGAACTTCCATTAAACTTCCCTTCATTGAATGCAAAATTCACAACCATAAGTAGACTTCCATCATGTTGAGAAGTCATAGCATACATTCCCTGAGCTCTTCCAACAAGTTTAGAGCTGGGCTCAGGCCCTTCAGTTAGAGGGTCGTCTATCATCGCAGTGCTGCCGAAAGAATTCCTTTGACCAGCAACTAGTATGGCTGTTGGATGTTTCCCACTCACAATATCATGGAAGTAGAAATGGAGATGGTAAATCTTATCATCATGTTTAGTAGCCTTTGTTTCTGGGTATTTTTCTGAAAATTTTCCATCAGTAATGGCAAGAAATGTTGAAAGAAGAATGAAAAACATGGTGAAATGATCCGTGGAAGTGAGGAAGAAATCCATTTTTTGTTAGCTTTATTGTGGGGATGGAGAGTTGTGGGTATTAATGTCACGTCTTATTCTTTGCTTATTGGCTTTTAAGTTTCTAGAAAGGAATTATTGCTTCTGCCTGCTTTTAATTTCTATAGTGGAGGAAATTTGAGAAGGTGGAAATAAAGTTGGTGAAAAAAGAAGCAAACATAGACACTTGTTATTGCATTCTTAGTGTTGCTTATCTCATGTTAGGATGAAGTGTGTAATATATCATGAGATTTAAAATTAATTGAACCCAATGAATTTGTGTAGTCTCCTTGACACAATTTCTCTCCTTATTAATTGAGGTCTAGAGCAATTGTCTCCTATACAATAAATCCTCATTAGTGTGGATGTACCTATGTTGCACGGATACTTCAACTAGAGTAACCTGTCCGTACACGTGTTGATATCGACACTTCTCAGACACTCTATCATAATTATTATTATTTTTTTATTAGCAATATTATATTTTTTAACTTAAAATTATTGATAGATAACAAATAAGTACTCATATTTAAAAGATTTCAATAAGAAAATTAGTAATAAGTAATGAAGCATTTAAAGAATTTATTCGTTGTGTCGTGTCAAAAATCGAGTGTCGGATATTATGTCAGATATACGTGTCCGTGTCGGTGCATCGTAGTGATGTACCTCAACTACATAAGAATTAATGAACAAAACTCTATTTTATCACCTAACTTTGACATTGAAAAATTGTACAGCAAAAAGCGAATGAACTTCTATAGCACGGAGGAGAATCTTTAATTTTAGCATGTTTATGTTTAGATTCATGAATATGGTCATTAGGGAAAATATGAATCCTGTAGGATCTGCCTTGATGATCCAAAGGCATCTCTGTGATGATGGTCAAAATGTATGAACCACAGCTTTGCTTCTTCCACAAACAAAGCTTTGCATTTCCGACACGATTCATGTTTCTCATCATCATAAGCCATATCTGAATTTCCCATTGCTATTTTACTGGGAAAACTCTGCCCAAATTTGGGTACATTACAGTTGATTTTTTGTTCTACAGTAACAAGTATTTGTAAAATAACTCCAGTAAGAAGAAAAATGAAGGTGTTAAGAGACCTTTGTGCTCCAACCTGAGTCCTATATTTGATCAAATATGTAAGCAAGATGTACACAAGTATAAGCCAAAATCGAATGCATCCAATCTATAAAAACAACAAAACATCAAGTTTTACCCCAAATAAATTTGAGGTCGGCTATATTAATAATTATTTAACCATTGTGTTCGGTTCATCTATCCATTTTCTAATCGCATCATCTCTAGAGACTTCGGGAGCATTCAATAGGCTTCAGGATCATGGGCGGAAATAGGGCAGCCAATTTATGTTTTTCGTGTGTAAAAAAAAAAAAAAAAATTTACCTAGTGCAAAAAATAAAAATAAAAATAAATAAAATTTGTTCTCTCCAGACTCCATCCCTGCCTGATTAGTGTAGCAAGCATGTAGTAAACTCTAGGCCGACCCTGAGATTTGAATGGCATGTGCGACATTTTAAAATGATGCCCATTTCATGTAATTAAAAAAAAATTATTGACACCAACAAAAAAAAAAGAAAACTTAAAATGGTGTCCCTTTCATGTATCAAACACTTACCTTCTAGAACCAAAAAAATTACAAATAATAATACAAGTAGACAATCGGCACCAATAATTATACATATATAAACACATATAACAATTTTTTTTCTTCTTTTTTTGTGCCCTACAATGTTGAGACCTTGTGCGGTCGCTCAATTCGAGCACCCTTAGGGTTGCCTTTGAGTAAACTTATTAAGTCTGTGAAACTTTTAATATTGCTGGGGTTCAGAAATGAGAAAGAGACGTTTTTCAGTGTGTATAATCTTTAAACCTAAGGAAGCCACATTAGGCTCAGGGATGCCCGCACAGGAGATAATATAATGATATCCCTTTTTTCTCTCAAATGACCATCTGTTTCTTGTAATTCTCTTATTGTTGCTTTGGATGAGTTTGGTACGTAACTGTGTAAAGGGGAAAAGTGAAAATAACAAAAAATCAGGCCTTTAGTTTGAGTTTTTAAAAAATCAGGTAAATTAAAACCAAAAATCTATTAAAACCCTAAATCTATCCCTTTCTCTCATCCCACCAATGCCGCCGCCTCCATTTCTACCCTCTCACCACCATCGCCGGCCGCCTCCTCCTCCCCTTCCCTCCCCCTCCGCTGTGATCAGCAGCGTGAAGCTGCTACGAAGCTTCACACTCACGCTGCTGAACGCCAGCAGCGTTTTGCTGCTGCCTTTCAACAGCATGACCGAACGCCAACAGCGGGACGCTACTGTCGTTTAGCAACGTGACCGACGCTGTCGTTCAGCAGCGTGACACGACGCTGCTGCCGGCGTCGCAGCAGCATTCTGCTGTGTGCGTGGTGCTACAGGCGTGGGTGCATTCTGCTGTGTGTGCATTTTTGCTATGTGTGCGTGGGTGCGTGTGGGGACAGATCTGTGTGCGTAGGTGTGTGGGTGTGGGGGCGAATTTCTGTATAGGCGGTTTGGGTGGTGGTTGTTGGTGGTGTTATTGTTGGTGGGTGTTTTAAGGATTAGGGTCGGATGTTGGTGGTGAGGGTGTTTTTCTTGGTGTGGTGGTACGGGCGGCGATTGGATGGTTGTTTTTGTTATTATTACGGCGATGATTGTGGTGGTGTTGTGTCTGACAATGGTGGTGGTGTTCAAGCGGTGACGGTGTCTGTGACCAATAATTGATGTGACGAATTGTCTGTGACCAATAATTGATGTGACGAATTGTCTGTGACCAACTATTTGGTCGTTCTGTGACCTGTAACCAAGTGTATTGAGATTGGGGAATGGGTGCAGCGAATGAGACGAAGTGTCTGTGACCATCTATTTGGCTATTTGGTTGATATGTGACCTGTGACCAATTATTAGTGATGTGCTGTGATTGGGGGAACGTGTTTGGGTGTATGTGACCATCTATATGGTAATTGTGACTTTAAAAATTTATTAATCTGTGACTCAATATATAATCTGTGACCAACAAATTTTCTTCATTTGTGAAAAATCTGTGACCTATAAATTTTTTCAATTGTGACCCCAAAATAATCTGTGGCCAATTAATTTGATATGTTGTGACCGAAAATTAAATTTTCAACTATTGAATAAGATATTTGTGACCTCGGGATCGGAGCAATTACCGAAATTCAGTGGCGGCAAAACGGTCATCGAAATAGTCGTCAGAATTAAGCGCTGCCGGAGAATAGTCGCCGGAATAGTCACCGGAGCAGTGGGGGCGATGGAGGTGGGGTGGGGTGGGTCAATTATATTATATTACAATTAAATATTAAATTTAATAGATTAATTGTAAAATATAATTAATTAATTAATTCATAGAAAAACCTGAATTTTGTAAATTTAAACATTGGGGCGTGATTTTTGATTTTATGAAAGATAATACCTGACCCATGAATTTTTCCCCGGGAAAAATTAGCACAGTTCTTAGGCTGATCTACAAGTATGGGTCACCATAATAATGGACTTTTGACAAGGCCCACCACAAGTCCAAAAGAGAGCTACAGTAAAAGTGGCCCTAATAGCTCAAAAGACTTCAAGAGAGCCCAATATCGGTAGGGGTTTAGATCAACAGTCCAATTTATTGTCCACTCAATTAATTATTGACACATATTTTTAAATTTATAGGTCATCTCAAATTTATCATGGTTAACTTCACCACTAACCTATCAAATTGTTGACATGCTAATTTAAAATGACGTGTCAATAATTAATTGAGTGAACAGCAAATTGGACAACAGATTTCAAACTCTAAAATGAGGTTTGAATAATATGCTCCATTGATGCCGGAGCAAATCATGCTCGATATCTAGAATTTATAACACGACAACCATCATACAAGGATGGAAAGGCAGAAGAAAAAGTTAAGTATAAGCAAATATTCTAGAATCATCCAAATTTTATCTTAACTTTCCCATTCTATTCGAGTTATAGCTTGAGTGTTGAAGGGTCTATGCCGGAAACCCCTTCCATGCCGTCTAACATTTCTCTTTGAGTGCACGAGTTAGCTTGTGGAACTCAAACCAGAAGGTGGAAACTACTTTAAAAGTATGTTTGTTATATTGTGTTGGTGATGCGGGCTAAATATAATTGCGGGTGAAAGAGTTGTTGTATATTGAACAAATAAAAAACAAAGTTTAATTCGCAGGAGCATGAGTACAACTATATAATAAGGTGATTGAAAATGTAGTATGAAAACTGTAAATGAAAAAAAAAAAAGGACAATCAAGAAATAAAGAAGAAGAAGAACAATCCGAGACAAATGATTTTCACTCTTTCCTTAAGATAAAATTACCCCACAACGGTGTTCACAATTCACGGCATTTGTCTCCCAAGATACAACATATTCAACTTGTTGTAGTAGCACTTCAAACCACAAGTTACGGCGAACTTTCGATAAAGTTTCTCTCTAGAAAGAAGAAACGAGGTTTTGAATCAATTTGGAAGTGATTTGCAAGAGTTTTTATGCAATGTTCAATGCAAATATGGTATGAGATGCTTAATGGACATCCACGGGTCCTATATATAGAGGATGAGGGATTGTGAATTAAGTGACGCACCCCAAATTTCAACGACTCTTGCCAAAGGTCGCACCATTCACTATCGCTAGCCTATCGACATTGCCTCCCTCGAGAGATAAAAATAGCGACTTTGTCACTAGCTTATCGCTACCCTATTGCTGGCATGTAGCTCGAGCGACAACCCAACAATAAGTTAGCAATAGCCTTAGTCAATTTTCTAGGCAACTTCCTCTATTTTCTTCCCAACTTTGATTCGCAATTTCTCATTCATTCGGAATTGGTCTTGAGATTCCAAATATACCACGACGATCTACTCGACGAGTAGAACAAGTCGGTCCATTTATATTTGTAATTTGGCCATCGGATAAGGTCCGAATATTTGGATGAAGTTTACACGAAAGTCATTTTTTCCAAGTTCTTGGTTTTGGCACTTAACCAAATTTTCAATCTTCTAAACCAATTTCCAACATATTGTAAAGAATATATTGGATAGGACTGCAGTCTGAAGATGAGAAAAACAAGTTCAAATCCTGGCACATAATGATATTTCAAAATAAAACACACGGGTTACAGCAAGCATAGTTATATTGATGCTGAAGAAACTAAAAACACCACATAAAGGAAATGACTATAGTTTCCAAATTCTCTTGGAAGACTGAACTATGTCAGAGGAATACTTTCAATGTCTGCAGACATCTATAATCCAACTGAGCTGCTTCTTCATATCACCTGCTTTGCAAATGATAAAATAATGTTGCAAGTGATATCAATTAAACTGCATTTCTTTAATTTTTTATAGCATTGTTTTTTTTCTTAACGATGAATATGAAATGAGAGTTTATAATTTTACTTGTAAATGGTATCATCTGCATGCTTGAATTGGTCTTGAGTGGACTAGGCTGCTGAACTATTTGCCTGATGAGGTTCTCATGGCAAGACTTTTTCGAATGCTTCAACCAGCAATGCAACTTTTCTCTTGCGAGCTGGAGCAAGTGTTGCGACTGCTTGTCTGAGTGCATAATCAAGCATCCATTCTTCTGAATTTTTCCTTTCGTCCATCATCTGATGCTTGAGATCAACCTTTTCGGCCTCTGGATCAGGCTCAGCTGGTAGATAGTTTGGTACTCGTGGATTGAATTGTCTTGATTCCTCATCGATGGATCTCTTGCATCTGGCTGTTGCTTTTAGGTTTTTGCAGGTGTCAAATGTATTATCCGATTTCACTAATGCATCCCTCGTCAAGCAGGTGTCCATTTTTTCTGCCTTGGTTGCATTTGCTACTTCTCTTTGAACCACGTGATCTCCATTTTCAACCACATTGAGCTCAGGCATGCCTAAGCAATCCATGGGAATCAATTCCCTGAAATTATCAGCTTCATTACAATGATTCACCAAGTGGCCCTGATATTCATTGTTTCTTGTCTGAGATTCCTCATCTGATGCTTTTATCCCAGTCGACTTTGCAGCATCAGATTGGTCTTTCACATCTGCTCCATTGTCATTAACAGTGGTAGAAAGATCTGCCTGAATAATACAGTTTTGATATGTTTCTGGATCTTCACAAATAGGAAGAACACCTCCATCGAAGGCCTCCCAATCGAGTGGATATATTTTAGCAGCATCAGATTGACACTCTTCTCTAATACCAGGGCTGCCAACATTTTCCTTGTACTGCTCATTCAGATTTCTCGTGCTCACATTATCAGGAACTTCAGAACCCTCCTCGTTTTCATGAATCGAAGTTCCATCTTCTAACATCATGTTGTTCTGTTTCTCTTCATAAGTATTCAGGTCCGAAAGCATGATATCGTTCTTATCCTCTTTTGCTGCCTCCAGTTTTTTTCCCTTTTGATCCTGACGAAGAAAAGAAGTAGTCTCAGTGTTCAAGCTGTCCAGGTATGCATATGAACCTGTTGATTCAGAGCTCCAGCTTTCTTCATCTGCCAGAATTTCATCAAAGCAACTCCTAACATTTTCATCTGGATTGAAAATAGCTTCTTCCTGAATGATGCAGCCATCAACTTCAGATAAATCAACTCCTTTCCGGTCACATTCTTTTAGGCCTTTAAGTGAATAATCATGATGATCATCATCAATATAGAAAACAGGGTATTCCCCTGCCTCCCAATCCATACCCGAACCATCAGAATCAAGTTCTTCTGATTGAACACTTTGCACGTTTTCTCTTGTGATCTCAGTCAGGCCCCTTGAGCATCCAAGTTTTGTTTTCTCTTCAGCCAAGGAAGGCTTGTCGATTTTCTCGGCTGCTCCAATTTCATCAGGAAAGAACACAGCATCATCTCCGTTTTGATCAAAATTTTCGCCTGAATCACAGTCAGTACAAGGTTCTTCGTCTTCATTTTCCTCTTCCTCTGCCTTTTCATCACTTGTACTCCGATCAATCTCGGTTTTCTCATCATCACCTTCCTTCTCTCCATATATTTCAACAAAGAAATCCCCATCCTCTTCTTGAATCAGAGGACTAATTGTCGAACGATTTAAATTATCTTGACTCTGAAGTTCCCTATCGAAACTTAGACCATCTCCAGCAGGCTTTGATCGCCTTGGGGACAGACACCCCAGCTTCAAGCCCCTTTGAGTCTTGATCATAAGCCTTCTTGCAAACAAGAACTTCTTCAATGGCGGCATGGGGGCATGCTTATGACCATTCAAAGAACAATAATTATACGGACAGACCTTGATTACAGAGGTCCCCTCTGTTTCTGTTCCTCCAGGATTAAGACTTAGGTAACTGGGAAACTTATAATCTTTCAAAGTTGCTGAGCATATTGATCTTTTAACATCTGAATTTTCACGTAATACAACTGGAGAACATTTTTTTGCAGATGATCTTCCTGGTTTAAAGCTAGGAGTTTTTGTCAAAATCCTAGATAACATTCTTGATGAACGCGAACTTTTTCTCCGTGAATTTGTACTCTCAGGACTAGTATTAGAACTTCTTGAAGAACTCACCTGGGATCGCTCCTTTCTTGCCTCAGAGCTACTGGTGGACTTCATGTAATTCGGCGTTGTCGTCAATATGTCCATGGCGCCTGTCTGCTTCTGCGGCGTTGCAAGAGGCGGCGGCGGCAGAGGCTTTCGGAGCTGCCGCTCTTGCCTTCCCATATTCAGCAAGCGCAATTTTTCAAAATCTTGACGCTTCATTGATCCTGATTTCTTCATCTTCTTCTTCAAATCTGTTCCTCGATTCTTCCCATCCTGTTGCTGCAATTGATCACTATCAGCTTGGAATCCAGTTCCAAGCTTGTTGATCACCTTTCTTTGCAACGTCTTCTAAGGAAAAACATGGAACTTGAAGTTGAAGTTTTCAGAAGATTTCTTGGCTTAATGATAGAGATTTCCAGCACTAGAAGAAAAGCGGTTTCCTTTCAGTTTGTCACTTCAGAGGAAAACAATCCACGTAATAAAATATTTTATATAAAAAATTTAAATTATTCTTATTTTTTAACTGCACATTCTTAAAAAAAAATTCAAAATATTATTTTTCATCAATTTCTTTTTATACTGGTAGTCAAACGAGTGCTAAATTACAAGGAAGGGAGATTCCAAGGTTTGGTGTTACGTTTGGACGAATTGGCGGCTTTTTGGATGCATTTTCAATTGATATGATAATAATTTTGAATAGGATAAATTTCACGGGAAAACTGCAGTTACGGTATCAAATCTTTCACTTTTTTGTAGATTTTGTCCAGACCTTTCATTTGTAGGTACCAAACCTTTAAACAATTCGCACTCAGAGTTCAAATTGACAGAAACCGTTAGTTGATCAATAATTAAATATCTTACTAATTTTTGACCAATTTATAAAGGATGAATATGTAACTTCAAATTTTTCATATAAAAAAAATTAAAATTAAAGAATTAAAACCCCAAGCTACTACTGTTCATTTTCTCCCCCATTTCCCTTTCTCCCTACCCTCGCTGCCGCTGTCATCACCCACCACCACCATTCACCACCACAACCTCCGCCTTACCCACCATTCATGTACCCAATAAAAGCTCCATCTTCAATAAAAACTCCATCTCCAAAAATATTAGCCAAATATCTCAAATCATCTATCTACAATACATTAAACCGCCAGATTCCACCTCCGATTCGATCATGGAAAACCCTGACAACTGCTACTCCCACCACCGCCATAACTCGCCCAAATCCACTTCTCTCACAACCAACCCATTGTTATCCGATTTCGATGGAGTCGCAAAGGGTCACGAAAATTTCATCTGGGCCGCCTTCACAGAGAATTTCCAAGAAGTTCAATCGGTGTTGGACTAGAACCAGATTCTTATCCAACAAGTCAACGAGAATTACCAGTCGAAAATCCATGAATGGTGGTGGGTGATGGCAGCGGCGGTAGGGTGTGGGGAAAGGGAAGGGGGGAGAAAATGAATAGTAGTAACTTGAGGTTTTTAATTCTTTAATTTTAATTTTTTATATGAAAAATGTGAAGTTACATAATTACCCTTTATAAATTGGTCAACAATTGGTCAGATATTTAATTATTGGTCTACTAATGGTCAAACTAACAGTTTCTGTCAATTTGGACTCCGAGTGCGAATTGTTTAAATGTTTGGTACTGTGGATGATACAAATGAAAAGTTTGGGTAAAGTCTGTAAAAAATGAAAGATTTGATACAGTGGCTGCAATTTTCCCTAAATTTCACTACTAATTGCAACCGGATAAGTAATAGAAACTATTCTCTAATTCAATCTTATCTAATTGGAATTTCCAACCTTTGAACACTGTAATAATGAATTCGAACATTCAATTTTTGATACTTGAAGTTTCAAACTTTTCAATTGTTTGAATCGAAAATCTTTTTTGAGACAAATAGTTAGTTGACCATTAAAAAGTTAAATTTCAGGTGAAATGATTATTGTAATTAAGACTAATTTAAAAAATAATAATAATAAAGAAAAAAAAGATAACAAAACAAAAGACTAAAAAATAAAGTCAAAGAAAATAAAAATAGAAAACATACACACCCCAGACTAGGGGTGGCAAACGGGTTGAACGTCTCATCGGCTGAACCGCTCAATTGGTCAAAATTTGGCTCGTGGGCTATCGAGCCCAATCAAGAGTCGAGCGGATTCACCTCGCCTGGTCACGAGCGAGCGGTTGGTGGCTCGCCACTTAGTGACCAAATTGGTCGTTGAACTTACTAACGTGGCCATTTTGACCACTTTTTTCCTTCTTCCTTTTACTTTATAAATATCCCAACTCATTTCAAAAAAATTTAACACACCAACAACAATTCTTACTCTCTTCCACATTCCACATTCCACATTCTACATTCTACACTCTACTATATTTTATCTTCAATTTCAATTATTCAACATCAATTATCACACTACAAATTTACAATCTTGTACTTTATTTCTATACTCTTTATTTACTTACTTATTTTACTATACAAAATACAATACATATTCTATACATAATATTTTATACACCAATTCATTACGATTTACGTTCTTACAATTATCAAATTTCTAAATATTTTTTTGTCATTTCATCTTCATTCAAGGAACCAAGTTCTTATATTATCAATTCATCACAAATGGATCTACAATCATTTGTTAAGGGGTTGTTCGGTATTGAAGGCGAATAACCTAAAATGTAGCAAAGTCAATTTCACAATGAATTTGCCGATCGTAACGAAGTATTCATTCCCGAAAATATTCCAGATTTAGATGCTCACGGAAGTAGTAATCCAATTGATTTGAATGATGTTGATGTTCTCGAAATGGAACATGAGGGACCAGTTACTCCTGATGCAAAAGAGAAGCGAAAGGAGAAAAATCGACAAAATGTTGGGAGCACTTTAAATTGGTTTCAACAGGTCGTACGATCGATAGAATCGAAGAGTGCAAAGCAGTATGCAAATACTGTCAAACACGATTGGCTTGGCAAAAGGGCATCAGTACCACCTACCTCAATCGTCACTACAATAAATGTGCGGAGAAACATGGGCTTGTTGGTGGCACTCAAACGCCAACTGTAATCTAGTAGTCCAATTGTTGTTTCTGCTTTTACAACACATCACATAGATGTATTCGGAGGAGAAAGCTCGAACGAGAATGGTGAAGTTCGTTGCCGATACTGAGTTTTTCCTAGTAATAGCGGACAACCAATATTACGTCTCCTATGTAAAAGAATATCTTCAACAGAAGTAACTTGATGTAAGTAGAAACACTCTTTGATCCGATATAATAGAATATTTCTTTAATATAAAAAAACAATTAATTATTGATTTGCAAAAATATGGTCGTGTTATATTTTCAACTTCGGATTTATGGGAAATAATTAATAAAATAGATTATATAGCTGTAACTGCACACTACATAGACCCATTTTAGTGTATGCATAAAAAGTTTATTACTTTTAAAATAATTGAGTTCCCACATAATGCTAATAATATATTTAACGTTGTGAGAATTATTAGAGAATATCATTGCAAAAGTAAAATTCATTCTTTTACATTTGACAACACTAGTGTTAATAAATCATTTGTTGATAAGTTGTGTAGGGTACTGTAGCCTAATTTCGATGGTTATTTATTTCATGTTCGTTGTATGAGTTATATTTTTTATTTAATTGTGCAAGATGATTTGAAACATATTAAGAACGAAATTCAAAGTATTAGGGTTGCACTAATATATATAACGATTTCACTTAATAGAAAACAAAGTTTCGAGGAATTTTATGCTGAATTTGGAATGACAAATACAAAAACATTTGTTAGTAACGTATGATATAGATGGAACTCGACTTACTTATTATTGAAATCATGCTAAGGATATGAACATTTAAAAAGTGAATTTTATAACAGTAGATATATTAGAAACGATGATAACACTATTTTCAATGAATCTGATCAGATGTTAGCTTTTAAAATTAAATAAATTTTGACAAGTTTTTTTGACTTTACAAATATTTTATCTAGAGTGTACTATTTCATTAACTGTATGGTACTTGAGCGTCTTTATATCATTGCAAGGACCGTTGATAAATATAAAATCTTAATGAAATTATAATTTCTATGGAATTAAAGTTTAAAAAATATTGGAAAAACTTATCTATGTTATTTCCTTTGGCATGCATCATGGACACCCGATACAATTTATCAGGTACTAAATATGTAATTGATCAAATTTTAAAAGCTTTAACTTTAAGCGCGCTTATCACTTATAGAAACTTAGAACAAACATTATACAAATGTATGAATTATATGCACAACAAGTGGGTGCAAATATTAGTCGGGCACTCTCTGCACCTTATCCTTTTGCTAATCTTGAAGAAGACGAACTTGAAATACGGAATTTATGTGAAGACATTGACACGTATAGATATGATGCAGTAGGTTTTTCTAGCATGTCTACCGCATATAATCAGACATTGGACGTAAGTCCAAATTCATTGACTACTAAATTAATTGATTACTTTAATCATCATACACCTAGAAATGTATCAATTAGAAGAAGTTCAGAAAAAGTAATTGAATTATGGTGAAAGTACGAACGACGATAGCCAGTTGTATTTGCGACTGCAAAATAACTACTAACACCTCTGTAGCACTGTAAATTCGAAATCTATTTTTAGTGCATATAAGATGGTTGTATTCAAGGTCGGGAGCCGATTGAAAAAAAAAGAAGAAGATCTTTTGGAAGCGTTAATGTGTGTGAATGACTTGACAAGATGCTCATTTCCAATTGCAAGATAAGTATGTCGAAATTGCGTGTCGTCAAGTAAATGATATTTAATTTAATCATATTGATAACATTTGTTATTTCATAAACTATTTTTAATTTTTTGAAAAAATTGTATACGCAACAAGTTGTTCGTGTACAAGTTTTAATTTTGTCTATTCGAAATTTAAGTTATCAGTTTCAAGTTAGAATAAAGGAGGAAGATTTTTTTTTAAAAAAAAAAAAATAAGAAATTCGACGAGCTCATAGGTCAAGCTTGGCTCAACCCACGAGCCATGATCTCGAGCCATTGAAAACGAGCTCCGAGTTCGGCTCGTGGTCAATATGCTTGTCTAGGCCCATTGTCAATCCTACCCGAGATGCTCACGTTGGGTTGTGGGCATTGAAAACATTGAGTGTTTTCGATTTTTATCTTTGTTTTTGTTTTTTTACTTTTTGTTTTTGTTTTTTTACTTTTATTTTCTTTATTAATTTGTTTTAAATCAAACTAGTAAATGTTCATTTGACTCAAAATTTGACTTTCCCAAAGTACTCTCGAGCGCAAACTTTAAAAGGTTTTGGACTAGAAAACAAAGCTTAAGTTTGGAACCCCCCAGGTGCAATTTACTCTTCTAAATATGGTTAATACGATTAGTTTAATTTAATTACAATTTATGTAATTAATGACGTCAACATTAAGTGAAATTTGGCATTGGTTCAAATAAAATGTTTTGCTGTCAAGTCTAAATCTTCATCTATTTACGAAAACCTTTTTTTTTTTTTTTTTTTTACTTTTAAGTTTTTTTCTTTTAAGTTTTATAATTTATTCACCCACCCACCGATTTCACCCACGCCAAGCAACCCTAATCTTAATAGACGCATCACTATAGGAGAGTTTATCTTGCAATAATTCAAAAAGCCGAATGCCCCGAACGCCAAATTGGCGAAACTCCAAATTCGATCCAAGCCGCCACCCATGACGTTGCCGCCGCCACCACATCACTACCACTGTTCACACATGTACACAAATGAATGAACTAATATAAAAAAAATTGTTAAATTATTGACTTGTTTTTCGATAATATTATAAATAATTCTTTAAGAAATATTTTAAGTTATTTTAACATTAAAAAGGTATAAAATTATAAACATTCGTCATGTATTGAAAGGTTTTTTTGTATGTGATTATCAATGATATCATGGACGACATTGTCATCAAAGACGTCGATAAATTGCACTGGATAAGCATGGTGCGACGGGTTCGACCGAGAAAGTGTTGGTAGGGGATTCGAACTCGCGACCTTCGATCTCCGTGCTCAACTGCTCCACTAACTCGATCACTCGAGAAGAAGTTATCTTAGTACTTTATTTACTTGACTATGTATGGATGGTAAACGAAATGCAATAGGGTGGGCTACTAGAGATTAGACTTGTGACCGACCATTGAATATGAAATTTAGCGTACCTAAGATCCGTGGCCATAATTCAGTTGGCGGCTTAAATAAGTTTAATTTTCTCTACTCAAAAGAGTTTTAAATATGATATCAAAGGGGAGCATGCTCGAGTTTTGTTTGACTTCTTTAGAGAATATAAAATTAAATTTTAAGACAAATTGATAAGTTTAATTAACGAAATAGATAACGAAATATATCGTGTCCAAATTCAACAATTATTTTCTCGAACAAATATTTGCTGATTAATTTGACAATGAATTTTTAGGTTGCGTTTCATTACCAGAGAAATGTCTCTTTTTCACCCAAGTTCCTATTTTTGGATGTTTGGTTGACATTTTTTTCCATAGAAAACATTTTCCAAAAATTGGTTATATGACCATGTTTTTCTCAAAATTAAGGAAATATTTTCTTTAGGAGATGGTAGATTTTATTTTCCAGACAATTCTCAATTCCTTAAAACTCGACTTCCTCGACTCTTCTAATCACACAAAATCTCTTCTCTTCTTTGCATAAAATTTTCAGTCTCGTCTGCAAATATTTTCATTTTTTTGTTGAAGTCTTGATGGTCGTATTCTAATATAATTCAATTCGCCAGAGTAACATTTGAAATGCTCAAACTCTATTAATTTTTTGTTGTATTTTGAGAGACAGACGCTTGAACGAAACATCAAGCACGAGAGGTCAAATTTGTTTTAAGGTAACCGCATTTACGCATGCCTCGATTTATGGTGCAAGATGTAGACTCACTATTGTTGACAAATGCAATGTCTTGGTGGTATAATTTGAAACATATGCTCATAATTTAAAATTTGAGTAAGTAATTTAGCATATTTCAAGTTGCGAACATTATGCAATCATCTAATAAATGTATCTATTGGATACAAATTATAAATAGATGGTCAACACGGGGGTGATGGACCCCCCATATTCACGCTAATTAAATTTAAAAAATATAGGAAATTCAATCCGAATTTTAGCTAATGATTGTCAACTATCAAGTTTCTACACAAAGAACGAACATGCTATGAAAATTCATTAGATTGAAGAATATTTTTATTCTTCAATTAATATTTATTCAAATTCTCATTTCACATCATTATTAATTCAGTAAATGTCTAACTAGTAATGCCAAATTATAATATATTCAGTAATTGAACTTCTAGATCAATATCGTACGTGATTTAATAGTATTAACGTACAATATTAATTAATGAAACATATTTTAGAAACTTAATGTTCGTTATTAATTTAGTGAAAAATAAATTATTAGCAATAGTAAAGTTTGTTTCTCCATATCATAGCTCTTTTGGAGCTTTCAATCATATTTGTATAATTTGATATTGTATTAATATTATTTTTATCATTTTCTCTTTTTCATTTTCGGAGTCGTAACAAGTTCAAATAGATAGTCGATGTACATTAGATACTAAAAAATAATTGAAAAAATATGCTATATTATCACTTTTTAAGCAAATAAAGTCCAAATAGTTTTTTGCGGTTGCAAGACAAATGGGCAGCAAGCAATTTAATGACCACATAATATGTCCAAAATATCTTTTACGATTTAACCTGATCAACAATTGAAATTTAATTCAATGAATAACTTTTAATCAAAAAAATCCAAATGAAATTTGATATTTAAATAAACCACATCCAAATCTAACAATCAAATTTATACTTCTAATTTTAAGCACATTCCAGCAATACAAATGATATACGTTTAATATTAAAAGTAAACAATTTAGATTCAAAGTTTTGACTTTAAAATTTTTTTTTTTTCAAATAGTTAATCATAAATTTATTGAAGTACATTATTTAAATATATCTAGGGCTGGACATGTGTCGGTTTGGTTTTCTTAAGAATCGAACCGATCCAAATTTTTTGGGTATTTAATAAATGGAACGATCGGGTCCAAATATAATTATGGAACCGTTCGGGTTCAGTTCCGTATCATAATTAAATTTTTTAACAAATAGAAATGAAAAAAAGTACCAAAATCAGTAGCTACCGTCGCTGGTGAAATGAAGAAGTTTCAAATTCCATTTTAATGCTTATACTGCACTCATTCTACTTTGTACATGTAATATTATTCTTTATATAGATAGAAATAAAATTCAAATGTATGGTTCGAAATAAAGTTTGATCATTTATGAATGACTGATAATTTTACTCATTGAGGCTAAATAAAAATTGGTCGAGAATACAATAGTTCATATATGTGAGTCATTGTTTGGTATAGATTCTTTAAAACCCACTTTTCCCAAATATATTTTTAACCATGCATTCTCTTAATAAAATAATTTTACACGTGGACTATATTGTTTTTTTCTATTTTTAAATTATGCATTTGCACAAAAAAATAAAATAAATAAATAACTATTTTTAAAACTCACTTTCCCCAAACTCATTTTAACCAAATATTTTCTCAATAAAATAATTTTACACATGGACCATATTTTATTTTTTTATTTTTAAACTACGCATTCTCAAAAAAAGAAAAGAAAAGAAAAAAAATATTTTTAAAATTCACTTTCCTCAAACTCCATTTTAACCACACATTTTCTCAATAAAATAATTTTACACATGGATCATAATTTTTTTCTATTTTAAAGTATGCATTCTCAGAGAAAAAAAAATATCAAAAATTATTCTAAATTTTTTTACATCAAACGGGCTCTAAAAGTAGACTGCGGAGATACTTTAACTAAAATAATATGTTTTCAAAGATCTAAAACAAATTTTCTTTCTTTAGTGTGTGCGTAACTTGAAATAACAGAACTTGTTCAATTATATTACCAATATTACAACAATTGCAAATAAATGGAAGGAAAGATATTTGCCGTCCAACATAAAGAGAGAAAAATGGGGAAGGAAAAGAGAGAAACATTTGCTTCTTTGTTTCCCAAATTGTACCTGTGGAAATGCACACTTCTTGTTGCTTGCGTCAACTGTGAGTCCCTTTGTTGGTACCCTTCCGAGTTTAGCAGCATATAAAACATAATATCAGCCGTTCTGAAAGTTTTTTCATTTTGCAGTCTTGACCTTTCCCTTTTTCAGTTGATTTTGGGATTGGAACGACTCGAACCGGTCGTTCAGCAAAGGAAATCTCAGTTGCATGTACTTTGGTTTTCTCAAGAACTTGTTCAGCTGCAAGAACATCATGAACATGTACACAAATGAGTATACCCAGGGGCGGATCGAGATCAATTTTCTTGTGGGGTCAAAAATGAGATTTCAAAAATGTTTAGGTTAAAAAAAAAAATTTAAAAAAAAAAAAAAAAAACTCAAAAAAAAAAAAAATTTTTTTTTTTTTTGTGGGGATCATCTGACCCCATGTGGGTCCGCCCCTGAGTATACCGTATACAAATGACCTAAGTCTAACTTATAAGAGTACGCTTTAGTATAAGTGAAAATAAATGAGTATACCGTTATATTGTACGGAAAACCCCAAAAATAAGGCTATGTTTGATTCCTTAAGTTTTCCACGAAAATATTTCCCACTTTTTTCGCTGTTTGTTCCCCCCCCAACCCACCCCAACACGGAAAATCTGACCTAAATATATATATATTTTTTTTTTGCAATGGAAATAAATTTTATAACCAATTGTAAAAAAAAATAAAAAATAAAAAAAAATCACTTTAATGGACAATATTCATTTAAAACGAAGTCAAACGAACACTAAACTTTGATAAAAAGTGAAAAAATAGTTTTCGAGAATTTTTTTTTTTTTTTAACTTTTTGGCAATTGTAATAAATTTCATAACCAATTGTAAAAAAAAAAAAAATTCACTTTAATGAACAATTTCCATGTAAAATAAAGTTAAACGTGAACAAAAAGATCCAAAATTTTAAAAAATTTCAGGTGAAAAATTATACCAATCACACACATTTAATTAACAATTCTTTGATAAATAAGTTCTAAACAATTATTTTCCCTAGAATTCATTTTCCATCCCTACCAATCAAACGACCTTCCAAAAAACTCAAAACCGTTAAGAAAATTTAAAAGAATATGATTTATATTAATTACTCCCTCTCTCCTTGTCCTCGTCTCTTTTTTTTTCCCCCCTATTCACCTCAAATCTCGATATTATGTTATACAATTGATAGTGTAAAGGGCTATCTTTGAAATGAACAAAATAATATTTTTCACCGTAATCCACTATAATACAATCTACTTAATATTATCCAATATCATTTCAAAAAAAAAAAAAATCCTATTCGTAATCGAGTTTACCAAATATAAGCGTGCATTCGATCGCCCCCTGTTTGTCTACTATTTTATCAAACTCTGTTTGCTATGGTAAGATTCTCCACCACCTTCACCAATAAAATATTCTACAAAAAAACCATAACATACTTAAATATTTCAACCACACATTCTCCCAAAATCGATTTAAACTTCTTCTTCTCCCGATAAGGGAGGACAAACAAGCTCTTAGAAAGAGAAACGGTAATCTATTTTTTATGTTAACTTTTTTCGTGATGGAATTGTTGACTACCCTAAAATGCAGCCCAAAATCAAGGGGAAGTCCAATTGAGAAATCCAAAGTAAAGACCCAATGGAAGTCAATCCAAGTAACGACCCAATGGAAGTCAACTAAATCCCAAGGAAGAAAAGCCCCAACTGGGAGCATGTGGAAAAGCTTGAAGATCGTAAGCCCAATAGCAGAGGAATACTTACCCCAACAACTATATGACGCCCATGAGCCGAACCGAATGTATTACTGGACATCGCCCAGGACGACCGCCTCATATGTCGCCCAGAACCCCAGTCTCACCGGATCATACAGTCTAAACGGATTATGGGTATGGACGCGTTTGCCAAAGTGAACCGGCACGTCCCACGATCCAGGAAGCAGCAATGGTAGTGGCAACAGTTACTAAGCAACTACTCCCCAAACAATCGGTTTCTCACTAAAAGAGTGGACTGTTGCGAAGGATATGGAACAAGTTTGAGCAGTTTTCGATAACCAAAGGATGCTCAAGAGTATAAAGTAAGTAAGTCAATAGAAGAAAGAGACCGAATCAAAAACTCTCTAAAAGATCATGGTAATTTTTATTCTTAGTTTAAATTTAAATCATTTTTCAGTACTCGTGTTCTTGCGCCCCTTGGAGGCGTTTTGTCTCCTTCCAATTGGTAATTCTTCACTGATAAACGCACCCCTTTTTGGGACTTTGTCTCAGAGGTCTGGTCCCTTACACAATCGTCTGACCCCTCTCTCTTCGTAATTGTTGCGGGTTTGCAAAAACGCGCGAAACATTTGGCACGCCCGGTGGTACAGTTTGGTGTTTGTAAGTGAAGAGAAAAGATATCATGCCTCATAAAAATTCCGATAAAGAACCAGCAAGACAAGGAGTAGTCCAGTCTGTGGTTGAGCGATACGAAGAGCAACAACACTCTCCACAGACAGATGGACAAAGTCCAATCAGTCACAACAGCTACGAGCCAATGACAGAAATGAGCCCTCGCACAATGCATGCATTTCAGGGAGAACTCACGCAGGATGTCTGTTGAAAACATGTACTCTACGTAGTATTCATATATGGAGAAAGTTTACCCAGAACGAGACTATGCATTTGGATTATATGGCTAAAACAACTATACATTGAATGGAATCATGAATAAGTTGGTAGGCCAAATATGTCAACTTGTTATGCCTATAGATAATCACTTCCAATCTAGGACTATCGTGGGGAATACCTCGCCATACAATTCTGTTGGTGTAAATTCTGGCCCATGTTTGGAGCCACCTTTTGGCTCTTCTACTTCAAACCCAGTGGAACTGAACCCATGAACGTGAATACTGGTAACACTAACACTACGTCCAACTGGGGGGTAATACAAACGTGAGAGATAATGTCCCAAATAATGGACAGAACGGGTTGCGTACGAATGACGGTTTAAACACTCAGTTTACCGGTCATAACAACCTGAATAATTGCACTTTTATGGCCAATCAAGGGCATACCACTAGACCTCCCACGATCAGCCAGTAAATCAGCCAATGGGAAACCCATTGACCCTAACGCCGTGCTAAGAAACCAATTATGGAAATAGTGCAAGATCATATAGCAGTTGGGGTACGCCCGGTGATTAGGCCAATTTACACCAAGCATATCCTTGAATTGGATAGATCAGCATATCCGTGGCTAGAGGGTACCAAGTACCGGAATTCTCACTATTCACTGTCCTAGGAGAAGTATCTACACTAGAACATGTAGGTAGATTCACGTTGCAAAGTGGTGAGGTTAATGATTACCATAAGTTGAGGTTGTTCCCAAGTTCCTTAACAGGGGTATCTTTTTCTTGGTTCATTAATTTACCAGCAAACTCTGTCCAAACTTGGCACAAATGGAGCAATTATTCCATGCTCAATTTTATACAACTGAGTCTGAAGTTACACTGGCCGATTTTGCGAATTTACGTCAATTGCTAAATGAATGGGCAGAAAAATTTCCTACACATGGGGGTTTCAAAACGGGCAGAAGTAAATGCTTCGTGCCATTACCATAAAAGGAATTTGTCAAAATCGCACAAGGTTGTTTAAGCTTTGGACTAACGAAATGAAATTCCAGGATAGAGACTTCCCAGATTTATTCCAACTTAGCGCAATGTCTTTAGATATTGAAGCGACTGGTAATAAGAGGAAGAACAAATGAAAAATTCCAGTAAAGGGACTTTTATAATACCCGAATTTCAATGTTCATACTATCGATGGTGGTTATTATGACCAGACCGAAATATGCTTGGCTATCAGTAGTAAAAGAGAGCATATACTTTGTCCTATGTTAGTTAAGCCAAAATAGTAGGCAAAGATAAACCTGCTAAAGGTGACAAACAGAAAGACGCGAGCGTTCTCGTTCTACATAACCAAAGCTGATCTTATATTCGATAACTTATATAAGGATAAGCAGATAAAGTTGAGCGACAAGCATAATTAAGGGTAAAAAGTACTGTAGGGTAAAAAGTACTGTAGGGTAAAAAGTACTGTAAAGGGCATAATGCATGGTCACAAGCGACTAATTATTGTATGATTTTCCGCCATGTGTTGCAGGATGATATCGAATCAGGACGAATTACATTCGAAGAAAAGAAGAAGATGGCGGTGGATGAAGACCCGTTCCCACGGTCACTAGCAATGAATATGATAACGACTGGCTTGAAAAACAAATTGCCAGGTTTTAAAACTGTGATTGATTGACGAAAGAAGAACCCAAGCCGATTCCCAGCGTTTTTGAACGCATCAAAGGAAAGGACTCCCAAACATGGTGAAGATGTTCTGTGCGACAGGTGTAAGCACGAGTTGACGGCGAATACAGGGTCATCACTGACACGGCATATGTCCCATCATCGGCCTGATTCCGTATCAGTTGCTCAGCCTGTCAGGGGGTGAAGGGTGCCGTTGTACGGATGATTACATAGAGAAAGGGGGTTTGGTCGGCCGGTCAAAGAAGAACGTTTAGGCCGCAGCCGCGCCAGCCCAATGTATGGCATTCGTTCCAGAACAATGCAGGAAGGGTAGTGCCGTTCAGTGAAATGACCAGAACCCAACAAAGGCGTTACCAACGTAATTACGGTCGGATGATGAGGCAACAGCAAGGAGAATCACGCCCTAGAGCGCCCAAAACGCTCAGAATAGCCAATGAAAATGTTTTTGAAGATAGCGAAGAAACATGCACTGGTGAATCAATGGGAGAGTTGCCGGAAAGCTCATCTGGTAGATCGAAGTTTGAGCGAGACAGGAAAGATGAAGATGATCCCGACCAACCTCTAACTATCCAGTTTGGCACATTACCTCCTGTCCTGGCTAACAACTACTTGTTGGCCGATGAGTTCAAAATCAAAGAAAAAGAGGATAATGAGGAAGACGCATGCGTGCTAGTCTGCGATGAAGGCTAAAGTTCCAGAGAAATGTGTGATGATGGCGAGAACGATGGTATGACAGATGTTGAAGAAGAGATTGATTTAGAAGCAGAGAGACGGAAAAGGGGAGTGTCGCGCAACACCCTGTTGAAACAATTGCACCAGGAAGGAGTCCGCGAAGTGGATCTATTGGGAGAACCATCTGGTCGACCGTTTGATTTCTATGTGCTGTATGGGACGCCAAAAAGGAAAAAGAGGGTACATCGCTCTGAAAAATATGGATCACCCCCTAGAATAATGCCTCCTCCTACAAATTGGGTAACTGAGGAAGAAATATTGGAAAAAGAGAAGGAAGGGACCCAAGGAAAGAAAGCTCAGTCCGATGTGCTGCACGTTGATCTATCACCAAGAGATAGCCCGCCAGAAAATAGGCAGGAAGTGGAAATAGACGCTGCTGAAAAAGTCATCTTCAACAAACCAGCGATGAGGTTAACCAAACACTTAAGGCCACTATACGTCAAAGCCTTGGTTAATGGTGTACCAATAGTAAAAGTACTTATTGATAATGGAGCGGCTATAAACACCATTCCAGCTAGGATGATGAGGAAATTTGCTAAGACAGAAAGCGAGATGATCCCAACGGAAGTCATTCTTACAAGTTTTAATGGTGGGGCAACTTTAGCAAAAGGAGTTATGCCACTGGACATAACTGTAGGGACAACCACTAGGACTACTGTCTTCTTCGTGATAGACGGTCCTACCAGCTACAACGTGCTACTAGGAAGAGACTGGATCCATGGCAGTCGATGTATTCCCTCATCACTCCATCAATGCTTAGTCTTCTGGAACGACAAAGGGAAGCAGAGGTGGTACAGGCAGATCATAGGCCCTTTGTGGCGGAGGCGAACTCAGTGGAGAGGTTCATGTATGAAGGGAATTATGGGCCTGTCAGAGTTGTTCAAGATGGGGAAGAAACTCAAGTTACTGCCCAAAGCGAAGAGCCTTTCTCAATGGATTCACTCACTGAAATGTTTAATCAAATGAGGCCAAACATAGTGGCCTTGGAAGAGCCAGTAATTGGCAAAAAAGAAGTCAAACAACCTTAAATGAATGTTCGACAACAAAAACAAAAGGCCGAAGTTCAGGCCTTCAGAGCCAAGTTGATGGCTTTCAATAAAGAGTGTGAATGTATGAAGAAAGAAGAAGCGGCGTTAAAGATGCTGAAGGACAAATTGATGGTGTCCGAAATGGAGCAGAGCTTGGATTGGGAAGTTCATAAAGTGGATTGCCTGGAAGAGCAAAACTCTCTAAGCGACGTGGATGATGAAGCGACGAAGATCCCTAAGTCAGGATATGCGCAAGCTCAAGACCCCTTGGTCAAGGTTAACATTGGTGAGGAAGGAGAGGATCGCCCAACGTTCGTTAGCCAAATGCTGCCTCACAAGGTTAGTAACAGATTAATCGCTTTATTGAAAGAATATAAAGACTGTTTTGCTTGGGAGTATGAACACATGCCTGGTTTGGATAAGAACTTAGTAGAACATAGGTTGCCGACTAAACCAAATTTTAAGCCTCATAAGCAACCTCCTAGACGTTTCGCCCCAATGTATTGCCAGAGATCAAAAAAGAAATAGAGCGATTGCTAAAAGCGGGTTTTATTAGAACGACCAGATATGTGGAGTGGTTATCCAATATAGTGTCAGTATTAAAAAAGAATGGCAAGTTGAGGGTATGCATAGATTTCAGGAATTTGAACTTGGCTACTCCCAAAGACGAATATACAATGCCTACAGTAGATTCTCTAGTAGACTCGACTGCAGGACATGTGATGTACTCTTTTATGGATGGATATTCGGGATATAATCAAATCTACATAGCCGACGAAGATGTACACAAAACTGCCTTTAGATGCCCTGGGTCTTTAGGGTGCTTTGAGTGGGTAGTAATGCCGTTTGAACTAAAAAATGCAGGGGCAACTTATCAAAGAGCAATGAATCTCATTTTTCATGATATGATAGGCAAATTTGTGGAAGTTTATGTAGATGATGTAGTGGTCAAATCTGTTAAAGAAGAAGACCATTTTGAACAACTGTGATGTTTATTCGAACGAATGAGGCAGCATAAACTAAGATTGAACCCTTTGAAATGCGCGTTTGGCTTGAATGCAGGAAATTTCCTTGGATTCCTGGTACATAAAAAAGGGATTGAACTTGATAAGAATAAAGCGAAGGCCATTTTAGAGGCTAAGGCTCCTAGTAATAAAAAGGAACTGCAAAGGTTTTTAGGCCAAATCAATTTTCTAAGACGCTTTATATCCAATTGTGCAGGGCGAACGAAAGCGTTTTTGCCTCTCCTAAAGCTGAAAAATCAAGACGAATTCGTCTGGAAAGAAGAACATCAAAAGGCTTTCGAAAGCCTGAAGACATACTTAACAAGCCCACCAGTGTTGGTGTCACCAATCCAAGGGTGGCCGATGAAATTGTACGTGTCGGCTGAACAAGAATCGATAGCGGGGATGGTCGCACAAGAAGACCAAGTTGGCGAAGAAAGGGCGATTTATTATTTAAGTAGACGGTTAACCAAATGTGAATGTAAGTATTCTGCTATCGAGAAGTTGTGTCTCGCATTATACTTCACATGTACAAAATTAAGGGCCTATTTACGGCCTGTAACAGTCTATCTAATTTCCAAAGTTAATCTGTTCAAATACATGTTTTCTCGCCCTATTTTACACCAACGAGTGGGTCTTTGACTTTAGCACTGTCGGAATTCGAAATAAAGTATGTGCCCCAAAAGGCAGTTAAAAATCAGGCCTTGGTTAATTTTCTGGCCGATCATCCATGCCTAGACGTGCCTAACGAACTAGAACTTGAGGTTGATTCATTTGAATTAAAACCGTGGGTTTTATATTTTGATGGATCGAAAACTTCTAAAGGAGCAGGGGTAGGAGTGGCTTTGATAAATCCTTTAGGGGTTTGCTATAAGTTCGCATTCACCTTGGACAGAATCTGTACTAATAATCAAGCCGAGTACGAAGCCTTAATTGTAAGCTTGGAATTGATGGTAGATATGAAAGTAAAGAACGTAATCGTCAGGGGCGATTCTCAATTGGTGATTCATCAATTGACCGGTGATTTCAAATGTCAAAGTGATTCCATTATAAGTTTATACAAAATCGCCCAAGAGTTGTTGGAGGAATTCGACCAAGTAGAACTTCAATGTGTTAATAGAATATACAACGACATGGCCAACGAATTGGCCCAGTTGGCTTCTGGCTATTCAAAGGCGATGAATTGGGAATCTACCTACGAATACGGAACTATATTGCCCGTTGTTCAGCGGAGGGACAAGAAAATTGAAGTTCAATGCATAGAAGATGGAGTCGCACTGGATTGGATAGATGAGATTAAAGAGTCCTTCCAGGAGCTTGGTGGACGAATCGATAGAAGAACGAAATTGCGTTTATTAAACTATGCATTAATAGACGAAGAATTGTTCAAAAAACGTTCTGATGGTGTGTTATTAAAATGCGTGAACTTACAAGAGGCTAAGACAATTATGGCCGAAGTGCATGAAGGGATATGTGGAGCCCATCAGGCCGGCCAAAAGATGAGATGGCTAATTATTAGAAGTGGTTATTTTTGGCCAAATATGGGTGAATCGTGTGCTCAATATGCAAAAGGTTGTTTAGCATGTCAAAAACATGGTCCAATACAGAGGGCACCAGCAAGCAACATGGCACCCATTATCAAACCCTGGCCGTTCAAAGGTTGGGCGATAGATTTAATGGGGAAGATTTACCCTCCATCATCCAAACAACACACCTTTATTATAGTCGCCACGGACTTTTTCACCAAGTGGGTTGAGGCAGTGCCTCTAAAGGAAATCACCCAGAAAAATATCATAGAGTTTATCCGAGACCATATCATCTACAGATTTGGGATCCCATAAACTTTAATGGCAGATCATGGGACTTCCCTAAATGGAGATCAGGTGAAGGAATTCTTAAGCGAGTTTGGAATTAAATTGGTAAATTCCACACCGTACTACGCTCAGTCAAACGGTCAGGCAGAATCATCTAACAAGACTCTGAAATCTATCATAAGGAAGATGATAGATGAAAATGCCAGAAATTGGCACGAATGCTTGAACAAGGCCTTATGGGCTTACAGAACGTCGCCCCATTCAAACACCAACATCACGCCTTTCCAACTCACTTATGGGCAGGAGGCTGTATTGCCCGTGGAAATCAACGTGCAATCCATAAGGGTGCGTCGGCAGCACGAATTGAACGAGAATGAGTACAAGGAATCGTTGATTCAAAATTTGTTAGAATTAGACGAATTGAAGTTAGACGTGCTAGACAGGTTGTAAGTTCATAAACAAAGAGTGGCTAGATTTTACAACAAGAAAGTTATAGCCAAGTTCTTTAATGCGGATGAATTGGTTTGGAGGGCAATACTTCCTTTAGATAGTAAAGACCCAAAGTCGGCAAGAATGGTCCGCAGCAAATTCGGGAATAGGGTCGTTATGGAGTGAACGCAAATGAGGGTGGTTGCCTTAATGGAGACTTACCACATGGAGGATTTAGATGGTACCTAAAGGCATAATAAGATTATTAATGGTTTAATACTTGAATAAGATAGCTTCCTCTTTCCTTCGGGAAAAGTAGGAAGAAGAATTACAAATTATCATGAGTAATTTAAAATTGGCATATTGCAAAGGAATTTTGCTCACCACAAATCGGTGGCAGTCAAAGCTTAAATTGGGGTTACTAGCGATCACAACGCTTCTAGTAGAAATAGAATCGGTGGAGGAAAACCAAGTCATTGATTCAAGAAAAGAATAAAAGTCATTTATTAACAGATCTGTTCCTTACAAAACATATCTTTACAAGTAATTTTTCAAAAGACACCAGTACTAGCATACACAGGCACTCTAGGCACTCGTCTACAATAATCTTTCTCTGTTTGGCGGGAACAGAAAGAGTGAAACCAGTGCGGCCAGCCCTTCAGTCCATGGCCGAGTAAGAGGGTGAACTGCCCCTGTAGCCTTCCCAAATGCATTGCTGCAATGGTAGACGAGGAGAAGCAGCCCTTCAATCCATGGCCAAATAAGAGAGTGAAATGTTCCCTACAGCCTTCCTAAAAGCATTGCTGCAATAGTAGGCGAAGAGAAGCACTCTCAACAAGCAAACCGATGGCAAAAATCTTGCCTCGGTTTGACATTTCCTATACCTCCCATACCAAAAGTGATGTCAAAACAAAGGAGATGAGTCGAGAAACCCATCCCTGTAGAAGAAGAAATTGTTGGTAAACGATCGGAGTGCCATGCAGTGGCAGGAAGCTTTGATGGTAAGAAATTGAATTTGAGAAGGCATGAGGATGAAAATGATGAGTATAAACAGGCATATTTATAGGGGCTGGAAGATCAAAAGCCGGAATGTAGAAGGTCACATTTATGACCAGTGAGTGAAACCAATATGGCCCAAACATTTAGGGAAGAAAATTCAAATGCCAAGAGAATATGCATGAATGTTGGCACAAAGACTGAGTACGAGGAAAATCGGCGATCAAGGATAAACACCACTTCAAAATAACTATTCATTAATGATGATGAACGACATCAGATTACATAAAATCAAGGCAGTCAGCGCGAAAAGTTACAAAAATTAGAACAGTAAATGTTCAATTACAATTCGCCCCAAGCTGAGCGCATCTGTTGCCTAAGTCTATCCCACTCTTCGCCCTGCCTAGAAGAAAGGATACCTAACTCCTTCACTAAGTCATCATCAACCTCCAACTTCTGATACTGCTCCAATAGAGATTTGGTTTTTGCAATTCCTTGGGATGCAGTACGCCTCTTAGCAGCCATTCTCGCCCTGCAATCGTTCATTTTCGCTTGCAGCTCTTTCATTTCAGCAGCCAGGCTCAACATCAAAGAGTCTTCCACTACAAGTTCTGAAGAAACCTCAGTCAAATCAGCATGGTTCCTGTCAATTTCCTGGAGCAAGGACTCTTTCTCAGAAGAAGCGCGAAGATATTGGGCACTTCTGGTCTTCAATTCTGCGTTCTTGGCCAGCAAGGAAACGATGTCGGCGTGAAGAACCCTCAGCTTCACTTTAAAATCAGTAGAAATGCTGAGCGATGGGAGCAAGAGTACTTGCAGTAGGTTCGCACTCCACATATCTAGCTTGGCCTTTTGCTGAGCAGCGCTGGCACGGCCGATCTCCATGTCCATGAAGGAAACATACTCAAACAATGCTTGTTTGAGAAGTGTCATGTCCTCGTTCGCAGGAATAGAAGACGATGCAGAAGATGTTTTCATGCGCTCCCAAGAGGTGAGTAAGTCTTGGATAGAGTTAAGAATGCTATCAGATTCCTGCAAAAAGGAGTTACCAATATTGAAGGTTTTCTACACAACAAAGCAAAATCAGAGACAAGAGCGCAGTAAAAAGACCTCATCGGCGGTGGTTGGAAATTCAGGCGCTCCCCTTATTTCTTCCATCACTTGAGGAGATTGCCCTTTAGCTAGGCAAGAAGGACCTTCCCCACCAGACGAAGACACCAGAATCTCTGCACATTTCATACCGCAGTAAATCAATGAAACAGCAGCGATAAAGAAAGGCCAAAGGCATCAAAAGTAAGCATTACCTTCTAAGACCACGCTTGGGGGGTCGACACCCTGAGGAAGGGGATTGGCTGATGATGATGTTGCTGGAGCTTGATGCTTGGGCGGCGCAGCCTTGACGAGAAGGGATGAAGAAGAATCGGCCAAAACTATAGCCCTGGAAGGAGAAGTTGAATCCTTCTGGAAAGATTTTTTTTTAAAAAGCAAATCATTATCGCATGAAAAGAAAACAACTTGTGCAGTAGGTGAAGTTCAGTTACCTTTCTCCTTATGATGAGGGGAGCGTCATCATCATCATCATCATCCTGCAGAGATATTACGGTCGCAGCTGGCCGCTTGCGACTGGGAGCACCTTTAGAAACGGTAGGCTTCGAAGTTGGGGATGAAAGAGCAGAGCGCGTAGAACGAGAAGGGGACGCAGTGGAAATGGGAAAAGTACCCTGTCTATCCAGGAGGTGGAAAGCGCGATTCGCATCAGTTGAAAATAACCTTTGCTTCACTGATGGCCACAGTTGGTCAAAAAGAGGATGAGTAGCAGCAGTAGGATTGAAGGGAGCAAAAGTAAAGCCGGTTGCCAAAAGTTTATTACGGGCGTCGATGGCTTGGGCTTCTGCTTTGTTGAGAATGTAGAAGCGATCCATTAAATTATTAGAGTAGCAAGGAGGGATAGGCCACATTTGGCCGAAACCAAGCTGGCGAGCACAAAATTGAGGCGCATATATCTCTACCCCCGCCTTAGCATTGGTTCCTATCAGAATGTCATGAAACAATTCTCTCCCTACTAAAAATTGAACCCAAACAGGCAGAAATGTATCCGCCTCGGCCAAAGTAGAAGGAGGCCGTACAAAAGAAGGAATTTGCTCAGAAGAAAAAGGAAAGAACGAAAGAGTTGAATTCAAAGTGTGGAAGAAAGTGAAAACGTCTCTCATAGACATATTTACAGGGCTCAGTTGATGAATAAAAAGCCCATAGCAGGAAACCTCACGGGGAGGAAAAGGTGGAATACCCAGTTGGGGGAAATAAGATCTCAACCACAATTGAGCAAGCCATAAAGGCCCGCTGCCAGTGGGAGATGCATTATTTTTCAGTTGGAATTGGAGCATGGCCATGCCCCTATAAAGAGCAGCCAGGAGGAATGAACATAAGTTCAAAGGTCTACCCCGAGCCAACTCATGAGATAGGGGCAGGTAGCTCATAGAGGGTTTCAAGCTAGGAACACAAATGACATATTTACAAAGCCAGACTTGGAGAAAAGCGACTCGCTCAGAATGGCCAGGTTCAGATACAGCAGTGACGTAACTGCCCTGCAGGCTCGAATAAGATTCAGTAAGCTTTTTATCAAATTTTGGGGCAGCACCAGAAATTAGCATACCAGGAAAAATAGTATCGCCCAAAGGCGGAAAATTCAGCAAAGCCCCACGTCCCTCAAAGTAATGGTCATGGGACCAAGAGGAAAAACAAAGGTATTGAACTCGGGGGACCAAAAACTTAGTGCGATTGGAAAAAGCACAGGGTCATATGTAGGGGGGAAAGGGTAATCTCCAATAGGTCCAAGATTTTAGCACGTTCAAAAATTAATTTGGTGGGACCATGAGCCACCATACGTGCCTGCCACCTACGGAAAGATGCATCAGTTTTAGGCCAAGTACGAATACCTCTATCATGGATCGGCCTCAATGACAAAGATTGCGAGAAAGGGAGATCCTCAGAGCACGGGAATAAATGACCGACCGCGGCCCGTTCGACGGCTTCAGCATCATTAAACGACGGACCCAGATAAAACTCGTTGCGGTCAGCATTGGATTGTGAAAGAAAAGACGGGTTCACATATGGTCTTGCAAGAAGGGTCTGGAAGTCCTCAAAACTGAAAACATTGTCTGAAGGAGTTTGAGAAGTAGTCATTATGGCACCGAAAGTGAGTTGCTCTCGAAGATTGTTTGGTTTAAATCGAAGGTTGCCGCAAGGAAGACGGTGAAATGGCGAAGAAAGACGTAATGCCGCAGAGATGTAAATGAAAAAGGATGCCGCGTACTTTTGGGGTTTTAAGGGTTTATAACGTCGCAACCTTTCAGGCACTAAAACGCAAGCGACGATTGAAATTCTGGGGAAGTTCAAATATTGCGGGAAAGATACAGAATGAATATGGCAAAATTAATGATTAGTATTAATTCTGCCATATTGGGGGGTAATTGTTGACACACTAAAATGCAGCCCAAAATCAAGGGGAAGTCCAATTGAGAAATCCAAGATAAAGACCCAATGGAGAGAAATCCAAGATAAAGACCCAATGGAAGTCAACTAAAAGACCCAAGAAGAAAAGCCCAAACTGGGAGCCTGTGGAAAAGCTTGAAGATCGGAAGCCCAAGAGCAGAGGAATACTATCGCCCAAAACTATAGGACGCCCAGGAGCCGAACGAATGTAGTACTGGACAATCGCCCAAGACGACAGCCTCATTGTCGCCCAGGATCAGACAAGTCTAAAGGATATGGTCTGGAAGCGGTTGGCAAGTGAACCCGGCACGATCCCACGATCCAGGAAGCAGCAAGGGTAGTGGCAACGGTTACTAAGCAACTACTCCCCAAACAAGTGGTTACTCACTAAAAGAGTGGATGGTTGCGAAGGATATAGAACAAGTCTGAGCAGTTTCGATAACCAAAGGATGCTCAAGAAGTATAAAAGGAAGTAACGTCATAGAAGAAAGAGACCGAATCAAAAACTCTCTACAAGAGATCATGTAATTTTTATTCCTTAGTTTAAATTTAATCCTTTTTCAGTACTCGTGTGCTTGCGCCCATTGGAGGCGTTTTGTCTACTTCCCAATTGTAATCCTTCACTGGCATACGCACCCCTTTTTGGGACTTTGTCTCAAGAGGTCTGTTCCTTACACAATCGTCTGACCCCTCTCTCTCTCGTAATTGTTGGCGGGTTGCAAAAACGCGCGAAAACAGGAATGTTTCTACCAAATATAAGCTGGCATTGCTTAGAGCCATGAAATTCTTCCAAATGCACAGTTTGACCAAGTCGGATTATCAATAGAGGTACAAAGCAATCAACTGGTTACAAAAACATATAAAAAAAACATCATCTCTCAACAATAAACAAGAGAACTTGTTATAATTCTATTTGTTATTCTCAAGGCATTCTAAATTGAGTTTCGGAATTACTAAGGGGAAGAATGCTCTGCCCCTTTCACACATATATAGGCCATGTTTAACTCTCATTTTTTTTTTATTTTTTTTTTTGGAAAAAATAGACTTTGAAGTAGTAATTTTTTGGAGAACGTGTATCAAATAATAGGAAAAATTTTGAATTTACCGGTAAAATTATTTTATTGAAAAATATACGATTGAAAATGAATTTTGAGAAAAATGGAACTCAAACATAAGCACAATCTGATGTTTCGCATGGCAGGTCCCTTTTGATAGTTAGTAGAATTAGGTTCTAGCACCTCCACTGACCAAATTTAGCATCAACGATTGTTATTATTGATGGAAAAAAAAGGGTATATTTCTATATTTTATTGGACCCTATGACGATTTACACTATGTCGAACTTATATCACTTTTTCGAATGCATGAAATATGCCACCACATTTACACAACTATGTACCGTGCACAATAATTGTAGAGAATAAAATCATATAAATAAATCAATATCCAAAAACGTGTTTTCAATGTCTAGTATGTAAAACTAAATATTAAAAAATTCATATTACATGGTTCATCGTTCTCCTAATACAAACAAAACTAGTCTAATATGTTATGAAGAAAAAAACAAAAGAAATATTGAAGAATCGACATGACCCAATTAAATCTTGAATTGAATCTTTGAGTCTTGGAATCGATTTTCGTATTTTTGCCTCCTTCTATACTTCTAAAATATGTTAGAATGTGTCCCCCTTCATTATGGACGGCCTTAGGTCTTAAAGCGTTCCCAACATTGCTTCCAGAAGAGTTTTATTCAAATGTATTATGCTATAGCATAGTACAAATACATGCTATAGCATAGTTCAGCCCGTTTCAATCCTGGATTCCGTGAACCACTCCATGCGACCACATGGCTCGAAGAACTATGTTTATAGCATAGTTCAAATAAAATTTCATTCTTTGTATTTTGGTCCCCGAGTTCTGTTTTCTCATTTTTTTTTTTTTGATCTCTTTTCATCCTTCTTCTTCTTCCGATACTTCATTCCTTCACTCAATTGGTATCCGACTCTTTCTCATCTTTGTTTCTTCTTTCAGATAATCTTTTGACTATTTACATTTTGGTCCTTGGACTATGATTTTTCTCCATTTTAGTATTTTTTTCACTTGTTTTTTCTAAAGTCCTCCACGTCCATCTATGTTATCCTACAAAACATAATTTATATTGAATTAAGCCATACTCCAATATATTTACCAAACAATTATCTATATTTTATGGTCTAAAGAGGTGTGTAAAAAGCACTTATCATACACATACAAAATATCAAAAATTGGGATCCCAGTAATGATTTTTGAGGCACGAAAATATTTTTTAAAGGTACTGAGACTTTGTTCCCTATTATCGTTAAATGAATTTTACGAAAAAAAATACTGTAATAAATTCTACGAGCCTACAAGAAACAAGATTTCAATTTTAGATTATAGATAACTCATAAATTGTCGTTTTTCAACTGGAATCATATTGAACTTCAAAGTATTCAATCTGCGGTGAATTTGTAAAGGGCTGAATTCTGAAACTTATGATGTACAACTTGTCCAAAATTTATAAAATGTAAAGTAATTTAGCCCATGTTTGACAATCATTTTGTTTTTCAAACTCTTTTTTCTACTTATTTTTAATTACACATTCAAACAATAAAATATCCTACAATTAAACCCATAATTTTTCACTGCTTTTTAACCACACATTTTCATAAAAATCACTATTCAAAACTCCATTTTCCGTCCAAAAAAAAAATGATTTTCAAGCATGGACTTAAAAAGAGAGTTTGATACTTTACAAAATAAAATAATGCGTCAAGCATATAAATTATGCTTAAGAAAGTTATAACATTATAATATTTAAGGTACTTTCTGATGACAACCCGTGGTCCAATGGCACACTAATTCACCTTGTCGTCCAATACGCTAATTTTCACCTGAAATTATTACTTGTGAGATATGAATATAAGAATTATACCCAATGAGATGTTTGATACTCTACAGTCAATCCAATCCAAACATACGATTATATATAAAATTCTCAATTACATGAGAATGATAATTTAAGTCTAACGCTGTAAAATTACGTGAAGGCTAAGTTTATTGTAATTCGAAAGTATAAACCTATAATTGATTCATAATTTGTCCTTGAAGAATCACAAACTAGGGTAATTAAGTTTACATATAAGATTGTTGGAAAAATATTTAGACGCAAAGCAATAACTCACATATTTATTGCCTTTAGATGAATAACATTATTAACCCAATAAACCCTAAGTTTAAATAATCACATAAATGTATAGATCAAAAGCAATAAAGTAAATAACACCAAATATAATCATGGAGGAAAAACGCTTCATAGGTTAAAAAACGTCTGGACAAACTTCATAAGTAAGATTTACTAGAAAAGTTAATTTACAATTAGTTCACACACCGCTAAACTTTAGTTGACTCTAGCCACCCAACTTTTAAATCACCAATGAACTCATTTAGTTGTGCAATCTGCACTTCCCAGAAACTCTAGGCCACTTTTCTCTCCGTGCGGATCACAAAAAACAAACTCATTCTGGAGCACTGGAACTCCAAGCGTCTCTTCTACAAATTTCAGAACTCTAGAGGCTTATAGGTGAAGGTAAGGTTTTTTATGTTTACTCTTTAGGTATTTCTGTATTTTGATATGTGGCTAAGGCAATAGAATATTGGAATGTGAATTTGATCTTAAAGAATATTCTCTTGACTGCATACAATGATCAACCAATATTGAAACAATGTTTTTGATGAATTTATGGATCAATGATCTTGGGCATGAATGAAGAGATCTTTGGGAATGTGTAATTGATCTTCAAATAATAATCTTTATAATGAAAATAATGTTCAACGACACTTCTGGATGGAGTATTGAGCTTCTTCAAGTTCCTGCACCCTCTTGCTATACCACACAAGGCTTCATTGCCAATACTGTAGCCAATGCCAAATTCATGTAGTGCATCATTTTGAATTTGCAGAAACTTCCAGTGCAGCAAGGCTAATTCAGATAGGTGGTTGCGTAGTTCAGTACCCAAATTGTAAACAATATGAAGTTAAGAGTACATAAATCAAAACAGCAAGAGCAAGACAAAAATAGTCAAGTAGTAGTCAAGGCCATCACCCAAGCAATCTCATTATAGAAGGTATAGGGAAAGAAGGGGAGTTGCATTTTACTGTACCACACATACCACTACCAGCAAAAAAAAAAAAAAAAAAAAAAAGAGGTACACAAACAATTCACATGACACAAATGAAAAAGCAAACACTTGGTTCTGATGGGAAACGTGAGACATGTAGGAGCAAATTGCTTACGTGCAAGACTTTCCAATGGATATCAATCTGCTAGTACGAATATTTTAGCAATTGTTGACTTCAAGATGCATAAGCTCTTCACAACCAATAGTTATAGAATCCAAACTCATGTTACTCATAGAGTTGCAATCCCTCAAGCTAAGATTTGTGAACTTCTTATATCCTTTACCAATGACACAAAGGCTCCTGCAAATATATACAAGAGAGATTATTTTAGTGAGCTGACAGAAGTATTCATCCCAATTTACCTCGTCCATTTTAGTGAGCTAATAGGAATATTCATTCATTTCTGAGAACAAGCAGTGAAGGTCCGATGAACGTATGTAAGGAAAAAGAAAGAGCAGAAAAATGTGTTAAAATGCTTTGTGGTTGAACTGAAATTATTTTTCATATGCCTTTAAATTAACCAACAGCAACACAGGCACATTGATCTAAAATGCATATAATCAAAGCTTTTGTAATTTATAGGAGAGGGTATAGAGAAGAATAGAGTGTGTAGACTGATAGCATTAGTATTCTAAAAGGGACAGTGATTCCATGTTTTTGAAGTAATATAGGATAACTAATTTGTGTGTCAATTTCCCACATCTGTAAAGAGACAATAACTCCAACACCGAACAAAAACTTCCAACGGCTTCCAAAGTCATATTTTCAATGTTTTCACAATCTAGCTTCAGAGATTTGGGAATCCTTTGGTTACAGAAACCAAGCCTTTGCTACAGATACACTTTGAATTTAAATATAGAGATTCAAGAGATCTACAGTGATGTCCCACAACTACTGATAAGGTATCAGTAAGTGTTGGACAAGAAAAAAGACCAAGGGATTTCAAAGTTCTCCCACAACCAAAGACCAGAGTACTCCACTGATTTTGAGAAAGCACATCAATATTTTGGTCCAAATCATAGTATTACTAAAACAGAATGATATTCTAAATCATAGAATGGAAGTAGAAGTAAATTAATGGTCAATCACATGTATATCTAGAGACTTCAGCAATTATAGTTTTGACCAATGGATAATAGCCTTATGTCTGTTATATTAGAGCAACAAATCTACTTGAAACTTTCAAGTTTGGTAAAGCCATATTCAACATAAGCCAAGCCAGAATCTGATAAACACTAAACATGAATGAAATGGATGAAAGAGTCAAACGTATCATGAAACTTTAATCAAGAAACTGAAAGCATATAAAGAAATGGAGTGATTTTTAGTTATTCAAAACCAAGAGGAGGACCGGTTTAGTACAAGAACTAAGTTAAAAATAAAAAATAAAGAAATTCATTGTTTGCACCTTGTAATAAGACATAATAAAATGGAGACAGGTGGATTCATACTTGGTTTTATTTTTACGTCATCTCCAATTATACACCAAATTGGTGTAAAATTTTGCTCCAGTAACACAGTAAATCACCACACCAATTTGGAGTTAAATTTGATGTAATTCAAAATTCATGTTCTGCCTTTTCATTTTATATTACAATAAATTGTAATTCTATGCTATCATTGGCCATTGTCTAACCTTGCAATTCTTCTTTCACAGTATCAAACTCATAGTCGAATTTCTGAGATTTAAAATTTGTCGAGTAAAAAAAGATCATAACAAAAATAATAAAACAAAGCAGGAAAAATCTCAGCAAACCTTTTGCTTGTTAATGTAATAATTTTCTGCACCAGCTTTAGTTATAACACCTTCTTTAAACAGCTTGTTCATAATTTTTGTACCAGTAGAAACAATTCCAAATTATTCACAATTGCTCAAAAGTATAGTATTAGTATCTGGTTTGATCAGTTTTAACCTGACAATGTCCGATTACCTTCAATCATAACCTGCATCCATTGAACTACAATGTTAATCATAACATAAATGCAAAAAAGATTCAATTGCATACTCTTTTGAAACAAGGCTGGAACCGTCATTGATAAGTCTTCTCAACAGTGTCAACTCCTCTTCAAGATTCTAGTAATAAATAAATGTAAATTAAATATAGTAGGTATGTAAAAAAATATTTTAGGATTAATGAAGTTTACTAACTTTAATATTGATGTCTTGTGTTATATCCGTTATAGCTTTCAGTGTATTTCTTTTGTGCAAATTACCTATTACATCATCTCAACACGCACTGCATAACATAATTAAAATTAGTTTGAAATATATAGAAGTAAAATTATAATAGTCAAGTTATTTAGATTTTTTACTTGGACGGATTTTTTAGTGTCCAATCTCTAATTTTTGTGTATCTCTCCATAAGATAGTCTTCTAAAGAAAAGCTCTTTGAGAATTGTATTTCTTTTCATTTACCTTTATTTTTGTGAACTTTCAACATTCTGAAATGTTGAACTTCTATGGAGAGAAACTTCTTCTTGAACACAAGTTATAGTAGCTTACATGTTAGATTGCTATCCGATAACTTATTCAATATGCTACTATTTTCTTCACTGATATATGATGTTATAGAAGTCAAATTGGTATTGAAGTAATCTTTCATGCTGGATTGCATGTCTTCGTAGTGCTGTTGTTGCGACTGTTTGTTGTTAAAAGTGTTCTTGCTGCCAATTGTGCTACTATTGAAACAACTCTTGTTGGTTTTGAAGAATTGATTCGTAGTGATTTCTTGATTGATCAATAATGTCTATTTTGAAGGTGTTGCACAAATTTGATACATCTGATGCCATATGTTGTCTATGTACATTGAGCATATCCTCTATGTCTTCTCTAGTATGTTGTCTATGTATATTCAGCATCTCCTTAATTTCTTGTTTAGTGACATAATTGCATTCGATGGAAGAACTTGGCCCAACTCCAACCGATGTATGTGTCATATGATGAGCATCACTATCAGTTCGGTGTGCTACATTATCTTTCCAACTCTTCTACACCAGGCTCTAAAATTGTAATCACTCGAATCTGGAATTATTTTAAGAATATATAATTTAATGCATAATTTAATGGAATAAAGAGATATAATGAAGTAATCAAAATACCCTTTTTGGTAACCCAGTATTTTTTTAACCATTTGTTATGTCAAAAATTTATTGGGCTTCCATCTATGCATTCTTGGAGCCTGTGCTGTTTTATATCTACGGCGTCTAAATTTTGCTCCAATTCAAGGAAAAGTTTCGTATATCTAATACTAAAAGATAATTAATATAAAGATTGGATGTTATATATAAACTTTACAATATACAAGAATAGAAAAAAAAACCTAACAGAAGAAAATACTTGAAATGCAAGTGGATATCCATTCAATGCATATTTACATTCATGTTCGTGATTCTGTTCCATCTTGTGTAGTCAGTGTATGTGGGATTGTTGCAATGAATTTAATAAAAAAAATACGATGTACGACCCCATGGATACTCAATAAAATTGTTAACATCCTCAACCATGCCTAGAGTTTTATAATCAATATTTCTTCCCGTAGGTTTCAACGCACACTCTACCAACATGACCAACTCGAGCTTAAATTTATCTTTTTGATGCCGACATAGATGAAATGCTTCAAAAAGCATTGTCATGCTAATTTTCTTTGTACCATTAAAATACTGTTTCTAAGTCGATTATTGTTGGAGTTCAGATTAACTGATACCTCATGACACGATAAGCCTGTGATAAGACAGAATTCTTGCAAATCAAAGCATGACAAATGATCATCTAATTTAACCCAAACTTCATTGTTCTTACCACAAACTACCAGTCTTATTATGAATTCATGGACTAATTTACTATTGAATTGTTGTTTTTCCTCTTCTCTATATATCACTCCATATATAAATCCATAAAAATTACTACTCAATAAAGAAGCTTGTTTATCTGCATCTATCAGGTCTACAAAATCTTTTAGATAGCGATAATTTGGAAATTGAGTGATTGTGGCGGAAAACCACAGTTTCGGAGAAAGTATATATTGTAAAGACATCTACAATTACGAAATAGCAATGATGTTTGGCACGACGTGTCTTGACAAGGAGACATCTCCGTGTCTGGACAGGGGAGGCACCATGGAGACACGAGGCATCCATGTGTCGTGTCGAAACACAGAGGCGCACACTGCCTCCGTATCTCACGGAGATGTCTCCGTGAGATACGGAGATACAAATGGCATCTCCATGAGCAACAGAGACACATCGTGCCTACGTTGCGAGACAAGTCGTGTCTCCGTTGCGTACAGAGATACCGTGCATGTCTCCATGCGCAACTGAGACACGCATGTCTCTATCCTCGATGGAGATCATCTAGTAGTTGCCGTTATTTAAAAACCAAAAAATACTTACCTTTTCGGTGTCGGTGTCGGTGGCTCAGTCAGATCTAACTAAATGATTTGGGGATAGATGAATGTAGTTGTTGATGATTGTGGATGAGAATGAATTGGTTGAAAAGTGAACGAGTGAATGTTTGGTTGGGTAGTTGAGTACGTAGGTGAAAGTAATGCAAGTAGTTATGCATCCATTTAATTGAAAATATGTTAAAAATCAATATTTAAAATTCGTTTTAGTAATTGAATGAAAAGGCAAAGAGTCTGAGACAAGAATTCAAATGAACATGAAGTAAACCATTACCTATGAACTTAACCATTACCTACACTGATTACCCAAGAGAGTTGCATTAGTATTGATGCAAAAATATATGTGAATTACTTAAATATAGATTCATTGAATATTGAATACAGAAGACAAGAGGTGCTTCGATAACTAACTAATTAATTGGGACAAAATCACTATTCTAAACTTCATAGAGTACATGATTCTATTGATGTAATGACCAATTTTTTTAGAATCAATAGATAAAAAAGGTATGGTAGTTGACATATTTAACAACCAACAAAGATGTTTTATACATTTCAAAAGCATTATAACTCCATGACAGCTAAGTTACAAGCTACATTATGAAGCTTGTTATATATTCTTCCTATAACTTACAAACTTCACGGAAGAGTTTTCATGCAAAAGTAGGTTACAAAAGAAAGCCAATTTACAAGCCAAAAGGCCATGAAGATCTTGTAAATGATGCTACAAAATAAAACAAAAGCTGGGTAGCATTGTCTTCAAATACACGAGGATGATTAGTCTAGTTTTCCTTTCTCTGTAACTTCATCATTTTGTGAGTTGGGGATAACAATTTTTGTCATAGCATCTATGTTGTGATGTGCTGGTGCAGTTGAAGTTTGGAAAAAGGATCGTTTTGTAGATGGTGGTGACATGTCGTGATCATAATTCGTGTCTACTTCTGCAAGGTATGGGAAACCTCTATCTTTCTCACTCGATTCTTTTGTTTCGTTAGCAAGAGAAGAAGATGCACTGAGGACAAATACAATTTTGTACTTGTACTCGGAAGTGTTTGGCTCTATTTATGTGATCTTGACATAAAATATGTGTTCCTGAGGATCCATTTTAATGAATTCATCAATGTTTGGATCACTTCCCTGAGGATGGAAAAACAACTATTATTATGCATGGATGATTAAAGGTGACATAGGCAGGCATGATATATGCACTTACTACATTAGAATTCTTCATTAAAGTCTCAGCAGGGCTACCAATCGCACTTGTAATTAGGATTCCATTGAAATCTTCTAACTGTACATTAGCATTTGCCTTATGATGATGGAGATTAAGTTTACTATCATTAAGAAGAAAGATTGAAATGAAACAACACATGTGAAGTTCAAGAGTTTAACAAGGCATATTTATAAGTGGTACAAATCTAGGTAGTATTACCTAGGGACAACCGTCGAGGAAGGATATTTGCAATAAATACAAGGGAAAGTCTCACCAAAATTTGCGTAGTTGACTTTATTACAATTGCTACAAGACATGTACCAAAAAGTTTGCTTTTTTGCTATGATGTTTGATGTTGCTTTGATCTAGAAGTATTTACGTTGTGGAAACATTCATTGTTAACATGCATCTATGTAGAGAGAAATAAATAGTATGTACACAATTCAAATAAGTTACCCCTAGTTACCGGCCTTTTATATTTTGTATTTGAGTAAATTTCTTGTGCGCTGGAGGAGACAACTTTGTTGGTGTTACTGTAAGACATGGTTTCTCCAGTGTAATTTCATTCGGTTCTTCAATATGTGCTTCCACCCTAGCAATATACAATTTTGGATTACTGGAAGTTAACTATTAACTAAGGATAATCAATAATAAAAGTAGTGAAGTTTGAACAATGGAAGATGATGACTACTGTAAAATATTTTGTATTTACCATGCTTGAAACTCCGCAATTTGGTTAAAAGTAGCATCTATAAAGAAGATGTTATTTATTTTAGTTGACAGTGTAAGACTTGTAGTAAAGACTAAATATTAATTCTTCTTTGTATAGATTCATATTAATTGTTACGGACAAAAAATAGTTCAATAGAAAGGTGTAGGAATTATCACCATTAAAAGATGAAACTTTCAATTGGTTTGCTAAGATGACAGGCTTTTTGGCAATTTCGCAAGAATATTGCATTCTTTTTCCACATAACTATCCCACTTTTTTAAGATGATTGTATGGAAGCTTTTATCAATCAGCACAACATCTTGCACATATTTTGGTTGCCATATCGTGTTTGAATAAGACGTTTTGGTCGCATATCTATAGCAATTGCAAGTATGCCTGATATTATATGTAATAATAGTAGTAAAAAAGTTAATACACAGTGAAGAAAGAAGATATAAATCAACTGAAGACAAAATGTAAATATAGTTATAGAAAAATAGAAAGAATTAGCGTACTTATGTCATTGTTGCAATCCGTGTATTTTTCGAGTTGATTGAAGCGAGTGAATGTGTATGTTGAAAACAAGAACTCCATGTTATTCTCATTCACTTCTTGAATTTGAATCTTTCTAGTTATTGTCCACTGCATGTCACCATTTGAAGCTTTATATTCAGGTTTTGTGGCTTTCGCGAGAGCATTTGAAACAATGTTTGTTTTGCTCAATAGAAGCTAATCTTCAAAGGCTCCCATCATATAATGTTGTGTGTACCTTATTTCCCTATGGCAGATGAAAAATGGAAAATAGTGTACATATTGGTTCATATAGTAATGTCATGAAAAAATAGGTTGATGGATTATATTGATTTATCACAAACTATTTACCTGAAAATCAATTAGCACCAGGTTTTGATATCTACTCTTACTATTTTTCGCTTACTTTTGGGCCAATTTCTCAGCAACTATCACCTTGGCTTTCCAATTTCTTTCATTTGGACTGTTTTCTGGAATGAATTTATAATTTTCTGTCATCTTGTTCAGCCTGTATGAAATATAAAAAGATTAGAGACCGAATGCAAAATCATATACTAATGTGCAAAAGATATGCATACTTTTTTATATATCTTTTTATCTTATCTTAACAGAGAAGAAACGGTTGATAAGAGAAATCTGTTTGCCTTGCCTTGCTTCTTGCTCTAACTATATGTTTTGAGTCTTATAAAGTTGGTATATATATATATATATATATATATATATATATATATATATATATATATATATATATAAGTGTAATGCTTTTCTTTTGAGAAGTAATGATTCTACTGGTAAGTCTTTTTAGCAAAATACGGTTGGCAAGCAAAAAGTAAAACATAGAGGAAAAGTATACTCATATCATATCAGAGTACAGAAGTGTTTTGACATTTCTTTTTGAAGATGTGACAATAGGTATGCATTTTTTCAGCAAAATACGGTCGTAAAGGTTGCTAAGATAGATACAAAATATGAAGCTAAAAAACTGAATGATTGTAATAGATTTTTAATTTTTAAATTGGAAGAAGACAATTTTTGAAATAGTGTAACCTTTTGACACTGATTTTTTGCACTTTTCATTTATCTCACTCAACAAATATATAAAACTTAAACTGCTTCTTTTAACAACATGATGACATGAGATGATGATTTTCTAGATGCATGGAAGAATGATTAACTTATGGTATCGCCGTCCTAAAAATTGAATGACCAATTCAATTGATCTAAACCTTAAATGAGCAATTTAACATGCTTAAAGCTTAAAGTAAAAATTCAATGTATGTGTCAAGCTTCATAAAATATGAAAATAACAAATTTTAAGAGTGAAATTTTGATAAACATCATTTCAAGATCATGAGAAATAGTGACACTAAGAAGTTAGCGCATGAAGTAGAGCGACTAACCTTTGTGTCCTTATAGAAGTTCAAAGAAGTAAGCAACTTCAATAATTTTCCACAAGTTGTTGTAGGAGAGTCAGGGTGTATACTTTTAAACCTCGGTGAAAACATTCGATTAGCTGCCGCTTCAATAGTAGGACCAAAATCATTTCCTGAGCTATTCATTGCTAAATTGAAGAAATCGCCACCTTCCATCTTTTCTGACAATCAAAAAAGTTAATATGTATCTGCCTTTTAGCTTCGCATTTAAAGGAAAGAGTATGAATAAGACCAGAAAAAGTGCATGATATTTTGAAATGATAAGATGGTATAATTTGCTAAGTTTTGTTATCAGATAATCCAATAGATACATTTTAATCTTTCTTCTAGAACCTTATATTTTTTTAAACAAGGAAGATCTCATGGCTATAGATTTTCGATATACATTATTCAAAAAATTTGAAGAAAAAGAAAACACATGAAATCCTTGAGCATGTCCATGTTGTTGCTTTAATTCTGCAGTAGAATAACCATGATAATGTAATTTCACTTTCCATTTCATTACGATTTGCTTCACATCAGTGATGAGACAACTGTATTGAGATTTAACGAAGCTATCCAAATATATTCAGGTTTTGTGTAGTTTACAAACCTGATGCAATATCCACACAACAATGCCAGCAAACTCTGCAATGCCTATGTATTTGTCAATCCAACTTACATCTTCAGGCACTTTGCAATCCACCAGAGGTGCACTGAGGATGTTATTCTGGGCCACTAATTTCACAGCTTCAGCCAGACTCGAATTCAAGCTTATCTCAGTAGCTGTATAAAAGTTAAATGAGATTACTGTAGAGAAGTTAGAAACTTAAAAACTGATATGAAATGGTTGAAGGCAAACAATTCTCTTCTCCTCTATAATAGCCTAAACTTTTTAGATGATAGAATTATGTAATACAGTATTGAAGCATCCAATGATTGTGAGATCAGTCATGCCATTATCCAATATCTAATCTGCCAGACCTTTGAGACATACAGCCTACATTGAGGAGGCGAGCTAAACATATAAATAGTTAAAGGCATTTAGTCTCTTGAATCTTTAGAATGAACTCTTCGACTCTTCCAAAGCTATCGGGGGCTTACTTGCTCATCACTTAAATTTATAGATGGTTTAATTTATTATCATACCAAGTTGAACATTAGTACTTGTGGAACTATGGGGAGAAAGTGTAGATGACCTAAAACTTATGAACATTGTACAAAGCTGCCAAATGCATTAGAACTGATGTTAATGTAGCTATATCCAAACATATGAGGATCAAAGCACAATCTAGTAAAAGAGACAAATGCCCACAGTCCTAACCTCTACGATATCTGCCACTTGCTAGAAACACGCTAAATAGATTTACATTTAGTTGTCACACAGAGACAAAAAAAAAACTTGTTTATTGCATGATGATATGATTCGGGATAGACAATCACTTGGTCGAGTTTTGGAGTCCAAATTGAAGAAGTTGACAAGACAATGTTCAAGTTTCGTGAAGGGCTTGAGAGCCGAAACGAGATGGATTCAAGGTTTGGAAGATATTTGGAAAGAAAACGAGTGACGTAGATTAAAATAGACATAACTTTCAGCTCGATTGTCAAATTTTCTCCCATGAGTAATATTCAAAATCGTCAGGAAATTCTGCACAAGGCTATATGGGCGTATGGTACTTTTGGGCTTACGGTCGCATAGAAACATGCCGAGAAGAAGTTGGTCAGATTTTTCTATTTTTGAGAGATTTTCTAGTTAGTCTATGATTCTATTTTATTTCCAACTTTGACAATATTCTATGACCTAATTACGTTTTATTAGGGTTTCTAGTATTAGTATAAATAGGATATTTATTTCATTGTAAAACTAAGACTTTTGATTATGAATTAATGAGATTATTTTCTCTTCTTGTTCTTAAATGAACATTAGAATTTATCAAATATATTGTTACATTTGTGGCGTTCAACCCTTAGAACTTATCAAATGATTAGACACTCTTTGTAGCGTTCGCAAATCATGGTTCTTGTTTCCGCAGATCAACTGGTCTAAGGTTTAATATACCTTAGGTTTTTGGTTCGTGAGGCTCGGGTCAGGATTCTATCGTCTACAACCTAAATTTGGGCTTTCCCGACGTTTTAGACTAATTCCACGATTTTCATGATGACCCGATACATGGGTTCACGTAATTTGGTATCAGAGCTTGAGCTCCAAATTCAGGTTCTATCTTTTCTTTTGGTTTGAGTCTATGATCCAGAAAATTTCAAAAAAAGAGTCAAAAGTTATTTTTGGGCTAATATAGCATCCAAATCAACTTTTGTTTGTTTCTTTGATCTCAATTTTCGAGTTTATAAAAAAAATTAATGTTCACGTTACTCGAAAAAATTTATTTGGATTTATTTTGGGAATTATCAATTCTAAATCCAAAATTTGTTTCTAATCGGTCCAATCCAAATTCAAAAACCACTTTCTTGAATTTAAATATCACGCATTCGATTGTCCAGTTCTTTTCTTGAGTCTTTTTTACTAGGCCTACGTAAATGATGGATGGTGATGGTGGATTTATTTTTCAAAGTGTTTTGTGAGTAGCACGGTATGCAGTTTGACTATTGATAAGGAGTACATGTCAAACTTGGCTAGTATCACGATGGTTGAAAAATTGGGATTACCTTTACAATAACACCCTAGGCATTATATGATGATTTGGTTGAATGAGTGTGTAAAGGTAGATGTGGCCAAACGAGTTTTATTGAATGTCACCATTGGGAGATATAGTGATGAAGTTTGGTGTAATGTAATTCCATTAAAATCTTTTCATATCTTATTTGGGAACCCTTAGAGGTATGAGAGGAATGCTATTTATGATATATGGAGGAACGGGTATAGGTTTCTTCAGGATGGGATAAAAATCACTTTGACTGGGTCGACACTAGAACAATCCCTTGCAGACGATGGAAGGTGAGGGTGAAGTAGAGGGAAATGATCACACTACAAGAAAACACCGGAGTTGAATCGTATGAGGAGTCCAGAAATAGGGAAGTTGAGATGGAGGATGGTGGATTGAAAAAATAGTTGATATTGGGGAGAATGAACCAACTAATAAGCTAGAGTACGAGCAGACTGATACAAAAATTGTAGAGATGGTTCAACAAGAGAGTGGGCAAATAATGACAGAATGTGTTGAGAAAATGGTTAGAAATATTGTGGGGAATGAAGAGAAGAGTTCCATTGTTAAGCATGATATGGTGGAGACGATGCATTATGAGTACGAGAACCCATATCTCATTGAGGGGGAAGTTGGAAAAGTCAACTGTGTTTTGCTTAATGTTTTCTTTCAGGTTGATCATTGTACGTGAGAATTCATACAACATTTAAGGTTGATTGTGTTTGTGCTACAATACATCTATACTTACAAAATGGATGTGTATCGTGTATTGATTCTATGCCATATAAAGAAAAATTGTCCATTTGACTCAGGTGGTGCAGTGATGAGTTAGGTAGCAAACTAGTTATCCCCCACGTGATCACAAGGCACGGATTCGAGGGCGAATCCTTTCGAAGAGAGAGGTGATGATATGATCTGGGATATGCAATCACTTGATCGAGTTTTGGAGTCCAAATTGAAGAAGTTGACAAGCCAATGTTCAAGTTTTGCATTCAAACGAGTTGGATTCAAAGTTTGAAAGATATTTGGAAAGAAAACGAGTGACGTGGATTAAAATAGGCATAATTTTCAACTCGGTTGTTGGACTTTTGCCCATGAGTACAATTCGGAATCGTTACGAAATTCTGCACAAGGATATGTGGGCGCATGCTACTTTTGGGCTTGTGGTCGCATAGAAACATGCCAAGAACAAGTTGGCGAAATTTTTCTATGTTCGCGAGATTTTCTTATTAGTCTAGGATTCTATTTTATTTCCAACTTTGACAATATTCTATGACCTAATTACGTTTTATTAGGGTTTTTAGCATTAGTATAAATATGAGATTTATTTCATTGTAAAACTAAGACTTTTGATTATGAATTAAAGAGATTTTTCTCTCTTCTTGTTTTTAAATGAATATTAAAACTTATCAAATATATTGTTATATTTGTGGCGTTCAACCTTTAAAACTTATCAAAGGATTATGCACCATTTGTGGTGTTCGCAAATCATGGTTCTTGTTTCCACACATCAACGGGTCTAAGGTTTAATATACCTTAAGTTCTTGGTTCGTGAGGCTCGGGTCAGGATTCTACGTCCACAACTTGAATTTGGACTTTTCCAGCATTTCAGACTAATTCTGCGATTTCCATGCTGATCCCGTACCCGGGTTTGCATCACATAACCTGACCAAACGTTTAGCAGATAAAATAAAATTGTAGTCATGCAATCTAGGAAGTAAAAGAATGCTATTTCTCATACAATTATATATCTTGGCAAAGCATATTTGGATTAAATGTGAAAGCCCTCCGGAGTTGAAGACTTGCTGGCTAGTGTAAGCAGGTTCCGCGGTGTGACATCCAAAAGAACAAGGCTTCTTCTTTTTTCTTTAAATATTATAATTTAGTTTCTGAAAAAGAAAAATTCTATAATGAAAACAGGTGCCGCCCATAGTTACAATTTTATTCATGTATAATTCACACCAGGACAGTTTTCAACTTTCTTGTTTACTCAATTCGCTTTTGATCATGCACCAAATCAAATTAAATACACATGCAGAATCAATCCAATCAAAATTCACATGTGAGTTCAATAAAAAAAAAAGCATCGATTATTAAATTCCTTCAAATAATTATCAAATTTACCTATAGAAACTAGTGAAATTACCTTGGTTAGAAGGAGCAAGAGGGAAGGCAGAAACATGAATACTCTCAAAGCAAGCATTAAGCTTCTCAGTAGGACTCAACTGTAGCTCCTGTATATCCCACAAATCCTCCACCTACATACCCATCACTCCACTAAAACCCAAAGGCATAGGAGTCAAAACCAACCCAAACCAATGGTTTCCATACATTCTATTCCCATTCAAATTCATAGAGTTTCCAACAAATTTTAAAAATTCATCATTACTTTTATTATTCGTTCATTTCAATTTACAAATCAGAATACTAAATCTATAAATCACCAATCAATCTGTAAAAATATACTAAAAGCTCAAAAGAGGGAGAAGAAAGGCTCATAGGGTATAAGCACAGGTGGTACTAAGGGTGGAGGCAGTGGCAAAGCACATGATATAGCAAACTATATGTTGCACTTGAACTAAAATCAGTTGTATGAGAAAACAATTGGTGATGACTTAGATTAAATATACAACTTCACAATGTTTATAACATAAAAGAGAATATCTACTCATACTTAGCAGCTCTCATTTTTAAATCATCCACTACTATAATTTCAAAATCAACATTGCTAATCAGACGAAAAATAAAACATTCAAATTGACGAAATCACAAATTGATTTTATTTTCACCGAACACCGTTAGTTTTCTAGAACAAATAGCTATTGAACATAGTTATGATCCTATTTATCTAAACTCCTAAATAATAAGCCACTATGGTAATGAATGCCTGAAATCACAAACTTTGATTAGTGTCTAAATGATTGATGTCCAACCTTTTCGTTTCCTACAAATCCTACAAATTATTATGGGGCAATACACATAGAAGTGGGTAATGAATTAGTCTGAGATAGAAGTGTGATAAAAATACGATTTAGAGCTTAACCCCTCACAATATAAATCCTCTAATTTGCTTTGCTCTATTTTGAATCTTTTTTCCCTTTTATAACCGATTGTCTATGGTGAACTGTGTTTGTACATCCATACTTAAAAAATGGTGATAAACAGATGCTAAGTTTTGTAAGGTGAATTCATCCCTAAACGAATGACGAAAAAAAAATTTAAACGATAGGCTTTAATATTTCAGACGGGGGACTTTTTTTTGCCTTTATTCAAACATGCAAAAAAAATATATATCAAGGAATATCCTAAATCAACTTTGACAAAGTAATAAAACACATTCAATGAAACTTGCACCCATCAATATAATTATTGGTCAAATTTTCGACACGAAGACAAAAATTCTATATTAAGTAGTTATTCAATTTGAAAGTTTGAGGAATAGTGGTTAAATTTTTACAAAATCCTAGCTACATATGTTAAAGAAAATATTCCTCTAAACTAATAATCTAACACATGCAACTAAACAATACAATATAGTATCTTTGGAAGATGGATAAGTAACAATTTTATAAAACGTACAATTCACAACATTTTGAAAATACCTATGAACATCTTATCAAAGCAAGAATTTCTTGGTAGACGACATTTTTTGTGCATGTATTATGTGCAGTAGATTTGTCCGATGGCTTTATCAAAACTTTGATAGCTTTACTTATTTTGGCTCTAGACAAAGTAACATATAATTGTCTATAAGAAAATACACATTCTGGAAAATAATGCCCAACGAAGTCTAAAGTTTGAGCTTGTGATTTATTTATTGTCATTGTAAATATGGATGAATGAGGAATTGAGTCCTTTTAAAGGAATTGAAGTTTTATCACTTTCAAGTGGTAGAAACGGAATTTTAGATAAAAATACTCGCTTTCTACGGTATTCTCTAATAGCAATTTCTTCATCAATCACATTTCTCTAAAATCTTCGATAGACAAGCCTTGTTCCGTTACATAAACATCCAGATTGGTTAATATTTTGAAGTAACATAACGGGACAATTCTGTTTTAATGTGAGTTCATGTGGTGGAATACCATTTGGAGTTAGTGTGTTTAAAAAAAAATAAATTGGATACTTTGTTCGGATTTGTCAATGGATTCATCACAGATGTAATATGTAAATATTTTCCCATGAATTTCTTTGAGTAAAATATTATTTATTTGATCTACGTATCATTTTTTGGTGTCAAAATGACTCTATTAATCATAGTGTCTAGATTTTCCATATAATTTTCTATATTTGGAAATACCACATTAATCAAATGTTTCAAAGATTGAAATTCGTCTTCAAATTCTACTGTTATAGTTCTTTTTCTGTACCATTTCCGATACGAAGTAAATATTTACAGAATAATGGATCCAATTGAGCTTTCATATTTTGTATTAATGGTAAACGGCTAAAAGAAGGCCACAAATACGAAAAAATCAAACTTGCTTTCATTATGTCTTCTTTTTTGCCTCTTTGAACAATCGGTAAAACTTGTCGAAAATCACCGCCTAATACAATTACTTTTCCACCAAATGGTACATCTATTTCGTTTATATCTCTTAACATTTTATCTAGAGCCTCTACGGTGTAACGATTCACCATTGGTGCTTCATCCCAGATGATTAATTTAGTCATTCCTGAAAAGGTCTGCCAATGCAGACTGTTTACTTATTGAACAACCAACATCATCATTTATATCTAAAGGAATTTTAAGTCTAGAATGTGTAGTTCTACCACCTAGTAATAAGGAAGAACCTTCTCCAGAAGAAGCTGTAGCTATAGCAATGAGATTTCTTGAGCGTACAATTGCCAATAAAGTTTTATATAAATATGTTTTACCTGTCCCACCAGATCCATCGACAAAAAACATGCCATTGTCATCATTCAAAATTTGGTGTAAAATTGTATTATAAGCATACATTTGCTCTTTATTTAAAGAATTTGTAACAAAATTGTCATTTTGATTACCACCATTTTCCAACTCTTCAGATATCATGCTAGCGAATGTTTTGTCTTCTCCCATGCCTATATCAAACGACATTAATTGGTAATTGTTTATACTTTTGTTCAATGGTTCTAATATAGAATGTATACATTATAATGCTTTTATTTGAGCATCGTTAAACGACATACTTTGTTGTATGAAATCTTCAAACATATAACTTTTAAACTTATTCCATAACAATTGTGAATTGTTAGGGCTACAAAACGTTAATATGGTAGCGAACAACCTACGAAATGAAAAGGGCATTTGATAAACAATCGTTTCTACTAAACATAACTCGCAATTATTATCTCCACTTAATAAACCATGTAAAAGAGCTGTTTCACGAAAGGTGGATGTCAATGTACCATTTACGATTCTTAATTGTTGAAAAGAAGTTGATCCCTTAATGTGATTTAACAAAAGGCGTAAGTAATATCTTTTACCTTCATATGGATTAGTTGTAACTATTCTACCAATTACATTTTTTTTGCTTTCTAGGAGTCCAAATTCGTCCATTTGCATCACACACAAAATAAGAAGGGAAATCTCTATACGTAAGTGATCTAACTTTTTCATTTGTAATATTGGTACGAAAGAATTCAGTTAACGTTGTTTTTCATGTATAATCTCTACTTATAACCGATTGTAAATTATCACTATCTTTATAAGTAATTAGTTGATGGTCTTCAAGATGTAATTGTAGTGAAACAACTGATGGAGACATTTCGGACAACACAAATTCATAAATTCTCCACATCGCTTCCGGTGGAGAAGTCCACCTAGCAGTTTGATATCTTAAAATTTCATCAATATCAACATCATGTTCATTGTCACTCATGGAAAAACTTATTCGATCATGTCCTTTATAAACATATTTATACAAATATTTCACAGCTTTAACAGTTGAACATATTTCAACATTGATATGGCAATCATATTTAGCTGTTAAATAAGGATTATAAGGTACAATCCATCTATTATCTAAAAAATGTCCCATAACTTTAACTTTTTGACCATCATTGCGACTTTTATATCGTGGATATGAATCATTACCAAGTGAAGTTGTCATTGCATATTCTTTTGGATACTTATTTTTGCATATTTTATAATTTGACATACATACATTATTCAGATTTAATATTCCACGACGACCATGCAATATATGTTTTACAACAATAGGATGTAAATGGAGGTAACAATTTTTGTCCGGAATTTCACAACAGACAATTTTATCAACCAAATCAACTGAAATAATTTTTGATCTACATACTTAAGACGTATTATAATTAGGTGAAGACAATTTGGGCTAATGTTGGTTGAAAATGGTTGCATTATTAGTTTTTATATAGTCGATGACTATTGATGGTGGGATCCTATGGATGCTACAATGGTTACAAATGCCCCTTGATGAGACCTAAATGCTTAAGCTATATGTAAGCAAAGCGATTTCTCTAAAAGAATTCAAATTTTATGCTGAGTATGGTCCTTTTTTTTGAACAACGACAGTCTCAAAACCAATAGTGTTAGCTTTTGATTTTTTCACGTTGTCAAAGAGTTGAACAATGATTTTTCATGTTGTCAAAGATTTGAACAAAGAAAATAGATGACAAGTGCCTGATCAAATTGATCAGGTCATGTAGAAATCGTCGCTGGAATTGAGATCTTATTCGAATAGAAAGATATCAAATATCTGAAAAAGGGACCCTAAACGTGCTTTTATGAAGTTCAGAATGGATAATTTCAAGGGAAGAGTGAGAATTGAAAGAATGGACAGTTTGAATTGAGCCAAATTTGATTGCTAATACTTATTAATTAGCTATAACAATTGAACGAAAACTTTGTTGCATATTCTTGCACAATGGAATATGAAATGGAGGGGATTATCTCCTTCTATTCCCAATTGATAGACAATGATTTTGATAGAATCCTTGCTTCAATTCCTTTGAAGGGTTAGGTAATTTTAGTTCTTCATCTCCCACGTTTCAGGTACTTTATAGTGGGAAAAACGTCAAAGTCATAAAAAAAATTTGCTTGTTGAAAATTAATATTTTAATAGTCATTATGTTTCATCTTAGTGTTTTTTTTTTTGGACATATAGGTGCTTAATGAAACAAGTTTATGGTGGTTCAGTAAAACTTAGCACATAACTCCAAATGCATTGGTATCATCACCAGATAAGAACATCCTTATAATAAAAGAAATGTTATGCCTTTCTTGTTGAATTTGTTTGTGAGTTATTCAAATAATCTGACAATTTTCTAATCCATTTTCTTACTTTTGTATACTTCTAGAAGGCCATATCTTCAGCTGAGAAAAAAAATCAAATCTTTTGATTAATGGACCAATATGATCAATCATACATGGTGGATAATATGTTGAATTAAAATCTTGATAGCTGCAAAGATGGGTGCTAAATTAAAGTATATCCTGGTATGCTAATTTCTCCTTTGTGTTTTCCTTTTATGGTTTGATTTTATTTGGTAGATTCTGTAGGACAAGAAAGGCAGGTACTAAAATACTAAAACGTCAAAAGGTTTGTACTTTACAATCATAATTTGATTCTCTTTGTTCATTAGATTGATGAAATCTTTATTTAGACGAACCAAGCTGCAGTACCACCCTCCCTGACAGAACACACACATAGCCCCTGTTTGAAACCCATTTTGAGTAGAAAAGAATTTTTGGAATAGTGATTGATGTAAGAATGTGTGGTGGAAAAGTGATGAAAAGTTTTTGATTTGTGTGTAATATTATTTTATTAGGAAAATGTGTGGTTGAAATGAAAAATGAGAATGAGAAAGAGAAAGAAAAATTAATGGGTGTCAAACGGGGGCATAGGGGGGAGGGAAGCATTTTTTTTCATTTTTTATTTCATGCGGGTCCCATGTCGGTCCCACATTCATGTGAGGTTAGGTCAATGGGATGAGCAAATTAATTCGGGCAAAGTAGCTTAATTCTTATTTAGATATCAAGAGGTAAAAAAGGTGATATCAGGGTTAAACACTTAATTTATTTATTTATTTTTTTGTTCTGGTTGCAGGAATAGAGGAATAAGTTGACTAAAATTGAAACAATTGCCATCAGGATATCAAATGTTGCAAATATGCTTCTTCTACCAGCAAAAGTTTATGCATCCATCAGGAGTTTTTCGTTGGCCATTGTTGCGGCCGCACTAGACTCGCTTTTTGATCTACTACCTGGTTTTATCCTGTGGTTTACTTCTTCCTCCATGCCGATGCCAAATCCTTATCAATATCCTATTGGAAAGAAACGTATGTAGCCTCTGGTTAGTGCCTTTTAAGTTATTGATTCCAAAGAGAAACTGACTTGGCTTCACAAAGAAATGCAATTAATAATTTTTTTAAACAGTCGTTGGGTTTAGACATTAGAAAGTCCTGTAAAATAGTTTTAAGGGAATAAGTGGAAGAATATGTCCATGTCTTCAGTCACGTTCGTCTGAAGATGTGCATATAATTATTTATTTCCAATCTGAAAGGTCGGCTTATTGGTTGCTCTTCCTCGTTCCCGATTTTTCTCCCTAATCTAAACTCAAACATGTAAAAGGACGACAAATATCTCTCATGGACGAGTTTTTTCTAAATTCACTTGCATTTGGTTTCTCTTTAGAGGAGAGAAAATTTATGCAATGAATGCAAGAATTTAACATTGACTTGAAGTATGTTGATGTTGATGACCTTTGAAGTTTGAGGTTGACATCTGGTGTAAGGAAGGTAAAGTTGCTGCTTTATAGAAACACTTACTTTCTTGTTCTTCTTACTCTTAGATGTTCCTTTCAAAGAGTGTTTGCGTCAAAAAATCATACTGCATTATTATGGAAAAATCATCTTGGGCTTTTGATCAAAACAAAGAATGCTCATTTTGCAGCCAAACATCTTTCTACTTCCTACATCTCAGAAAGATATAACATGCTCAGCTATATAAAATTTTCAGAAGTTTTTGGCTTCTCACATAGCTGGTGTGCCATTGTTTTGCATTTACCCTTTGTGATGCAAGTTTAAGCTATAGTTGAGAAATCAAAACAAAATAGGTCCGATTTTGTCCCTGTAAAAGAAAGAAAAAAACTGCAAATGAAATGGAATGCTAGGTCGTGATATTTGTCAACATATTAAATTTGCATATCAATGCTTTATATTCAGGAGGACTGCATCATTTTTAGGCTAAACACAACACTGTATGCATCGGTATGCAGTCCATTCTGTTCTCTTCAGCACTTCCGTTTACATTTTTGTCATCAAGGCAAGTGTTACTGTTATTATTGTTCAATTCACAAAACTTTGTACTACATAGAAATGCCCTACAAGACAAAGTAATAGGAAATATTAATGCGAATGGACAAGAGAGATATTTAACGGAACAAGCAAGAGCTTACTTATTAAAGGAATGTTACCGAAGGGCGTAGCCCTATATATGTATACTTTTAAGTGTTTGCTTCTGGTTGATTCACTAAGTTGACAATGAATATCATAATTTTTTACATACCCAATTCATTTGACACTATAATGAAAGATGAAAACACTCCATGTTGTGATCTTGTGATATCTTTTGCCCTTGCATTTGCTAGCATCGCATCTACGACTCTTGTTACACAGCAAAGTTGATCTTGAAGTTCTCATATAGTCTGGCGTGTCTCGATACCAAAAGAATGTTGGTTATTAGGTAATTATTTTTATTCATTCCTTAAGCTACTATGATTGTATTGAACTCTACTTAGGTTTCATTCATTGCTCTTGTTATTTGCAGCAAAAGTTTTGCCTACTATTAATAATGAAATCTTACTTTTGCGTACACTGGTCATTGCAATATCACTGGCGATGAAGGTTGGTCTAGGTTACACAGTGTTATAAGCACGGTTGGCCAAGGTTAAAATTATGTAACTTTTTACCTTCAAACTTATTTAGATAAGTTATTTTTTTTTCTTAAATTTAAGTAAGAGTTACTTATTTTGAAAGTAAATATTATCTATACGTCAAAATAAGTAAACTTTAATGATTAGCCAAATATGCTCTACATCTTTTCCAATAAATAATCACTGACTTTTTCGTGTTTGCTTTTTATTGATAGAAAGCTCATTTTATTAAGGCTCTTCCCATATTCCTGATAGAATACTCCCATTCTGGAGTGCTATACTAGTCTCGATGACTTTTGTAGTGGCTTTTGCGGAAGTATCCTATTATTATTAGTATTACTGTCGTTTATTGCTTCTTACTAAGAGGAGAGAAGTCAAATGTGGTTTTTTTTCCAACCAACTTATGAATATTTTTCACATTTTTATGATGAATTACTCGAAAATTTACACCCTTATTTTTAACAATAACCAACTAACGTGCAACGCACGTTCACCGTACTAGTCCTAGTCAAAAAACATGAAAACTACTGAATCTAAAGAATAAAGTCAAATCTAAAAAAACCTTTCCCCACGGAAAACAGTCTGAATGAGACATGATCAAATTTAACAAAAGAGAACTTGATCGAAAATAAGCAACTTGATGCGGTAAACTTGAATCAACTCTCTGGAATAAATACTGATTGTTCTCCCTTTTTGTGACTAATAATAAAGGAAAAATAGTAATATATAAACATGAATACCTACAAGAGGAATGAGTGAAAACAAATATGCACATGTATAATTATGCGAACACGTGATGGGAGAAAAGATTTCTTTTTTTTTTCTTTTGAGACAACTATTTTTGACTGATTTTTTTTTTTTTAAATATAGCATGAACAACTATTTGCTTACTTGTACATGTATAATTCATAAACAATGAGTTTTTCCCGCATAACTTATTTTAAGCCTATGTGGAGTAAATTGTATAAACTACACAAGTGTGAAAGTGCCATTAAACTCTAGTAAGTTTCAAAACTTTAAATCAATGCGAAATGACATGCAAAGATTTACTGGTGAATGAATATATATTCATCAAAGTAAGAAGTCAAACTCAATGCTACAAGAACATTTTAAATAAAAAGCTCATATTTATTTTCCAGTGTATAAATTTCTCTCCCTAATTTTCAGCACTTATATATAATTTTTTTCTCTCATTTTTCTATATCTTAATGACCTTTATAACGAACTTTACTTCAAATTCAAATGACAATAGGGCACTGATATGATCCGGGATGCGCCACCAATTATTAAGATTTTGATGATTGTTAGAAGGAGAGTAGAGCCAAGTTCGAGTCTTCAAAAAGTTGATAAATCTGGTCATTTACATGTTCGAACAACGGAGTCCATAATATTGAAGAAAACAAGCCAATGGTCAAGTAACATGTTGGGGACGGAAGGTGGAACGAGTTGGAAAGCACTCGAATTTTCAGTCTCTGTTGAGACTCATTTTTGGTATAGAATACGTTCGAATTTGAATATTTGTATTTCTATAAGATCTGTAGCCCTTGAAGTACGTTTTCCAACATATTTTGAATCATTTCAATCGGATATCGGGAGAGGGAGATATGACCAAAATACTGAAAACTATCCAGGAAAACTGTTTTGACGCGAATTTTCTTGTTAGACTAGAATTCTATTTTCTTTCCAAGTTTACAATATTTTGTAATCTAATTACGTTTTTACTAAGTTTTCTAGTATTAGTATAAATAGGAGATTATTTCATTGTAAAAGATAAGACTTTTCATAATGATAAATTAAAGCTTTTGCTTTTTCTCCATAGGTTCTTCCATGAAATTTCGAATTTATCAAATATGTTAAATATTTATAGCATTCATCCATTAAACTTATCAAAAAAATTAGGCACTTTTTGTGGCGTTCACCAATCGAAGTTCATTGGTTTTGTAATCAAGATGTCTTTCAAACTTTTATTTTTGTTTGGTTGCTTGGTTCAATAATTTACGGGTCGAGATTCTACTGTCTACAATCTGAATTTGGACTTTTCCGACGTTTTCAATTAATTTCGCGATTTCACGCTGATCCAGCTTTTGGGTTCGTGTAATTTGGTATCAGAGCTTGGACTCTCGATTCAAGTTCTATCTTTTCTTTTGTTTTGAGTCTTTTGTTTTTGTTCTTATGTCCAGTAATATTTTGAGTCTTTAATTTTAAAAAATTCAAAAGTTATTTTTGTACTCAATTTGATTCCAAATCAACTTCCGTATGTTTCGTTGTTATCGTAGTTTATTCTTGAGTGAAAAAAATAAAATTACTGTACTGTTCATCCGTACCGTCCAAAATTTTTTTTATTTCTTGAAAATTGTTCAATTTCGTAATATCCATTCTAATTCCAAAAATCTATTTCTTTCATTCCAATCCCAATTCAAGAACCACTTTCTTGAATTTAAATATCAGTCATCCAATTGTCCAATTCTTTTCTTGAGTCTTCTTGATTACGCCTACTTAAAGGATGGATTATGATTGAGGATTTATTTTTCAAACTCGGTGTTTTGTGGGTAGTACGGTATGTAGTTTGGCTATTGATAAAGAGTACATATCAGATTTAGTTAGTATCACGATGGTGGAAATATTGAGATTACCTTTGCAACAACACCCTAGGCCTTATAGGATGACTTGGTTGAAGGAGTGTGGGAAGGTAGATGTGACCAAGCGGGTTTTATTGAATGTCACCATTGGGAAATATAGTGATGAAGTTTGGTGTGATGTGGTTCCATTAAAATCTTTTCATATCTTGTTTGGGAAGTCTTGGATGTATGAAAGGAATGTTATTTATGATATGGAAAGAAACGGGTATAGATTTCTTCATGATAGGGTAAAAATCACTCTAGCTGCGTTGACCCTAGAACAATCCTTTGCAGACCGATGGAAGGTGAGAGGTGAGGCAGAACGGGAAAAACAAAAGAGGGAAATGACCACACCTAAGGAGAACGCCGGAATTGAATTGCGGGAGGAGTCCAAAAATAGGAAAGTTGCGATGGAGGATGATGGACTGAAAAATGCAGTTGATGTTGGGAAGAGTGAACCAAGCTGTTAATGCAGTTGATATTGGGAAAAGTGAATCAATTAAAGAGAAGGTGCATAAGCAGTCTGGTATAAAATTGTAGAGATGGTTCAGCAAGAGAGTGAGAAAATTATAAAAGGATGTGTTGAACAAATTGTTGAAATTGTAAGGAATGAAGAGCAGAGTTATGTTGTTAAGCATGATATGGTGGAGACGATACATTATGAGTATGAGAACCCATATCTCATTGAGGGGAAAGCTAACAAATTCAATCGTATTTTGCTTAATTCCTTCTTTCAGGTTGATCATTGTACGTGAAAGTTCATACAACAACATCTATGGCTGATTGTGTTGGTGCTGCAATACATTTATATGTACAAAATGGATGGATACCGTGTATTGATCCTATGTCATGGAGAAATTTTTTTTCCATTTGATCCAGGTGGTACAGTGATTAAATTTGTAACATGTTGGTTATCTCCTACACAATCACAAGGCATGGATTTGAGAACGAATCCTCTTGAAGAGGGAGAGTATGATATGATCCGGGATGCGCCCCAATTATCAAGATTTTGATAATTGTTAGAGGGAGAGTAGAGCCAAGTTCGAGGCTTCAAAGTGTTGATAAATTTGATCATTTACATGTTCGAGTAACGAAGTCCATAATATTGAAAACAAACAAGTCAATGGTCAAGTAACATGTTGGGGACGGAAGGTGGAACGAGCTGGAAAGCACTCGAATTTTCAGTCTCTGTTGAGACTTAGTTTTGGTATGGAATACGTTCGAATTTGAAGATTTGTATTTCTATAAGATCTGTAGCCCTTGAAATACGTTTTCCAACGTATTTTGAATCATCTCAATCGGATATCAGGAGAGGGAAATATGACCAAAATACAGAAAGCTGTCCAGGAAAACTGTTTTGACGCGAATTTCCTTGTTAGACTAGAATTCTATTTTCTTTCCAATTTTACAATATTTTGTAATCTAATTACGTTTTTACTAGGTTTTCTAGTATTAGTATAAATAGGAGATTATTTCATTGTAAAAGATAAGACTTTTTATAATGATAAATTAAAGCTTTTGCTTTTTCTCCATAGGTTCTTCCATGAAATTTCGAATTTATCAAATATGTTAAATATTTGTGGCATTCATCCATTGAACTTATCAAAGGATTAGGCACTCTTTGTGGCGTTCACAAATCGAGGTTCGTTGGTTTTGTAATCAAGATGTCTTTCAAACTTTTGTTTTTGTTTGGTTACTTGGTTCAATAATTTGTGGGTCGAGATTCTACTGTCTACAACCTGAATTTGGGCTTTCCCGGCGTTTTCAATTAATTTCACGATTTTCACGCTAATCCTGCTCTGATATTGTTTGGTTGCTTGGTTCAATAATTTGTGAGTCGAGATTCTACTGTCTACAACCTGAATTTGGGTTTTCCCGGCGTTTTCAATTAATTCCGCGATTTCCACGCTAATCCCGCTCTGATACCAAAATGACGCGAACCCAGAAGCAGGATCAGCGTGGAAATCGCGGAATTAATTGAAAACACCGGGAAAGCCCAAATTCAGATTGTAGACAGTAGAATTTCGACCCGCAAATTATTAAACCAAGCAACAAACAAAAACAAAAGTTTGAAAGACATCTTGATTACAAAATCAACGAACCTCGATTTGTGAACGCCACAAAGAGTGCCTAATCCTTTGATAATTTCAATGGATGAACGCTACAAATATTTAACATATTTGATAAATTCGAAATTTCATGGAAGAACCCATGGAGAAAAGGCAAAAACTTTAATTTATTATTATGAAAAATCTTATCTTTTACAATGAAATAAATCTCATATTTATACTAATGCTAAAAAACCTAGTAAAAACGTAATTAGATTACAAAATATTATAAAATTGGAAGGAAAATAGAATCTAGTCTAACAAGGAAATTCGCGTCAAAACGGTTTTCCTGGACAACTTTCAGTATTTTGATCATATCTCCATCTCCTGATATCCGATTGAGATGATTCAAAATGTGTTGGAAAACTTATTTCAAGGGCTATAGATCTTCCCGAAATACAAATCTTCAAATTCGAACGTATTCTATACCAAAACTGAGTCTCAACAGAGACTGAAAATTCGAGTGCTTTCCAGCTCGTTCCACCTTCCGTCCCCAACATGTTACTTGACCATTGGCTTGCTTTTTTTAATATTATGGACTCCGTTGCTCGAACATATAAGTGACCGATTTATCAACTCTTTGAAGTCTCGAACTTGGCTCTACTCTCCCTGTGACAATCATCAAAATCTTAATAATTGGTGGAGCATCCCGGATCATATCAAGCACCAAGTTTTAAAATACCCAACATGCTTAATTGCTTAAACAAAAAGCTTACGAAATAAATGTATGATATATTAATTCAGTTCTTTTGAAGCTCAGCATTTTTTTGTTTATGGGGAATATTAATGAGCTTAGGTCAACTAGTTAACAGTTATTCCAAGTCAACTTACCACACAAATGACTGACATCCCAAATCTCACACACACAGTCAAAAATCACTCACAAGAGTTTAATGTGTGCAGTGCAGATGGTACATGCAAAACCTATACCAAATACTTAAAAAAGTTCTAATCAAAGTTAATGGAAACTTTATTAACCATTCATAAATTATAGTAGTATTTGATTACAAAATAACATCTCCAACCATCATTTTGATTTGTGAGTTCACTCTTTTTTATTCAAATCTTCTTAGAAAAAGATGTAATTTTAGTCAATTAAGTCATAAATCCTATCAAGTGACTCACTTGATTAGTCAAGAATCTAACAACAGTAGTTAAGGAAACATATATTGTATAGATGATTTCGACTCTCGATCTCCTACATTCCCAGTCTTGTTTATACTCAATAGCTAGTGACACTTAGGTCTTATGTGTCCTAACTTATCATAATGATGAAACGTAGGGATGAACCTAGGAGCAACTCTAGATTTCAAGTTTTGAACCTTAAACTTAGGAGATGATGTTACGAACTTATTTTTAGAAGATAAAGCAGTATAGAAAGTTGTTTTATTAAAGCCTAAACATCCTCTATTCCCAATTGTTTTTTATAATTCTAATATGTTGTCAAGTTTGTTAGAACCACTAAAGAAAGATTGAAGTTAGACATTTGATTTTTCAAGATCACTCATGAGTTTTAACCTTAATTTCTAAGTACTCTTTCTCAATCCTTAATTTATTTATCATTTGGTAGACTCCTCAAGTTTGACTACAACGCTTTCTTTTTCTAATTCAAGTTTATTCAGTTTCTTGAAGACCGATCTATTAACCTTATATAACTTGAGATTTTCCTCAAATAGCTGGTTATAACCCTCATGAATATCCATTCAATTCTCATCTCATTCATCATAAAGTGATTGACTCATCAAATTGGTTCAATGATCGCAATTAAACTCTGATACCACTTGTTGGGAAAATATTTAGACCCTAATGCGAAATTAACCAATAAGAAGCAATAAATCACTTATTTATTATCTCTAGATGATTAATATTATTACTTCAGTTAACCTTAAGTTTAAATAATTACATAAACGTATAGATTAAAAACAATAAAGTAAATAATATCGATATGATTACGGAGAAAAACACCACTATTGGAATATGTTTAATATGTGGCTGGGGCAAGAGAATATTGGAATATGGATTTGATTTTCAAATAATGTTCTCTTCATTGAATACAAGGATCAACCAATATTGAAACAATGTTTGGGATGAATTTATGAATCAATGATCTTGAGGTCGAATGTGTAAGTGTTATGCCCTAGGTCCAATCAACTTTGGACATAAGCACTTTTAATGTATATATAACCGATGCATATTTATGGCAAGATTTATTATTGAATTAATATTCTAATTAATTAAATAATAGAATCCGTAGATTCAAGTTTTGGTGATTTGTTAATCACAAAGAGTTGTGATTGTGAGATACAAATTACATATGACTGAATCTTAAATCGTCCGTGGTCGTATGTAATAACGAGATATGGATATATTATGGATAGACCATCACGTGTGTCATTTCTTACTTATGAAGTAAGTAGTTGATCTTACAAGCTAAAGTGTGGAGACACTTGAATGAACACGTGAATGTTTTGTTATAGAACAAAACATTGGAGACCCGCTGAGAGATTCCACATGGAAAACTATCGAGTGTCAATGGTTAATCTCTAACGTTCGGTAGTGGAATTGGTCCTTTGACTTGAGGTCATCATAGTGCCTTATGTGAGGACAGTCATGCTTTGGTGATGTCGGATGTTGCTCTGTCAAGGGTCGCTAATACGTCATCGTTCGGGTATGTCAAGAATCATATGAAGGTTGTGAATGATCAATAGATGATTCGTCACTCTTAGATAGTAAGAGATTATGATCTACATTTCATCCAGTTAAGTTGATAATGAAATCCTTGGCCAAGGTGAACTCATAAGTCGGAAAAGAGTTTTCGACTTACATTGACTTAACAGTAAGATAAAAGATATGATCGATAATTGAGATTGACACACGTCCATATCTCGTAATTGATCGGATCATATTGACGAATGGATTATAGTTTCACGGTAAACGAACAAGTTTGATTTTGTCATGCCACGTGACATTTCCCGTCACATGTATTGCCCTGACACATTGTTAGATGTCAATCTGGGACGACGAATGTGAATTGGTGATAAATTAAAAGGGGTATTTCAATTTATCAATTTTGATTAGATCAAAATAATAATTTACGTCATTAGGCATCGTGATCGGGAACCTAATGGGTCACACACAAAAGAGAACCAGAAGAATGATATTTACCAATTAATTAATTGACAAGTGTTGGATAATTAATTAATTGAGTTGCTTATTAATAGACCCGAATTAATTAATTGGATTAATTAATTCATGGACCGGATTTAATTAATTTGATTAATTAAATGTTGGACCGGGTTAAGTTAAGAGATGGGCCAGCCCGTTTGGACTTATATTAATAGGCTGTTAGGGTTTGAAAAACTGTAGAGATTTTCATTATTCTTGCTAGCACGAGAAAAGAAAACCCTAGCCACCATTCTTGTTCTATGTGTGGATCACCATTGGAAGCTGGACAATTGGACAGCTTGGATTGCAGATCGTGATCATTGGAGTTCGAGAATCAGCAAAAGAGTTTGCAGAATTCATCAAAGGTATTATTTCTATCACAGTTTCTATCTAAACATAAAGCAGATCCTTGTTTGGGAATCGAAATTTGCTTTACTTCCGCTGCGCATGATTAAGTAGGTTCCCAACAGAATGAAGACATCTTTGGGAATGTGTCATTGATTTTTATAATGAAAATGATGTTCAAGCACACTTTTGGATATGGCATGTATGTTTATAATGGGTAGTGTTTGTGGTGAAAAACAATTAAAAATGGCGCTCAACGAGCTATTGTTTTCTATGTTTCTTGATTTTTCCCGAATGTCCTCGACTCCTTTTAGGACTCTATTAATCCCAAACTATTTGACTTTAATTACAATTCAAAAAACCCATGATCTTGAGTATGAAAATTATCAATTATAAATTTAGAAATTGCTAATTAAAAATTTAGACCTTACAAAGACAATTTGAAATATATGCAAAAATTCACTTATAGCACATAGCATCTGACCTCAAATTGTTAAATAATAAATCTTGAATATGGAAATTGGAATCAAAGAGTAGAAATTGAAATCCTAGAGTCCAGCTGCAAAATACTGATATTCTAAAATAATATTTGAAAGACGTTGAAATTTTGAACTTGGTCGAGATGGAAGAGAACACACTGCTGAGTAGGGGCGGATCTACGCCCAGGCTGGCTCGGGCTACAACCCATGCTTGCCCAAGCCCAGATCCAATATGTAACGTCTCGAGTTTCGTTACCTCGGATTGCTTCGTCATCGTCTTTTGTCCTAATTTTAATAATCAAATTTGCGGAAATAACTTAATTTTTTTTAAAACATAGAATATAAAACATCACATTTGTAATTGTAAACTTTGTCGGCAACAAAACTCATTTAAATAAGTTAAGATAATTGTTTAAACTTTAAATTCGAGTTTGAAATAACGAAGTACGTTAATAATGTTCAAAATGCGTAAATAAATAACTGCGACTATTAATTCATGCAACCACTGCCCATCACACTTCGACCATCTCCGAAATCTACAAATATTGTTAAAATAACGGAATGAGTATTTCGAAAAAATACTCAGTAAACTCATCGTCGATAATTAATTTACAGAATATTTAAACACATAATTATGCAAAATATACAGTGATATCATCATCATCATCATCATTGGCTCATTTTCTTGAAAATCATAGGGTGTGTGTAGTCTCGTCTCATACATTTAAGCACACAAGTTATGCATAACATTCGCATCTTATCTCATAAGAGATACTCGTCTCTTCTCATGCATTAAAGCATATAAATTATGGCAAGCATAACAATATCATATATCTCATATGACATATTCTCATCTCATGCATTAAAGCATATAAATCACGTAAATTCACATAAAACATGCAATTATAATTTAAACTAATTAATGGTGGCGAGTCTACATCAATTATTTCGAGTTACGTGAAAAGTGGAGCGAGAGGAAATCTCAATCTCCTAATCGTCCGTACGTTTCGTCTAGTCAAAATAGAAAATAAGTTTTTGAATTAGTATTTAGAAAATTTCAAAGTTTTAAAATGATAAAATAAAGTCTATGGGCTTAATTGGAAATTATTGAAAATGAAAATAAAAGTTTAAGGGCTGAAATTAAACTTTTAGAAACTTAGGGACTTAATTGGAAATATAGTGAAACTGAAAATAAGAATTTAAGAACTGAAATTTAAACTTTTCTAAAATAGGGACTTAATTGAAATTTATTAAAATTGAAAATAAAAAGTTTACATGATGAAATTAAACTTTCAGAAATTAGGGACTTAATTGAGATTAGTGAAACTGAAAATAAGAAATTTAAGAACTGAAATAATAACTATTAAAACTTGGGGGCTTAAGTGCAATTTATAAAAATTTAAAATAATAAAACAAACAAAATTAAATTAAATTAAAACGAAACCATTATTCTCTCTCTCTCTCTCTCTCTCATTTTCAGAGAACGAGAGAGAGAGAGATAGAGATAGAGAGAGAGAGAGAGGCTCAGCCCCTTCCCCGGTTCACACTGGCCGACGAGCGGGGTCAGCGCCACCGTCTCGTGGAGGCGCCAACATGTAGGTAAGAGTTGGGTGTTTTTGGTGTTCGGATCGAAGGATGGGGGGCTTGGATGGTTCGATTTTCTTGATTTCTTGGCGTTGGTGGTAGTTGCGGTTTTGGGGATTTTGGAGGTGAGTCATGGGTTAGTTTATTTCTTCATGTATGGTTGTTGGAGTTGATGGAGTGGGTCGGATTTGGTGATGGTGGTTGTGGTTGTGGGAGCTACGATTTTGGAGTGATTGAGTTGGTGTTTTGGGCATTGAGTTTAGTCTCGATTTGGAGCTAGTTTGGGCAGTGAGTTTGGTTTGAGGTTGAGGGTGTTGGTGTTGGTGGTGTTGCAGTGAGTTTCGTAGGTGGTGTTCTCGGCTTGGTGGTTTTGGTGGTGGTCGGTTTTGAGCTATTGACAGTGAGCTTGGTGGTTTGATATTCTCAGTTTGGTGGTTTTGGGCAGTGGTGGTTTGAGGTGGTGAGCTTGGTAGTTCGTGGGTTGGCTTGGTGGTGTCGGTTTTGAGCTGTGGAGGTTCGTGGGTTGGCTTGGTGGTCTCGATTTTGAGCAAGGTGTTGAGGTGGTGGTGTTGTTGTGTTGAGATGGTGATATTGGTGGTGATGTGGTGGTGGTGTGGAGCTAAGGAGATGGTGGTGTTGATGCTAGAAATTGATGTTCTAGCATCAACATTGGTCTCTAAAGTTTGATGGAAGGGAGAGACTTACCAAAAATAGCTGTTAGAATGGTGAGGATAAGAGGGAGGTGGAGTTTCTATGAATAGAAATTTTTAGAGCACAAATCCCTAGAAAACTAATTGAGCCAAGAAATTGGGCTTTAGGAATAATCCTAATTGAACCTAAATGGATTGGGCTAAAAATAATCCATATTCGGACAATTAGAATTTTGGACCCTAAAATAAAATATTGTACATTATAATTATTAGAATTTGGTTTTAAAATAATAAGAAATTGATACTTTAAAATTATTCGAGGTTGGGCTCGACTAGAAATAGTTTTAAATTTGTTTAAAACGTTCGGAAATGGATTCGATTTGAAATAAATTTAAATTCGTTTTATAATGGCTAGACAAACACGTTTTCATTTTAACGTTAGGGTTTAAAATTTAGCGACACGTTTTTCGAGAAAATAATTTTATATAATTTAAAAATTTTGGTCGCTACAACTTTACCCCCTAAAAATAATTTCGTTCTCGAAATTTAAACTTACTTGAACTGGAATATCTGGATATTTAGCCAAAATCTCATTCTCTTTTTCTCAGGTAGTTTCATCACTATCATGTCTACCTCATTGGACTTTGACTAAAGAAATCTCTTTGTTTCTTAAGACATGGACTTTTCTATCAATAATGCACATATGTGTCTCCTTATAGGACAGATTCCTCTGAAGCGAAATAATCTGGAAATTTACCACGTGACTTGGGTCGTGGATATATTTTCTCAATAAAGAAACGTGGAAAACGTTGTGTACGGCCGATAGCTCGGGTGGTAATGTCAAACGATAACCCAAGTTACCTACTTTCTCTAATATCTCGAATGGTCCGATAAAACGGGGCCTTAACTTCTCTCTCGGCGAAACGGATAGTACATTTTTATAGGAGCTACTTTCAAAAACACTTTCTCTCCAACCACGGACTCCAAGTTTTTTCTCCTTTTATCCGCATAGCTTTTCTATCTGTCTTGTGTGACTTTGATCCGTAGTCTCATCTTCTTAATAGCCTCAATTGTCCTATCAATCAATTCTGGACCCAAAATTCTTCTCTCACCTACGCCATCCCAATTATTTTAAAACATACGGCCCAAAATGTAATGCAAAATGAGCCCAAACACTTTTGCCCATTATATTGCAAGTCCATTACCATTGACCCACAAAACCAAATCCAATTTGCTCCCCGGCATAGGAGGGAGACGAGAGACGACAGGGGCGAAGGCGCGAAGCGGTTGTGACTGTGACGGCGACGCCTCACGCCTGGACTGGTCTGGACGGTGGTACTGACTGGTGAGTGGTGGACGCACGCCTTCACGGCGGCTGGCAGTGGCTGGACTCTGGAGCGGTGGAGCCTGGAGCTTCGTCTGCCGACTGCCGTCTGCGCCTCTGCTCAGGGGATTGACTGGGGCTGGGGGAAAAGGTATTTGCTCAAAAATCTTGCTTGAAATCAATATTGCTAGTTGGCTTGGCTAGTTGCTATAATGCTATGAATCTGTGATTTTAGTGTTTTTTTTTTTTTTTGTTTTTAGTTTTTGTGAATTTGTGATTTATGAATTATGAGAAATGAGAATTTATGTTATATTATTGTTTTAAACTATAAGTTATGACTTATAATTTTGATTTGTGAATTGTGATTTGGGAATTTAGGGTTTTAGGAAACTTAGGGATAAGTAAAAAAAAAAAACTTAGGGAAACTTAGTGCATTTACTTATGCATTGAATTTTATTTTCGGCTATTACGATAATCGGACAATGATCTCCGCCCTAGCTGAAAGTTGGATTCGCGCACCCCCCCCCCCCCCCCCTTTTTTTGGTTTAGCCCACTAAGGCAGCCGGCCCAGCCCGTGTTCATAAAAAAAATAAAATTATTGAAGAATGGAGTCCATTCCGGTTTTGATTTCTACGGAGTTTGGGAGGCAAGAAAGGCAGCACAGCCTCACTCGTGACTCGCCGGAGGCCTTGGCACCGGATTCTTGCTCATCCTAGCCGGACGTCGGTTATCTCAGATTCTCAGCCTACGAGCTTTTCACAAACGGAAAAAACTCTTATTTTGCCTTGATAACTGAAACTGGTACTGCTCATCTTCTTCAAACATATTTTGGGCAATTTTGTTGTGATTATTTAATGCATATTGGATAATTAATGCATATTGGATAATGGAGGTTTTTCTTGAATGTAAGAGTGTTAAAATACTTGGGGGTAGGGGGAAGGTAAAGAATATCTGTCAATTGAAACTGGGTTCTTTTTTTGGGCCTGGCAATGGGTTTGAAAATGGGTATGGAAGAGATAACATATTGAAAATGGGAAATAAATCAAATTAAACTGGAAATGGGGTTGCTTTATGAATTAATCCAATGAATTTGTCTTAATATACGCATCATTTTCTTGATTATACTAGAAATAGATTATTTTGATTGAGAGTTACCAACTAGGTATATATTATTGAGTCTTAAACTAACTTCATTTGTAAAATCACCTAATGTTGCGGATTGTTTCGAATGTTGTTGAAGAGAAAGCAAAATGGATATCTAACAAGCGGAAATGTGCGTTTTATTTTATACTCGTTGGGGATAACATGTTTTGCTGTTAGACTTTAGAGAATACATTTATTTATGTGGTAAAATTGTCAAAAACCCTTAGGCCTTAGTATTATATGTTATTGCTGTTCTGTTGATAATGTTAGCATGCTAGCTCTTCTAATCTAAAGAATAGTTTCTTTAATATAGTTCAGAAGGTGTTCTGATTTTGGTGTATAAAATTTATAGTTAGAGCGGCTAAAGATAAATTTATATGTGTGGTTTCTTTTGCCTATTTTATGCCTGTCTACGTTAAACTTAGCAAATGAATATAGAAGCGATCCTTTTGGAAGTGGAACGTATATAAGATAAAATTTTCCTTTTTGCACTCCCGAGTTTTGATGAATTTGTGATGTTAATTGTTAAGGAGAGAATAAAAGAATTGACTAAGAGATTGAATTAGTCTTATGGTAAACCATGTCTTAGTTGAAGTTAAGGAACAATGGATTAATAAATTCAAATTTGTCACGTGAATTAGATTTACAAATTTGGATGCTTAATGGTGGTTGAGAATTTGTGTATCGACATTTCCACCGTCATTGATAGGGCTGGATATGGTTCGATTCGGTTCGGTTCGGTTCTATCATTCATAAGGTTGGACATGGTTCGATTCGATTCTCCTTTCTCTCAATTTGGTTCTCCTTAGAACCGAACCGAACCGGAATTTTCGGGTATTTAGCAAATGGATCCGTCGGGTCTAAATTTAATTATAGAACCATCCAGTTCTGTTCGGTTTTCAAGTTACGTACAATAATTGAATTTTTTGATATTTACAACGTTACATTAATTCAACTAATTACATATTTAATTTTAGCTATTACAAAATAACGTAATCCAATCCCGTGATATCTTTTGTGATTCTCTTTGTTGAGTTCTCCATAGATTTAGCAGTTAAAATCACAATAAGAGGAAGATAGCGAGCTCACAATAATAAAGAGAGGCTTCCAATTCGATTTCTTCACACACAAGCGGTACTACGGTAGAATAAGAGATTTGTGTAAAATTTAGGCCAGTTTGATTAATTGGACTAGGGCTGAAAATTAGAAATAAGAAAATCATATTTTGGATTTGGGCTAAATTAATTAGTTAGCAAATTTATTTGAAAGAAATAAAATAATTTGGCTTATTTAAGATAAAAAATTAAGGATATTCGGTTCTTAGTCTAGAATCGAGATCCGAACCAAACCCGTTGGTTCTCAATTCAGATATTCGTTCGGGTATTTAAGTTAAAAAGAACCGCTTGATTCGATTTAGTTCAGTTCGGATCCGATTCGGTCGGTTTCGTTCAGGAGTTTTGTCCATCTCTAGTCATTCAGTATTTAGGTTTCATGTGAATCTTTTGTTCCTTTTACTTTTGACCTTTAATTGGCCTTATTATAGGAAGTTTGATCATCCTAGCAACTTCAAGGCAATTTACTTTTATTTTATTTGCAATTTGCAGATTTCCGACAAAAACTCAATAGGTGCAAACTCCAAGTCTCCAACCATCAGTGCGTGTTTTGCTATTTGCCGGTTTTCATCCCATTTGGCCCATTCAAAGTGCACATCTTAGGTACTTTGTCGTTTCCAACTTTTTTGAGGTGAATTCTAGACTTGACTTTTTGGCCCATTTCAAGCACAACCGGAGTAGATGATGTCATATTTTTATTTTTCTGTGTTATATGAATTTTATTAATACAAATTTTTCAAATTTCAACCTCCCCTGACATATTGTACTAGACTCCGCTCAAAGACTACCTACTGCTTTTGTAGGTGAAATAATCGCCTTCTCAGTCTACATGTTCCTGCTGTGAGAAAGTTGTCCTGCTTGTTGAGTTCTATGGAGTTTGTACGTGTCTCTTTGTATCTCTTTCTGCGGTTTTTTTATGGGCATCTTCTAATTTACTTGAATTTATTGATGTTTTCATTTGCAGACATGTTTGAGTGAAGGAAGGGGATTTTATTTCCCACCATGTCATATTTTGGACATCTGCGGCTTTCGGGTTTTATTGGATTGCCCCATGGACCTTTCTTCTCTAACAATGTTTATGCCGGTCCCCACAGAGTCATTCATAACTTGTAATGGTGAAATCACTTCTTGTTCCTACCAGAAATCTTTGGTTTCAGAGTCAAATGAAAATAAGAGACGAAAAATCGATAAACCCCTTGATGAAAGCAGTTTAATACGTGCTGAACCACGTTATAAGATTATAAAAAATTTGCTTTTATGGGATGTTTCTTTTATTGATGTAGTGTTGATCTCGAGTCCAATGGGTATTCTAGGGTTACCATTTCTCACCCGCAACAAAGATTTTTCCGCTAAGGTAACTAAAATTGCAATTTCCTCACTATTCAGTTTGTAATTTTTATTTAACTAAAATGATATAAATATGATCGTTATGGTTCATTAAATGGTTTAGGTGTATGTCACTGACGCGGCTGCTAGATTCGGACAGCTTATGATGGAGGATCTTGTTACAATGCATAAGGAATTTAGACAAGTTTATGGACCTGAGGGGTCTAGTTCACCTCAATGGATGAAATGGGAAGAGCTTGAATTGCTCCCATTGGAACTAAAAGAGATAGCATTGGGTAAAGATGGAACAGAGCTTGCTAGTTGGATGTCATTGTACAGGTAAATTATTTTTGGAAATTATTATTTAAAACTCTGATGCGAAATCATCTCAATTAGCCCATGTTTGGCCCCCATTTTTTCCCAAACTCATTTTCATCCACATATTTCATCATTTTTTGTTAAAATCTACTAACAATCTGATTTTTAGCAAAACCAAATAGGGGCATATTCTTTATGATTTAGAGCTTTTCCATATTAAATTGATTTATTTTTCACAATTAATAAATCAAATTTATTTGGTTGATTTCTTGTTCATATGGAATTCAAGGGAAATAAGAAGATACAATTTAAGTTTGGAACTCTTTTGACTCGTGTATATAAAATGCTTTAACACAGCAGAAATTATAATTATAGATCCAAAGCTTTTATGATTAGGATCTTAGAATTTCATTTCGGATGACTGGGTTTGACACTGGTAGTCAAACACTTGACTTTCTGGAGCCTCATACTAGTTATTAGTTCTCAAAGAAGGCGGAAAATTCATGTCAAAATATTATTCTGTTTTCTGCTTTGCAATCTGAACCAAGTTCCTAAACATTGGCCTGCTGAAATTTAAGAATCTAAATGCCTACCATCTAACTGTAGGAGTAGTGTCCACATAGACTTATAATAATAATATATTAGGTTGATCTGTTTGATATATGCACCTTATGGCTAAGCGATATATTATATTGCATGATTTTTAAGGCATCAACGGGAACACAAATCGGCATGATGTGATCTAGCACTTTTAGCTGCTTATGGTTGTGATATACAAGTATCTGTATTGAAAATGTGAAAAGTTTTTTCCAACTTCTACTTGGAAAAGCAATAAAAAAAGGAGAAAAATATTGTCAAGAGTTGGACATCTTTTATATCTCCTATTCTCATATTTTCATTACTATGTTATTTGTATCAATGATGAAGGTTTCATATTTAATTGAAGTAGTTGGAAAAATCTGGAATAGCTATAAAAACTTCCCCATCAAGAATCGTGTATTTCTGTGTTATTTTCAATTAAATTCTTTAAATTGTGAGTATTCATGTTTGAGGATGTAATGAGGGATGCTTCTCAGTGCAGCTGATGTGAAGGATTGCATGCAGAAGATTCAATCTCTTAAGTATGCTGAAGAAGCTTTTTACAATGGCACATTGATCATAAAAGCATTTGCTTCTGGTTTAGAAATAGGCACCTGCAATTGGAGTATCATTTGTCCAAAAGGAAGCATTGCATATCTTTCAAGCTCTGTTTTTTCATCAGCCACAGCAATGTGTTTTGATTACAACTCTCTTCAAAGAAATGATGTGATTCTATACGCAGATTTTACACCTTGCCATGCTTTAAACAAATCCAGTGATGATAATTATGGCTCTACTGGAGCTGATCCAAATTTAAGGTGCTTCAACTTTTGTAATGTTATGCATTTTGTTTCATGAATATTTTGTAGTTTGTGCTATAATTTCTAATCGCAACTATTTATTTTTCTTATGATACCCAAAACTAATTGAAATTTTGCCATCATTTCTTGTAGCGTTGGTAATGTTGACTGGGAAGCAATTGCTGATGATTGTCAGGAGATGGAGAAGTTAGACTTCATATGCTCTTGTTCTGTGGACTCAATAAAAGCTGGAGGTTCAGTTCTAATTCCTGTTGGACGAATTGGAATGGTTTTGCAGCTATTGGAGCGGATTGCATTGTGCCTTGAATCTCAAAACTTGAAGGTATATTGATTTGTATGTAAATGCCATTTCTTTTGATGAATGACAAGGTACCTTATGAGTTATGTTTGGCATTGGGAACGAACAACATGCTCACCCAAACTTGTATTTTCTTGGCTTTTTACAATGTAAACTTCTACTGCAGTTTAATATCAGGTGGTTGAACCAATGAACCTCAATTTCTTTCATAGCAAATATACCTTAGGTCTTGGTTATTGTATATGACGGAATGAAATACCTGTTCATTTACTTGTATATTTACGAACAAACCGGCAGAATGAGTTGATGCTTCATCCCAAATTGTAGCGCATGCCATGTCTAGTAGTTAGTGTTAAAATGTGACTTTATATTTTTCAGATGAGTATAACAGTTTTTTTTGATGAATTTCGTTCAGATATGAAATGCAAATGAGGATATGGACAAAATTTCCTATAAATATGATTTCTTCTTTTCCCGGTTCATATTTCTACTTCAGTACAGTCATCTATTTTCCTGTGACGTAGATTCCTATATTTATTGTTTCTTCTGTTGCGGAAGAGTTGATGGCATATATAAATGTGATTCCAGAGTGGTTGAACAAGCAGAGGCAAGACCGGGTATGTTACAGTCAATACTATCAAATCATCTTTGACCTTCAAGCTCTCAACTGTGAATGTGCTAACATGGTTTTTTTTTTTTTTTTTCTACAGCTCTTCTCTGGTCAACTATTATTTAATCACGTGGAGCTGTTAAACGATAAAAGGCTTCAGTTGTTTCCTGCTGTTCACTCGCTCAAATTATTGTAAGATATTATTTTCCCTTTCATGTGATGAGTATATCTGTGAGAAATTTTTTTTCTGTGATGTACTCTTATCATCCACAAAAAACCTTTTGACATTTTTCGGTGAAATTCCAAATTTTTTATTTTGTGGTTTTTTTGGGGACCAGGGGGTTACCAACATATACAGATAGCATCTTTTTTGATGTACTAATATATTCCGATGTCTCTTTCGAGTTTCAGTAATTCATCTCAGAGATCACACAGATTAGGGGACATAATGATTTTAGAAGTTTCTAAATGACTAATATGTATATAGAGAGAATGAATGTGTTTCAGACCTGCCAAAAATCTGTTTTAGTGCTCTCTACAAGCATAATTGGGCTGGAAACTAATGGTATTTTCATAGAACCAATTGGCAGGAACCTTGCATAGTATTTTGTCCCCACTGGAGTCTACGACTTGGACCTGTTGTTCATTTGCTTAGACGGTGGTGTAGGGATGAAAACTCTATCCTTGTTATGGAGGTATAGAAGTATTCTCCTACATGCTCCTAAATTCTGCAATAATTTTTTTAATTGTCTACCATACTGTACTCTTCAAATATGTTGTGATTGGATTTTATTTACCATCACTTTAATTATACGCACAGGAAGGAGTGGATTCCAGTTTGGCTCTCCTACCTTTTAGGCCAATGAAAATGAAAGTTCTGCAATGTTCCTTTCTTTCTGGAATAGAGTAAGTTTTTATTTCAATTTTGTTTTCTATTGTACTCATGAAATGCATGTTTACCTTCAACCTTTAGCTCTGTATTAGAGGTAAAATTGCTTGAAACTGTCAAGTAGTCACCTATTTATTGATTAATTGAACGCTGATGTTAATGTCAAAACATTCGATCTCTTGACTAAACCTCTAATATGAACGAAATCGATGAGTAGATTTTTAGCATGTTTTGGTTAGCTTAAAGTGGATTTGTTTCGAAGTTCCTTATGTTTACGAGCTTAGTTTCGCTCCATTTCTCGTCTTGCTACAATGTTGTAGAGCTATTATTTATTTTTATTTTTTTTGGGGATGAGCTTGAACTTCCATTTTTCCAGTACTTCCATTTTTCTGGTTTTGCAGGTTTCAATTTTCTCGACATTTGCTGAACACATTACAACCTAGACATGTTCTGGTAAAAATCTTTCTTCAGGAAATTCATGTAGTTTCCTGGGTTAACTATATTGCTTACCAGCTTGATGCCCATGAATACTATATTGTACGTGTTTTCCTGACAGCTTTTCATTTCTGCCGAGAACAGTTCCCCAAGAAGTTGAGGCAGCACATTGATCTTCCGGAAAATTTGTTTTCATCCAGTTATTACTCTGAAGATGAAACACTGAATGTTCCCAACTTGGAAGAGAATTCGGAATTAGATATTGCTGAAGACTTGGCTTTACAGCTTCATTACACGACACTTAAACATGAAAACATAAGTGTTGCAAGGTTGAAGGGCAAGCTTGCACTAGAACAAGGCAAATATCGATTACTCTTGGGGACAGATCAAGTTGTTTCTTCTCAGATTAGGCCAGTAGTGCATTTGGGAAGAATCAAATTGGACGTTCTTCTGACTGAACTGCGTAAATTTGGATTTAATATAAATGTAGAGGAAATCACAAGTGCTGATGGATTACACAAGGCTTCCCTTGTTCACGTGTTGGGGCCCAAAAAAGCCACAATAGAAATCACAAACGCACAAACATTGATTAGTACTGCAAACAAGAATTTAGCTTCCCAAATTTCTGAAGTTGTAAGTAGCTTATTGGATTGCATTTGAAATTGATATTAGAAAAGGGAAGGCTTCAAGTCCATTAATGGTTTTGATTTATATAGTTACTCTTTTCTTGTACCATAGTGGCTGTTTAATATTTATTTCATTGGTGCTACTTAGAATGATTTTTTAACTTCTTTTCATTTTGTGAATGATCCTTATCGAAGGTGCTTCCTGCAAAATTCTTTCAATATGATTTGATTTAATATGCGGACTTTGGCATTGATTTCTTTTTATTCGAGTGTACATTGTATCGTTCTCCTCTGACTTTCACCATATCCCGAGTTACTATGGCTTTAATCGGTGAATTCTCGTCAGTCTCAAGCCCGACAATTCAACCCCTTACAAACTGGGATGTCCAATGCTGTAAATGTCGGTGAATTTAAAAAGAAGTTGAAATACGACAGATAACCAAACACTTAACTAATATTACAATCATTTTTTGTATGCCACACTTCCATCTTCTCACATACTGTGATACTAAACTCAAATGTGTTTTGTTTTGTCTTCGAGTGAAATGTTGGATTCTTTGCCAAGTGTAAAAGATCCGACTATCACATAATAACAATCTTCCTTTGTTTGTATCTGTTCTCCTCTACTAACATTGTGTTAGGAAATTACAGAGTTCAATAGCTCAAAACATACAATAATCATTCAATATCATACAGAAATCATAAATCCGAAAACTATTAAGAAAAATCGAAAGCTTTTTCCCTGTTTGTTCGATCGAATCAATTAGGTTCAGGAACAACCTTCCATGTCATGCAAATCACCGTCCAGAGAGAGTTAGAGAACTGGCCAGAACCTCCTCTTTCTTGGCTTGGATCATCGATCAAGAGATCTCCCAATAACCAGCCAAGAACACCCCAGAAACCGAAGCTAAGCCACCGAGAAACAAAACACAACACAACTTAGCCACTATTTCAGGCCTAAGAATACACGAGGTTTCCTCAATCAATAGGATAGAGAATCAATTTCATGGACCAACAGAGGAGAAAAATGGGCTCTAGAAAATGAAAGAGACAGACCAAAAAATGAGAGAGAGATTGTCTTGCATAAAAAAGGAAACCCACGTGAATAAGAGTACCAAAAGTCAAGCCTAGAAGAAAGTGAAGTATCTCCAAGAAACAAGAGAGAAATATCTTCCCAAGAATCAATCTCAACCATCCAACATATCCAATGACCATAATTCAAAGTAGCACAATATGGGTCATAGCCAGTGTTCTAAATAGCGCGCCTTGGCGAGATGCGTGGCCTGGCGCCAAGCCAAGTCGCTCGGCGCCTTATTTGGCAGTCAACGCGTTTTATTTAGCGTTGACCGCCAGCTAATGCGAGCCTAGGCGCAATTATGCTAGCGTATGCGCGCTATTTTAATTTTTTTTTCAATTATTTGAAGTTAAAGTTTATTAAAGGCTAATTTCTTTAATTTGCCCTAATTTAAAACAACCACTGAAATCAAAAAAATTCTCTCCTCCAATAAAGAGTTAGATAATATTTAAGTTTTTATGCTATTTATTTAATATTTTGTATTTAAATTTAAAACTTATCTTTCTTGTTGGAAACTTTGAAAAAATGTATAAAGTTTCCATAAATCTGTTTTAAATGTTTAGTAAGTATTATTTTAATTATTAAATGATTTTTTGATTAATTAAAAATTAAAATAATCTTAAAATAAGAAAACGTCTTTTTACGCTTTTTTACGCATATGCCTCGCCTAATCTCGCCTAGCTCTTAGCTTGGCCTCCACGCATTACGCCTTTTAGAACACTGGTCATAGCATTAGCCCAACAAGTTAGGAGAACCACAAAAGCACACACATTGCAACCATGTTGTCTCTTTACTAACTTGTGTAGGTACAAATTATTCTATCTCTATTGTAGAGTAGCCAAACTACAGTTTTGAAACTCGACTTACAGCTCTTCTTGCAAGATTAAACACGTAGTCAGTGTTGAATATGATTTTGTCAATATCATCTACATAATATGAATTAACATAACCTCGATAGTAAAGTATAATCCTCCATAATATAATGCAACATTTGATGTATCCTTGATATATCTTTGGATCCTCTTCACAATACTCAAATGTTTTTTTCCAGGATTCGCCATTACCGACTAACCACTACCATTGCTTTATGCAATGTCTGGTCTTGTACAAACTATATCAAACATTAAGTTACTCACATTAAGTTACTCATTGCTGATGTATACGGTACTTAGGATATTTTCATCCTTTCTACTTAGTTGATAGGATTCATAATTGGAGATAACTTGAAATTAATAGAAAGAGGTAGAAATTGACTTACAATCTTGTATGTTAAAGCGGCACGAGATTAGGGTGCGACGATGTCACCTCTAACTCTAAGGATGGTAGAAAACAGTCTAGAATTAGCCATAATTATATAATCAAAAAACTAGTCTGGAGTTGATCTACAGGACAACTATTGACGTACAAAGTTGGAATGATCAAATCGGCGAACTTAATTATGATTGAGACAGGATAATGAGAACTAGAATAAAGAAGAAAGGGAATGACTTTTATTGATTTTTCCATCAATGATATACCAAGTACCAAGGAGGAAAGTATGAAAATGTGTTCGTGGTCCATATGAGGGACCATTATCGCGTTATATAGTTGAAAACAATGAAGACTGCACGGGTGCCTTTATCAGTTGTGGGATGAGCCTCAATGTCATCTATAGTGCTTACCTTATTAGGTGTGCCCCAATCAGTTCAACAAGGAATATTCTTATTAGAGGAAGAGATCGGAGATTACAACTCATCATGATGTTCAGGACGGAGGCTGGAGACATTGATCGTCACAATTTTCTTGATTGGTTGACTTTGAGTGATAAGATTGGTTTGACACGTGTCATTAGAAGATTGGGTGATGTAAAGTGATGATGTCATCTAGTCAAATCAATAATCATGATGTCCCATGTTTACGGCGGAGCTCTGTCGAATTGTATAGAAGAAGCCTTTGAGCTATTTTTCGAACGAGGTGATGGTTAATTTGCAATTTTATTTTAAAGCTGTTACTTAATGAGTACATATACTTTTAGTGAGCTTATGGCAAGAAAGGTTTGGCCTTTTAATCACTAGAAGAAGAAGATAACAAGCTCATAGAGCAACATCATCTATATAGTTGAAAACAATGAAGACCGCATGTTTGCCTTTAATAGTTGTGGGATGAGCCTCAACGCCATCTATAGTGCTTACCTTATTTGGTGTGCCCTAATCATTTCAACAAGGAAGATTCTTATTAGAGGAAGAGGTTGGAGATTACATCTCATCATGATGTTCGGGATGGAGGCTGAAGACATTGATCATCACGATTTTCTTGATTGGTTGAATTACGTGTCACTAGAAGATTGGATTATGTAAAGTGATGATGTCATTTAGTCAAATCAATAATTATGATGTTCTATGTTTATAGCAGAGCTTTGTCGAGTTGTATAGAAGAAGCCTTGGAGCTATTTTTTCGGACGAGGCAATAGTTAATTTGAATTATTTTAAAGCTGTCACTTAATGAGTAAATATACTTTCAGTGAGCCTATGACAACAGAGGATATAGAGGAAGAGCCATGCAACAATAAGGGAGAGCGGGGTGAGAGAGGAGGGAAAAGGCGAATATGACAATGCGTATAGTGGTCCATCGTGATTGAAGTTGACGGTGAAGAAATCGCGTAAATGATAGGTGGGTGATGTGGGATAAGATTATTTAGTGGGCATATATTATACCTCTGTTTTGTAGATTTTTCGTAGATTTTGATAAGAATTGATAAAATGTATAATAGAAAGTTGTGGCCTCAATGATATGTTACATTTGAAAATGATTTTTTTTTTTTTAAATGAGTTTTAGAAAAGGGGACCAAACAGGAGGCCTAATTTTTTTATACAAAAAATTTCATAACTAAAAGGTTTAATTTTAACAATTTAAAATTTAAGAGATTATGTTTCAAATTTCAAATTTCAGAATTTTTAAAAATTTATTTATAAATTAATTAAACATATATTTTATTAATTAAATATATTAAGGTCACAAATCACAATTTTTATATGTTATAAATTATTTTACGGTCACAATTCAAAAATTTTATGAGTCACAATTTGTTCATCGATCTTAATTAAAAAAATTTATATGTCAATTCATCGATCACAAATCTATCAAGTTAATAAGTCACATATTATTCATTGGTCACAAATTACAAATCTTATATGTCACAAATTATTTTATGGTCACAATTTGTTCATCGGTCACAAATCAAAAATTGAAACGTCACAAAACACAAATATTATAAGTCACAACTTATTAAACAGTCAAAAATGGTCAAATTATCGATTATAAATTAATAGTTTTTTAGGTCACACGTTATTTTTTTGTCACAATTTATCTTTTTCATTGGTCACGGATTAACTAATTTAATGGTCACAATAAACCAAATAATTTGTGATCATAACCAACACTTGTAACCACCATTGCACCACTCCCTCCGGCAGCACCACTGCCGTCGTCGCTACCAACACCATCACCTCGTGACAACAACACCACATCGCGAAAAACACCACGACAAATCGAAATAATTAATCACGGATACCATTTGTCCCACTCAGTCATCGTCACTGCCGCCATCCAACTAACAACCTAACCACAACCATCTTAAACCACAACCACCATTTCTTTTCTCTGACAGATCGCCACAACAATGTCAAACCACAACCACCCCTTCTCTTCTTTGGCTCCAATCTGTAACAACCACTACCACCCCTTCTCTACTCTGGCTTCGATCTGCATAGCCCCCATCGAGGACGTCTCCTTTCTCGATCTGCACTACCTGCAAACCCAACCACCTATGACCAAAGAAAAAATGGAGGAAAAAACCTCAATCTGCAGCGCTCCCATGATCTGCAGCAGTGAGCGCCTCACTACTACACACAATAATCGCATGAAGAGAGAGAGAGAGAGGGGAAATCAACGATGGATTCTTTATGCATGATGTCAAAGAAAGTGAGCTATAGTGGTGCTGCTTGTGGTGGAGAGCATGGCGTACTTCTCGATCGATGATGGTTCGGCTATGATAGAGATGGGAACAGTGTGGGTATAGAAATAGATAAAGAAGCGAGAGATATAGAGAGAGAAAGGAAACGGGAAAGCAATGTAATTAGGTTTGATATGAAATTTGGTGGGGGTAGATAGGGTAGGTGGATATATAGATTAATTTAATTTTATATTTTTATTATTAATATTGAATTATCATTTGATTTTTGTATAATCAAACTTAAAATCTGATTTTTGAAATGATAACTTAAAAATTCTGGTTTCATGTAATTTTCACTTTTTAATATCTAATTTTTAAATTGAAACTTAAAAAAAAGGATTTTAAGTCAATTTTCCTAAAATAAAACCCGTGTTTCACCATAATGATTATGTGCACACCGTGTAGCATATCCCAACTTTTCGTGTTAATTTATTTGTAGGTATGATTGTAATGATTGTCCACTCCACATTTGACAGGGAAAAATCTTTATGTAACATAAAGTTTAACCAAATCAACACTTGGCGGTCCCGAGGACGGGGTCGCCACACGTTGATTTGGTAAAACTTTTTGTAAAAGATTATGTACACATAGCATCACTCCATTTGATAGTAACCTTCATCTTATAACAAGTAATGTTTTTTAAGAATTCTGTTGGGTGTATAGAAACGGTACACCACAGAAACACACCAGATCACACACAAGCAGGTGGGGCTTGCCATTTCTTGCAATATTTATATACACTGTGGAGTCCACTGTTTTAGTTTATTTTGGTCAATTTCTGTTGCTTCTTCTTCTGTACAAATGGGAAAAGCCTTTTTTCTAATTATACATTCTTTCAATAAAATAATTTTACATATAAAATTAAAAAAAAATAAAAAAAATAGCATAAGCGAATATCTTAGGGTTAAATCCTTCAATGATCACCCAATATTATATTTGGTGTCACAATTGTCACTTAATTTAATTTTATTTCACCATGATTATCTAACTTTACACTTGGTATCACCATGACCACTAAATTTAATTTTATTTCACTGTACCCATTCAATTTTATATAACGGTTTCACTATCCCCTCCCAATCTCATACAACGTTTCATCATGATCACTTAATTTCTTCTCACTATTTTCTATGTTACTGAATAAAAGAAAATTAAAAATTATTTTAAAGAACGTTTTTAAATTAAAAAAAAAACTTTTTTTCAAATTTATTTTAAATATATAATACAAAAATACCGTTTTTCTCCTTTTAAAATTAGTAAAAATGATGAAAATAAATTATGTGGAAATTAAGTGGTCATGATGAAACGTTATCTGAAATTAGGTGGTTATGATGAAATAAAATCAAATTAAATAGTCATGATGAGACTAAATATAAATTTGAGTAATCATGATAACATAAAATCAAATTAAACGATCACATTGATATTAATACCATGTTTGACACACATTTTTCTAAAAATACATTTTTTCCTATTTTATTTTCAACTACATATTCTTTAATAAAATAATATCACGCGCAAATTCTAAACTTTTTTTTTTTAATTACATATTTTCATCAAATCAGCAAAATAACGTGCATCAAACAGCCTCCCAATGTAAAGTTGAGGGGCCATCAGCGAACTTCATCCCAAATCTTACCCTTACAAAAGACGCTCTTTCTTCAAGCTCAAGCGCACATCTTACCCTTACCAAAGACACTTCGCTTTCTTCGAACTGAGGTTGTTCTCCTATCTACTCTGATAAATTGGCAACAAGAAATGGTGAGTCTAGTGGGGACGCCATGGTGGGGAATCAGGGTTCGGGCAACTTCAGAGATAGCGCCACCGATGTTATTATTCGGGTCAAGAATGTTTAGTGGCTTTTCAGTCTCAGCATCATCACCATCCCCGTCGACCGATACAGTTAGAGTACGGTTCGCACCCTCCCCGACTGGAAATCTCCACGTCGGCGGTGCCCGAACTGCGCTCTTCAACTACTTGTTCGCCAGGTCCAAAGGCGGCAAATTTGTTCTTCGAATTGAAGACACTGACTTAGAAAGATCAACTAAGGAGTCCGAGGAAGCAATGCTTCGCGATCTTTCCTGGCTGGGTCTCGATTGGGATGAAGGTTGTGTAACCATTTTCTTTTCTTTTTCAAAATTTGTTTTCTTTTCCCGTACTGTTTATTTGTCAAATTGTTAATTTTAAGCATCGCGGATTTAATGTGCAGGCCCCGGCGTTGGAGGGATGTACGGACCATACCGACAGTCTGAAAGAAATGTTCTTTACAGACAATATGCAGATAAACTTCTACAATCTGGTCATGTCTATCGCTGCTTCTGTTCAAATGAGGTCATCGCATGTGTTTTTGTTCTGTCTCCAATATAGATTTTTGACTGAATTGATTAGAGTTTGTATCCATTTCTAAGAAATATACTGTTGTTTATTAATTACCACCTGTGGTTGTTGCCTAACATCTAGCATGTTTGTCAGCTTCCGGTCCTCATGGTTGAGTTTTCTTTAATTCAATTATTGTGTGGTGCAACATAGGTTGATGGAAGCATTTTCCCCCACCTTCGATCAATTTTCTTATATTTAATAATTTATCTATATAACCAATATGCCAGGAGCTGGAAAAGATGAAAGAGGTTGCGAAGTTAAAGCAGCTGCCCCCTATATACAGTGGCAAGTGGGTTAGTGCTACAGATAACGAAGTGCAAGAGGAGCTGGCAAAGGGGACACCATACACTTATCGATTTCGAGTTCCTAAGGAAGGCAGTCTGAAAATAGACGATCTCATCCGGGGTGAGGTGAGTTAACTATTGAACGTTGAGGAAACTTTCAACAGGTCTATTTGATTAAACAGCTGCAGCTTTTTAGTTATTTGCCCTGTTCATTCATGTCGCTAATTATTCGGCTAAGATGCATTGTTGCATATAATTTATTGTTAATATTAAATTTTCACTATAAGTTATTTGATTAACCTATGTGTTAACAAACTAGAAGATGCCACATGCGACTCGGAGGTAGGGCCGAGGAATCCTATTCGTACTAATGTTAACCAAAATCAGCAACCTATTTCATCTCATCATGTGGTTCTCTGAGAGCAAGGCATTGTCCAATTGCCCCTTCAACAACCCCCACCCCCACCCCCACCCCCACCCCCACCCCAACACACACACACAAACACCCCTCCAAGTGACAAATGTGGAGGATGAATCTGAGTGCGAGTTCAGAAGCAAATTTGTGATAGCATCTTATTTTAAAGTTCCCTATGACAAGAGCATTACAGTTCAAACATACGAATTTTAAAAAAAGACAAACAATTTTAACCTTGAGGTGTTGCTCAATTGGTGAGGCCATGTGTTTGCTCACCAATGGTCATCAATTCAAGTTCCTTCGGGGCCACTGAGGTGAGTACCCGACCGTAAATTTCTGGGCCTCGTGGGATTAGTCGAGGTGCACGCAAGCTGCCCCGGACATCCATGATTGTAAAAAAAAAAAGAGACAAATAATTTAATTTCTTCTTATCTATGTTTGGGAAGTAATTGTGCATTAAAATGTTCATGAAAGATAAGAATACCTGCAAAAATAGTTCTGTTTCTTATGCATAAATTTTATTTATAGGCATAAAAGTACGTATCAAACTTTGGTGAAGTAGCAATCACTTTTAAATCTTTATGAAAAGTGGATTGCAAATGAGATGGATTCAGTGAACAGTAGAATTGATTGAATTAATCACTTTCTTTTCAACTGCTTGCCTGATCCTTTTGACAGTGTTTGACATCATGCCTTATTTATTGGCTACTAATTTTGTCTGATAGTGGATTGAAGGTAAGTTGGAAATTGGACACACTTGGAGATTTTGTGATTATGAGAAGTAATGGGCAACCTGTTTACAATTTTTGTGTATCTGTTGATGATGCTACCATGGCTATCTCACATGTTATAAGGTAAAGCATGGCTGTACTTCCAATTGCCAATAGAAACAATTGGCTGATGTAAATGCTGTTTCTCTTTCCTTGTTTATATGTTTTTTACTTTTCATGAACTTGCAGTTTAACTTACATTTATATTTCAGAGCGGAGGAACATTTGCCAAATACTCTGAGGCAAGCTTTGATATATAAAGTACTGTGTCTTTCCTCCTTCATTATTTAAGTTGGAATTCTGCTTTGTTGAGTTGAGTCGTGCATTTGTATTGCACAAGTAATTTCTGTTGGCCATGTGGATAAGCTAATAGAGAAATAAATTTGGTACTTTAAACCAGGCGCTTGGATTCTCAATGCCTTGCTTTGCACATGTTTCTTTGATTCTTGCACCTGATCGGAGCAAACTTTCGAAAAGGCATGGTGCAACTTCAGTGGGTCAGGTAGTCAATCACACTATTATTTCTGTTTCCCTTTAAAATATTTCTTGTTTTCAACTCATCTAAGTAGAAATACAACTCTGATTCATAAAAAATTACAGTAGGAAATATATATATCTATGTTACTGGATTGTTATCACTTTATTTCAATATCCCATCGATTACTTTTTCTCCTTATCCAGGACTAATATCATTTGTAATATTTCCATTTGATAGTTCAGGGAGATGGGATTTTTACCTGAGGCTATGGTGAACTATCTTGCATTATTGGGATGGGGCGATGGTACTGAGAATGAGTTTTTTACACTTGACCAACTTGGTTAGTTTCCTAAATCTGTGTTATACATGTAATGCTTCTTGCAGCTTAAGCTGATAGATGTATTTATGTTCTATTAATGTAATTACTTCAAAATCTATCATGGTTTGTAGTTGAAAAGTTCACAATTGAGCGTGTTAACAAAAGTGGAGCTATTTTTGATTCAGCAAAGTTTAGGTAAGTATGGCATTTATAGACATTACACAATTAAAGTCTTTATTCCACTTGCAATTCAATATAGCTGCAGCCAATTATATTGAATTCTGGGATTCTTTGTTAGTTTTACACCTTTCGTCATAGTAATGTCATTTTTGTTACTCTAATAATTATGATTGCAGAGCATTATTTCATTTGATTGATTCCATTGAACTTATTTCTTAACATCAAAGGTGGATGAATGGTCAATATCTGAGATCTCTTCCTTCGGAAGACCTAAACAAGCTAATTGGTGAGCGATGGAAGAGCACTGGCATCCTTACAGAATCAGAGGGGAGCTTTATAGAAGTAAAAGTTTTCTTTTCCATGAACATTATTGTAGCGGGATGTTCCTTTAGTTTATTAATCACATAATGAAATGAGATATTGGACATGCTAGAAGTTTTCCAGCGAGTTATAGATTGATTTGAGCTTGTATAATGGTATTCTATCCCCTTCTCGAGATGTTGGTCATTTGACTGAAGAGGCTTATCACATCACATTGATTATTCGAAGTTCTTGGCTGAGCATTTGATTCTGTTATATGCATTGGTTGGTGATCCTTACAAGTTACTGACAGCTTTTGTTGTATTCTGAATTCATATGTACAGGAGACCATTCAACTGCTGAAGGATGGGATTGAGTTGATAACAGATGCGGACACGGCTCTTTCAAACTTTCTGTCTTATCCTTTAAATGCAACATTAGCTAGGTAATTTTGGATCAAAAATTTGCAAAGTGTGTGACATTATCAACAAGTAAAACATGCAATTCTTTCGTTTCTTGTCCAATTTCATTTAAGATTGTTCTGGTGCATAAAATTTCATGGTCCACATTAGTATTATAAATATTCCAGCTATTATATTCTCATACATAATAAGCATATGCACTATAATGCACCTACACATACACGTGTGCCCGACACTATACGTGCCAAATGCGTTGACACGCAATTTTTAAAAAAAGTGCGACACGACAAGTCGCTGATACGTTGATTAAATTTTTTAAAATTCTTGATTTATATATAGCCTATTTGGTATAACTTAAAATCTAATTAAAATTGAAAATATGGTCGTTATTGGGTCCCACTCGTCTAATAAAAGTCAACCATAAAGGCTATTTTTTTCAATTTTAATCCGATTTTAATCTCTACCAAACACCCTAATAGTATAAATTTAGTTTTATACTTGTTATTAATTTTTTTTGTTGAAATCTTTTAAATATATTAGTGCCTATTTGTTATTCAGTAATAATTTTGAATTAAAAATATTTAATATTTCTCATAAAGAAAGAAAGATGAACATCATATAGTGTACGAGGAGTGTCGTATCGGACACATGTCGGATGCGGACACGGACACGTCACCCTAGTTGAAGTGTCTGTGTAACAAAGCATATGCATATGGAAGATGCTTAAAGAATGCCATCTATATGTTTGACCCAAAAATCAGCTTTAAGCATATCCTCCATAAAACATTCTAATCCATTTTCTTGCACACATGCTCAATTTTACATTCAACAACTTTGAAGGGCCATCTGTTTTAAATAGTAAGTCATTTATCAGAACTAGCACTTCTGGCAAGGCTACCTGTGTGATAAACTGAAACTACCTTAACTGTTGCAAGTAATGAAACACAAATATTGCAAATGTGCATAAAATGCTTAAATACATAAACAAGAGTAAAACAAAGGAAAGGAATTCAAAATTGAAAAGTATAAACTGCAACAAGTAAGCAATTGCCAGGTCCAAATGATTAAGTTCTCTCTGCTTTAATGCATTTTCTATTTATTGAGAAGGGACTCTTAACTCATTTCTCTGTGTCTCTGTGTCTCTCTCTCTCTCTCTCACATACACACACCTGATGGAAACTTTTTCCATTCAATAGCAAACTTAATGCATGATAGTTTTCAAATAGTTTTACAGTTTGTAGGAAACTGTTATGTAAGCAAAAACTGTAGTGGGCATGATGGGATAGTTTTAGTATCTTGAACCCTAATGGGAGGAATACATTTACAACCACGGAAAACCCATTATTATAGATCTAGGAGAAGTTATGGTAGTGATCAGACTTCATGGTGGTTATTATCTGTCGATCAACAATAAGCAGACTGGAATTTTCAGCGTGAAATTCAACTTTCACATCAGCTGCATGATGACTTGGAATTGCCACGACATGGAACACAAATGAGGAAATTTCTTAAGAATCAAGTTGGAGAGAATGAAAACGAGCCTCTTTTTCTAGTTTTATGTAAAATGGCCTTCTTTTATTGATCAACCCTTTTTGTTGGATTTCCCTGACCCATCCCCCTTCCCCTACTCATTTTCTCTGTGACCTTTCCTTTGTTTTACTTCATTACCATTTTTTTCCCCACTTCTTCCTATCCCTTTTTTCACTCTTCCAGCCATCATTCATATGTTCCTTTTTCTCTACATTTTTATCTTTTCCTCAGGAGTTCGTGAGGCTCTCGAGTAGCTGCTTGAGAGATACTTGACACAAGAACGCTATTTTGAGCAACTCAAAAGTTGGAAACAATTGAAAACAATGTGGATAATCTGCTCCTTTTCTATTTGTTTGTTCATCAAGAAAACAAGGGTGGAATAAAAATGAGCAGATAGCTACTCAGGTGATAGGTGAAGATGGGATGTGTATGGTGGTGGGGTTGGGTAAAGGTGAAGAGACATTAAATTGAAGAAGGCATTTGTTTCTCACTTTCACTAGTGAAAAAGGCCCCCACTAATTTTTTTATTTTTATTTTTTCCAATATGAAAGAAACCATATTCTTTAGTAGGGGTTTTGGGTAACTTCTATAGCACAATCAGATGCTGGTCTAAGAAACCGCTACAAGGGTGTGCTTCAACATGATAGTGACTGCATATTAAAAGCCAATACATTTCATAGAATTTTATGCATTATGCATATATTATGATACTCCATTGATGTACACTTCATCTGAACCATAGTGAATGTCATCATTGATAGTAGTAATGTAGCCAGTCTAGAGAGGCATACTTCTGCACTAAATGCTTTGGTGATTGCAAGATGTATTACTAACAGGGCATGATTGTTATTGCTGTGGTTGATATTATTGACGTTTGATTACAGTCCGGAAGGTAAACCTGTCCTAGAAGATCAGCTTTCAGATATTGCAGCTAACTTGCTCGCTGCCTATGACTCTGGTGAGCTCAATTGTGCGCTTGAAGAAGGCCACGGTGGATGGCAGAAGTGGGTCAAGAGCTTTGGTAAAACACTGAAACGCAAGGTTAGTGGTGAAGATAATTGACACTTCTTTTCCTCGTATAAAAAGTAGGAGCATAAACTAAAACATTCTTATTAAATATTTGTTAAATTGTTAGCTCTGCATGAAAAAATATACTTTTTTTACTACTGCTTCCAAGTGCATGATAACCCCAAGGGGTTGTGGATTTTTCTTCTATCAATTGGGGCTCCACCATCATCATCCTTAAGGGGATGGTTTAACGGTTTGCAATTTCTCCTCTTAGTACATGACTCTTACCTAGCAACTCTTAGATATCAGTTTCAAATTGTTTCTAATTTGATTCCAGGGAAAATCTCTCTTCATGCCTCTTCGAGTGTTGCTGACAGGAAAGCTCCATGGACCTGATATGGGAGCTGGGGTGCTTCTACTCTATAAAGCTGGACGCTCAGGCGTTGTAGCACCCCAAGCTGGATTTGTTACATTAGATGAGAGGTTTAAAATTCTCAGGGAAGTTGAATGGCAATCCTTCAGCAAGGATAATCCTGTTATGGAGTCGACTGTGGCCACGTCTTGTTGAAATTTCCCTGTCAATGATGCTTTCCCTCTCTCTCTTGGTTTTCTCCTTGTTTAACTGGTACATGAGATGGTATCATTTTTTTTTTTTTTTTTTGGCGGAAGCAGTTGGCCAATTCCTCAATGATGGTTTCAAAATTTTGAATACAAGAAACATGATTAGAATTGATAAATTAAGAGAATAGCAGCTTAAATAATCTGGGTAGTTTATCCAGTGTTTTGAAAAGATTAATCGGTATTTGGTGATTTCTGAACTTAAATATAAGCCAGTGGACCGCTCCAGGCTTGTTATTTCTCTTCCACTTAATGCATGTCCTTTATTGAACAATTGTATGAAAGTGCTGCCACTGGTCAAGATGACCAAGTTATTTGATCTTGGATACTTTTCAAGATTCGTGCTCAGTTTTAATTATTAGAACTTAATTTTATGCGTGGATTCAATCTCGACGTAGTTATACGATCGCTGGTCTGTGATGTGCTATGAAAGAATAAGTTGAGTTGAATGTCTAGATATAAGTTTTACTATATTGGTTTTATCATTTAAGGTCACATCGTATGGTGATCATCTCCAATGGAGTCATGGAGATAAATAGCATTATCTTTCAAACATATAATAACCGGTAAAAATGGCATTGAAGTTCAATTTGTAAGAGATCTCTTGGTCAAGTTTAAGTAATGCAAATTTGTGTTTGTCTTACTTAAATGTTATGCGGATCTGTATTTTTGCTGGACATGATATCTCAAATGAAGACGAGGGCCTCTTTTTAATAGAGCTCCAGCCTCTAAGTGAGATGGGGTCAGGAACCTCTGGACCACCTCTCTCTTGCACGCTGGTGATGGTGTCTCGCATAGTCAATAAGTTAGGTCCCTGAGCCAGAGAGCGATTGATCAAATATTAAATGCTAAAGAGGTATATCATTTAGGCACATCAGTTAAGACAGAGTTGCTCTAGTGTCGCATTGGACGAACTTTTGTAAATGTCGTCTATTCTTGCTTTTGTTGTGTTTTTTATGCAATTCACATTAGCAACCGATCTAAAGTCTAGTTTCATAAATCCTTCGAAGTCAGACTATTCAGCTTGAACAACAACAATAAATTGGGGACGGAGAGCTGAGAGAAATGCGGGGGACCATGTAAGATGACCCGAGGAGGTAACCGACAGGCCTTCTTGGCTGCAATTGTGGAATAAAATGATGGGCTTGTAAGTTTTTTTTTATCCCTCAGAAGGTACTCTTTCTTAAGGTGACTTCCGGCCATGTTCACACTCGACACAATGTAACCGGGAGGTTCAAGTTGGATATACTCCGAAAGCATCAAAGAGAATCCCACTCGACTAGACTGCTCTGGATGGACCCGAAAACTCTACTAGAGATCTTGTAGTTCGGTCACGCATCAGCATATATAATGTTTAACAACATCAAGTATCCAACAATTCAAAGAGAGCAAATTCTTGTGTTGATACACCAACACTTCGTCAACTTCAACTGATATATAAATTATAAAACTCTCAAGTACCCACGATAAACACCATAAAATTCCATATATTGTACGTGTATTTCTATTATAAGCTGTGTAGCTGCATTAGCAGTTGTCATGATACCCTTTCGTTCTTTTTATCCTTTTCGTTCTTTTTTTTTTTCTCAGAGAAAAATAGGCATGACAAATATTCCAAATTGACTTTATTGCCTTCTTCTTTGACATTATTATCTATGAAAATAAGAAAATTGGAATTTACCAAAAAAACAATTTATTTTGGTGGAAATCAATTAAGGAATTGCAATGTGAACTTCCATCTTCTCGAGTCAAATTTGTGGCATTGGATTGGACCCACGAGACTAAGAATTTAATGAAGATGGCGGTCTGTATTAAATAAAAGTAATGGGTAACGATTTTCAACATAAAATTAATTAGTACAACTTGAACTGCTACATTGACAGATATTGTTATTTGGTTAGTCTTGGTAAAAGAAAACTGGCGCCAACCACTTGAGACCAATAGAAATAAAATGGGTTAGTGACATAGTGGTAACGTGCCAAAACCATTATTAGTATTTTCAATTATTAAGTCCGTCGCATTGGCAACTTTAATTATGAAAATAATAATATCATTGTCGATTTAGTTGATAATAAGCTTCTTGATTTATTTTTCAATAGAATTGTGATGCTTTCAATAGGGTAAATAGCATAGAACATACCTGCCTTTCAATGTTATTGTGTAAAGCGTTTTTACCTTTCATTTGTAGGCATTTTCACCCCACATTTCATTGCACGAAATGTCATTTTCAACCATTTTTTTCGATAAAATGACAATTTTATCCTCCTATTCAAATAAAACAAAAAGAAAAAGACAAATAATCAACTGCAACTATAGTCCTTAAGTCTTTAAAAAAATTACAAAGAAATCATAAATTCTCCACCACCACTTTCACAACCTACCAAACATCACCTATAGATCCACACAACACCACCTTTCAGCTAACACGCCCACCGGACTCCACCACCACCAACCTCGTTTCACTCCTTCACCGTCCTTCCTCATACGAATTTGAAGATTGGAGCACTTAGGACACACTAATTTTGGTCATACAGTTCTCTCTGTGCATCGCGCCCGTGGAGAGTTTTGGATCAAAAATTGAAACGGTTGGGGAGATAATTTGTTCAATTAGATTCATACATATTGTCGTTTGGGTTTGTTAATGATGCCAATTTGGGGATTTAAGTGTTGTGGAATGCATGAATTGAAGGAGAAGAGTTTGGCAAAATGGATGTTGCCACTGTCGAATGTCTAGATTACAGTAGAATGATTTGAGGCATGTTTAATTGATGTGAGGCCATGTATAAATTCATCGAGGTGAAGGGTAACCATCGGTGATGGTACGCGACCATGGGTAGCGTCGAATGTGGGGTTGCTATGAAGGGTTATATATGACAGTATGGTATTTTAGACTGCAAATGTAGATGTTTTCAACAGATTTTGTGAACAATATTGTGGAGAGAGGATGGTGGGGTTAGTGAAGCGAGGCTAGTGGTGGTGCTATGTGGATCTATAGGCGGCAGCTTGGTAGGGTTGTGAAAGTGGTGGTGTTGGAGAATTTAGGGCTTATGTATAATATTTTGAAAAATTTAGGACTATGATTGTAATTAGTTGTTTATTTTTTCTTTTCTATTTGTTTCGTTTGAATAGGAGGGTAAAATTGTTATTTTATTGAAAAAATAGTTGAAAAGGACATTTTGTACAATAAAATGTGGAAGGTAGGGGGGAAATACAAAAAAAAAAAAAAAATGAAAAGTGTAGACGTTTTGCACAATAATATTGAAAGTATGGACGTTTTATGCTATTTACCCCTTTTAATACATTTGACAATGAATTAATGTGTTTATTATATAATAATTATATCAGACCCGTTTGACATAACTTTTGAAAAGTCAAAAGTTTTTGAAATTCAAAATCTGCTTTTGAATCCATTTGACTATTTTGTAAGAGTGTGTTTGGTAAAGATTAAAATTGGATTAAAATTGAAAAACTAACCGTTATTGTTGACTTTTATTAGACGAGTGGGACCCAACAACGGCCATATTTTCAATTTTAATTTAATTAGTAGCCCTACCAAACAGGCTCTAAAAGTGCTTCTTGTAATTAGAAGATTTTTTTTTAAAAAAAATTAGCTTTACTCTAAAAATACTTTTGAAATAGAAAGTGTTTTTAAAAATTAGCTTTCAAATAAAATTTAAGGTAACTTTCTTCAAAAGGTTTTATGTAGAAAGTAAAAATAAAAGTAATTTTAAACGGACTCTTCCTGTAGATAAGTACAAAAATGGCAACAGACCCAAATGAGCAAATAATAAAATAAAGCAAGAAAAGAATAGTTCACATAAATGGACTTTTAAAAAATATATATATATTTAATTGAATGAATGGCAAATGGTAATATATTATCTTATTATTTAATATTTAACTTATTGACTTGTATCTTGGCGTTTTCCCTTTCATTTTCATTTTTGATTGATCGTGATATGATAAATAAATAAAAATGATAAATAAATGAATAGTACTTTCACATTTCTCACAAAAAAAAATGTGAATAAAAAATAAATTTAAACCAATATGAAACAAGAGGATATATATATATAATTTTTTATTTTTTTTTTATAACCGTTAATATCCGGGCTAGCTTGCGCACCTCGACTAATCCCACGGGCCTTGAAATTTACAGTCGTTTCTCACCTCAGTGGTCCTGAGGGAACTCGAACTAGTGATCAATGGGAAGCAAACTCAATACCTGACCAATTGAGCTACCATTCAGGGTTGAAAAAAGAGGATATATATCTCATCTTGATTTCAATCAAAGAAGGATATTTTAGCTTGAAAAAGCAAATATTGTATTTTTATAGGGTAATTAGCGAAATTCCAGTTAAGTTTATCATCTTTATTTTTTTCTCATTTGAGTCACTAAACTTCAATTTTGTGTGTAAATCCCACTATCATCACATTATGGCGCATATCATCTTCCAAATTGCTAAAAATCCATTAGTTGGTACTCATCTATAATTGGTTTTCTACGTAATCACTACATGATACCACGACGATTACATCAGTGTCTTTAAATTGCAAAGTTAAAAGACGACAGTGTCGTATGACACATTGATAAGTTCGTATGTCACGTAAAGAGTGATTATTGAAAAATTCGTTGCAATACAATTGTCAATTATCGAGATTGCAGGTGTGGTGAAATTTAAAATCAGGGATTTTGATTTTAATTTTTATCAAAATAAAAGTTTTTTAAATCATGGATTAAATTAAAATTTGATAAGTCAAATGAGAATATTTTTCACATTACATTTACACATTGCTGCAGACAGACAAATTTGACTATAAGCTTGCAAGTGAAGTCCGTAACTGAACACATTCCACGAACCCTACGCAAAATCCAAAATGGAGAATAAAGCAATAAACCCTATAAATCCAGACGAGCATCCACCATTTCAAACCATCAGCTTCTTCTTCGTCTTCATCTTCATCATCCATTGGCCTGAATTAAGGGGAAGGGATCATAATCTACAATTAGAATGGACGTCAAACAACAATCGATGATTCAAGAATCACAAAAACCGTCCACTAAAAAGCATGATTCGTCCTCAGATGCCCTTCCTCTACCCCTGTACCTAGCTAACGCATTCTTCTTCACCATCTTTTTCTCCGTCGTCTACTATCTACTCCTCCGATGGCGTGAAAAGATCCGAAACTCAGCCCCTCTACACGTCCTCACCCTTTCAGAAATTGGAGCTATAGTTGCCTTTGTTGTCTCCTTCATTTATCTCATAGGCTTCTTCGGCATCAGCTTTGTACAGTCGTTGATTATTCCTCGTGCTACCCACGACATTTTGGATGACCTAGAGGAGATTGATCAGTTGATGAACGAGGAGGATTCCCGTACCGCTCCCTGTGCTGCCGCTCCAACCCCATCTGATTGCCAAGTTGCTTCCCCCAAACCTAAATCCAAACTAGACAAAATTGATGCTGCTGATCAACTGCCGGCATTCACCCTCTCGGAGGTGGACGAGGAGATCATCAAGTCTGTGGTGGAGGGCAAGATCCCTTCATATTCTCTCGAATCCAAGCTCGGTGATACCCGCCGGGCCGCTGCTATTCGCCGTGAGGCATTACAGAGGATCAGTGGAAAGTCCCTTGCGGGGCTGCCCTTGGAGGGCTTCAATTACGACACCATACTAGGTCAGTGCTGCGAGATGCCGGTGGGTTACGTTCAGATTCCGGTGGGCATCGCTGGGCCTCTGTTGCTTGATGGCAGAGAATTCTCGGTTCCCATGGCCACCACGGAGGGCTGCCTGGTTGCCAGCACCAACAGGGGATGCAAGGCCATCTATGTCTCTGGCGGGGCCTCTAGTGTGGTCTTCAGGGACGCGATGACCAGGGCTCCCGTTGTCAGGTTCGGCACTGCCAAGCGCGCTGCTGATTTGAAGTTTTTCCTCGAGGACCCTCTCAATTTCGAGGCCTTGTCGCTTGTTTTCAACAGTTCCAGCCGATTTGGAAGGCTTCAGAGCATCAAGTGTGCGATTGCGGGCAAGAATCTCTACATCAGGTTCTCCTGCAGTACTGGCGATGCAATGGGCATGAACATGGTCTCCAAAGGTGTGCAGAATGTGATGGACTTCCTTGACAAGGAATTCCCAGACATGGATGTTATTGGCATATCTGGTAATTAGATATTCACTTCCCTCCTTTTTTTGTTCTCTCTTAACCAGTTTCTAATATTCTCAAGTTAATAAGCAAATAAAATTTGTTCACATGCTAAATTCATTATATTGTACATTTCAGGAAACTACTGTTCAGACAAGAAACCGGCTGCTGTGAATTGGATTGAAGGTCGGGGTAAATCAGTTGTTTGTGAGGCTATCATCAAGGAAGATGTGGTGAAGAAGGTCCTCAAGACTGACGTTGAGTCCTTGGTGGAGCTCAACATGCTTAAGAACCTTACTGGTTCTGCTATGGCTGGAGCTCTGGGTGGCTTCAACGCCCATGCCAGCAATATTGTCTCTGCTATATATATTGCCACTGGCCAAGATCCTGCACAAAATATTGAGAGTTCTCACTGCATCACCATGATGGAAGCTGTCAACAATGGAAAGGACCTTCATGTCTCTGTAACAATGCCTTCTATTGAGGTAAATTTCATTACCGAATCATTTTTTTAAGAAGATGGTCGTCTTAGGGTGTGAGTAATTCATGGCTAATTTTGCTGCTGTTGGGTTCTTTCAGGTCGGTACAGTCGGAGGTGGGACACAACTGGCCTCTCAGTCAGCTTGCCTGAACCTGCTTGGAGTGAAGGGTGCCAGTAAGGAGGCTCCAGGATCAAACTCAAGGCAGTTAGCTGCCATTGTAGCTGGGGCCGTTCTTGCTGGAGAGCTCTCTCTCATGTCAGCACTTGCTGCTGGCCAACTCGTCAAGAGCCATATGAAGTACAACAGGTCCAACAAGGACGTGTCTAAGGCTTCGTCTTGAGGTTCCTATCCCCAATAAGTCGTGGTAGATGACTGGAGAAGACTGGTGCATATATAGTCAAAACAGTGATCCTTCTAACCAAGCCAGGGAGACAGAATTGTTCTTATTTTACACATTTTCGTTCCCGATCAATTCTTGTTAGAGGGTAAAACTAAAATTGCAAGAGATTGGATTAGTCTCTCTGTTTATTGGTTATTCTTTTGTACCCTCGTGTATTCACATTTGTCTATTTCATCAAAAGATTGAAATTTCAATGAAATTCTATACATCATTTTCCCATTTTATATGAGAATTATGTTCGCGAAAATATGTTTCGGATTTAAATTACCGTCAGTGTATGGTTCGTTAACAAGTAATAAAGTGAAAATTCAAGAATTTTGAATATCGTTCCCACGAGTATTGATTTAACGTGATTTCTATTATCTCAACCTTAACCGAATCTATTAAAATCCAACTTGATAGTTTTTTGTGATTTTTATAATGAAACTATGACTAATATGCAAATTAAACTAAAATTACGAACTAAATGCATAAGTGATGGTTGAATGCAAAAGTTAGAGAAATTAATGTATGAAAAAGCGTATTAGGACCCGAATCACCAAGCAATATTCACTTTTAATCCTTATTTCAAAATTTGATCACACGGTGAAGTGGTTGAAGAATCAATGTTTCTAACTTATCCAACAATCTCTTTCGAGGAGAATTAAACATATTCTAACATACCATTTGACTATATTTCTATGACAAATGCAACATACAAAAATGCATGACGTTTTGTAAACACTTAGAGATTCACGTAAAGCATATCGATATATTTCTATCATATATGCACTAAACGATGATTTATACCTTGTCAAACTTATTTCCCTTCTTCCGAATGCATAAAATAAGTCACCATACTCATACAACTACTGCGCATATAATTGTAGAGAAAGAGTAATGTATATAAATCATTCAACATTCATCAACATGTTTAAATATCAAATTGTTAAATAAAGAATTAAAAGATCATAATGCGAGGTTCATCGTTCACCTAGTACATAAGAAGTCTAGTCTAACATAGATGAAATAAAAGAACAATAAAAAGTATTAAGATAAGACATCACCAAAAATTAGAATTTTTACTTGAATCTTAAAGTGAAAACCTTGTTCCAGCTCTTCTCATTGCTCTTCAATGGTGTTTTTTCTCTCTAGGAATGCGTAAACCTAGTTTCTGGACGAGTTTGAACTTTTATAGTTGCCAAAAGATTTGTTTCCATAAGAGTTCGAGTCCAAAGAGGAAATCTGGAAATTCGCTGAAATTTCCTTCTATGCGACCGCATAGAAGGACCACATAGAACACTTTGTTTTCCTCCAAGAATTCCTTGCATGCCTCCATGCGATCGCAAGCCCATAACACTATGCGACCGCATAGTGTTATGTAATTTCACATTGTGACATTTTGGTCCCTCAACTTCAATTTTCCCATTTCAATGCTCTTTTCAAAGTTTTCTTGCTCCCATGTACAATTTCAGCACTCAATTGCATCTTGTCATCTTCAAGTCCTCAATTTCTTCTCCGATTCATCTTTTGGGTATTTGCAACTTGGTCCCTGAACTTTGATTTTTCTCCATTTCAGTCCTTTTCTCCATTTTTTCTACCATTTTTAACACATCTACCAATGTTGACTTGCAAGCACAATTTATAACCAATTAAGCTATGTGTCATGCATAAAACGACCAATATCCGAGTTTAATAATCGATATAAACATGTAAAATACACTCTTATCAAATTACTAGAACAAGTACTATTTTCTGTTACACGAGAGAATTTTAAGTATGTTACTTTTTGTACCAAATTTGACTGAAAGCAAATGAACTCTGCACTACACAAAGCTATAAAGTTTGGTTATGGTATACGGGGATGGTAGCCTATGGCAGTACCATAAGTAGTTTTGAACGAGAAGCCATATTTGTTCAATTCTGGTATAAAAAATGTAAATTAATATTTAGGGTGTGTTTGAGCCACATTATTTCAAAAAAATATATTCTTAAATAGTAGATTGATGAAGCATGTGTGGTTAAAAAAGAATGAAAAGTTATTGATGTGATGGAAAATATTATTTTATTGATGTGTCCGGCCACCCAACCGGCTGGAATCCACCACTGGTCGACTCCCCTCATAAATTTGAAGCTACTTATGTAAACAATTTCCTCCAACAAGCAAACGACAACCATCACCTTCAAAGAAAAACAGTCCAATCGCTACGCTCGCGAGTTCGCACCAGCGAACATTTCAAACCCAAATTGAAGATGATTGGAGCCAAATGAAAGGGGACCCATGGCTGAGCTAGGTGCATCAGGTGATGGAGCACCCAACCCAAGTGGTCTGCCACCATAGGTCATCATGGTGGTATGTTTCGACCAGAAAGGTGGCCGGACAGCGTGATTCCAACGTTTGACCGCATTTCATGCGGTAAAATTTGTAGCTCGATTCTGGTCAAATATGTCTGAGTAGGGGCTGGTGGTTGGGTGAGTTGTGAAGAGGGCAATGAGGGCTTCAAGGTGGTATGTTGATCCGATAGCTAAGGTGATCGGAGGTTGAGGATTTTGCCTTCAAATGTGGCGGTTTAGAGGTTGATGATTTTTTCATATTTGTGACTAATTTGCACATTTTTAAAAGTTTGAATCCATAATTGTAATTTATTCTTTATTTTTCCTTTCTTTTGTATTTGTTTTATTTCAATAGAATGGTAAAATGGTTAAAAGGACGTTTCACACCAAAAATTGGAAAGGTAAGGACGTTCTGCACTAAAAAAACGAAAGGTATGAACGTTTTACACAAAATCGTGTAAAGGTAGGGACGTTTTGCGCTAATTACCCTTTGGTTATGGTATACGGGGATGGTAGCTTATGGCAGTACCATAAGTAGTTTTGAACGAGAAGCCATATTTGTTCAATTCTGGTATAGAAAAAGTAAATTAATATTTAGGGTGTGTTTGAGCCACATTATTGCAAAAAAATATATTCTGAAATAGTAGATTGATGGAGAATGTGTGGTTAAAAAAGAATGAAAAGTTATTGATGTGATGAAAAATATTATTTTATTGAAGAATGCGTGGTTAAAAATGAGTAGAAGAATGAAAATGAAAATTTTAACGTGTACCAAACAGGGGCTTAATAAAGCGATGTTAAAAATAATTCTTATCCTTTTTCTAATCTCGTTCGTCCAAAATTGTTCTAAAATTGCTACAAAGGTTGGTAGGAGCCAAATACTCATGCTAGCTCGGGAAAACTGAGTCTAAAGATAAGAGGTGGAATGCCCTTAAATTATTAGAAATCCGAACCTAATGCCAAGTAAATATTATTGAGTTATAAATTTATAAAACAAGAAGCAGACAACTGTTTTAGAAAAAGGTTACGAAGCTCTCCAAAAAATATCCCATAAATAATAAATAAAGGTAGGTCGTTTTTGCGCGAAAAAGGAGGAGGAAAGGATGGAATTACGGCTTGTTTTGTCTAAGGTTGCAAATTCTTAAAAAAAAAATGATCAACAATAGTGAAAAGCCAATGACAAATGCTTTAACGAATTCTAAAGTTGCTACTAAGGTTGGTAGGAGCCCGGTACTCATGCTAGCATGGGCAAACTTAGTCTCACAAGAATTCTTAAAAAATGATCAATATCAAGGAAAAACCAATGGCAAATGCTTTAACGAATGAAGTCACGAGTTTTGATTTGTCCAAAGCCAATGTACATTTCTTTCGAACACATAAAATGAACAAGTTCAATGTTGTAAATTGAATGGAGCCATATCGACTACGATCCATTTTACGACTCAAGTCTTATCTTATAGTTTCCAATTATAATGATAACACTATGATATCTTTCAGTGGAACCATGCGGCTGCTATGAGTAGACTTTCCTTTGTTCCGGATTGTGATAGAACTGCAAACTTTGTTACTGTTGTTGTAGATTATGACATTCTTGTTGACACAATATGAATCATATGCAGCTTAATCCAATGTCCCTTCTCCATAGACAAAGATACTATCGTCTTCTCCCATACACCACCACTTATTGCCTCGTTCGTGAACTTGATGGAGCGGCATTCCCCTGAAATAGAAGTGGATATAAAACGTCCAAATTCGCAAAGTACTCAATAAACAAGCATCAAAGTCTTCAACTAAAAGTGGAGAAAGTAGATCTGAAAATTTGGTAGTACTTGATTACGGATAAAGATTTATGAAGGCCTATTTTCTATCTTAAGAGCCTGTTTGGTACAGTTTAAAATTCAATTAAAATTGAAAATATGGTCGTTATTGGGTCTCACCCGTCTAATAAAAGTCAACAATAACGGTTATATTTTCAATTTTAATCTCTACCACACACCCTCTAACTATGTATAGTTTCTGAAGTCCGACTATAAGAAACCACTGAAGTTTAATAAAAAAGAAGCACAAAGTAAATGGCATGATTGGAGATAATTATTGATGATACTTGGTCCCTGGATGAAAGATAAAAAAAATTAAGACAACAAGTGGAATGAACTCGATATCATAAAAAAAATACCCTTAACACATATGCTATGTCAATTCACATCTTGCAGTAACTTCGAGTCGCTATCACCAACTCCCCCTCCACTGGGGAAATAAACACACAAAGATACAATACACAGAGATTCTTTAGAAACAGTAGTAGGATTAGAGCTGTCAAATTTAGACCAACGTAATAACAAGATGAGATTTATGCCCAACTTCATTTTATTGTTGAAAGTCATCTTCATAACGAATTCTTTATGTTAAGCTAGCAGGAACAGAATCCCCATTTCTTAATTACAAACACTCAGCCAGCACTACACGAGTATCATTTCCAACATGATATAATTAGAAAATCCACAGATAATCTACTAAAGTCAGCAGTAAATCATTAGCCAGCAAAGTTTAAAGAGGAAAAAAGAAACTTAAGCGACTGATCAAAAGAGGAAAAGACAATCCAGGAACGACAATGACTTCATCGAGCTTATACTTTATAAAAACTCAGATGCTCATACATGCATTGTTAGTTTGATGCTCTTTTAAGCAAGTATATAACAATGACATTATGAATTAACGTTCAATTACTCGCGTATTATTATTTGCGATAATAATCTAAGGTTCCATCATTATCTGAAATACAACAAATTGTATACTTGACTGTTTGGGTATAGTGAGACACAATTCGCTATATATAATCAAAAATATGTCGTTCACAATCGGTACATGAAGTTGGACGCTTTATGTCGATAAGATTGCATTGTTCTTATTAAGATTTGTCTAAATCTGGGAATAAGAACAATAATGTGTTTTTTGAAGCACATTGAACGGGACCACGTGAATGACTCATTTGTGACCACTTGAAATGAGACACCACTCGATTATCGAACAAGTCACCTAAATTTTGAGCAAGTAATGTACCTTTAATTACTAGTTCAAGTTCTTTGAGGTACCAATGAGTAAAGTCTTAATTAGAAGATCGATCTCGGTACTTTGGGAATCTGGGCGAAGTGGTTAGAGATCATATATATGTAATAGTGGAATCCGTTAATCATCATTATGAGACGATCATCACTCTAAGATATTTTCTAAAGGGAATTGAACCTGAGCTCAGTAGTTTGACGATGAGATCGTTAGATTTGGTGTTGTGATGTGATCACAACATATTCGCCTTATGAAATGGGACTTAGAGGGTAATACATGTTGAAGGGGAAAACGATCATTTTGTCGACTTCAACATATTGACGGTCAAACGGGGGTTGACTTGTGGAATGGTAGTTGGAGGATATTGTTATTTAATCATAATTGACTTCCATAACTTTCGCTTGACTCAAGAGTGCAATCTCGGATTTTTTGGTAGAGTAAACCGGGATTAATATATGTATCTCAATTGGTCAAGAGTTGACCCAATTAGAAGCATATATTGGAGCTTGAGTCTTGTGAGTCCGATTATGTCCCTCTTTTGGCTCTAATATATGTGTGTGACTTAATTGGTCTACTACAATAAAGTCAAGGGACCATTGTGCAAATAAGAAACCCTAGTTGTTGGTTATAAATATGTCCCTTATGGCACATTTTTCACTAGTGGTTATTTTGCCAATTACATTCTCCTAAGAGTGTGAGAAATACCTAGAGAGCACAAGGGAGAAGATCTAAGGGAGGAAGCAATTAGCTTGGCTATTGAAAACTCCTTCAAGGTTATCATCTTACCTTAATATGTGAGGATTCGAAATAAAACACCAATGATCTCTAATGGTTTTCCAAGATCCACCATGCATTTGGGTTAATCTTCAAAAGAAAATTAATTTCTTATTTTGAGGATTAGATACTCATTTCCAACAAATGGTATCAGAGCCATGGTTATTGAAAACCTTGAGTAGGATTAATGTTTTATTTTAAATCCGAATTTAAAATGCATTTTTTTAGTATGGGTGGTGTTAGGTTATTTAATTTGACATGTTATTGCTTTATATATTGTTTTATATATTGAATGTGTAGTTAATGTTTATACATAATCACTTGTGGCCTTTAGAATTTTTTGCTTCCTATTATTGTAGTTCATTTTTGTTATTACTCTTATACCTAGAAATTTTGTAAGCCATAAGGCATTAGGAAACTTCTTTCATTTTTGATACATATATATTTTTTGGAAGAGATAAACACATTGTATGAATTTTTAGTTATAAGAAGATGATGAAAAATGAAGATTTGCAAAATATATAACAAGAAAATTGAACCACCAAGCAAGTGGCTAGCTGTCGCGTTTTCCAGTAGCAGCAGCAGCTGTGGCTGCTGCTGGAAGCTGCTGCGGTTTCCAGCAGCAGCCAGCTGTTGCTGGAGCCACCGCCCGACGGCGGCGGCAGCGGTGGCGGTGTCCTCTTTTTGGGGTCGCCGCCGTCACCGGAGGTGGTGGTGGGTGTGGTACAATGTGTTGTTGCTAGGGTTTTGTGAAATTAGGGTTTAATTTGAATTTTTGGCTTTTCTTAAAAACTTGGGTCATTCTTTATGGATAAGGGCTTTTATGTTTTTCTAAAGATTGGTACTCAAAATTAAATTGACCCACTTGGAAGCATGGATTGGACTACAAAGAAATTGAAGAATTGGGCTGAAATGTGGCCCAATAAGACACTTTAATTCTTGTTGTAATTTTAATTCTTAAGATGGGCCACAAGTAATTATTATTCATTAATTATTGCTTTTAACGCTTTATGGATGATGAATGAATGTATGAATATTACATGTCATGTAGATTAAATTAAACATCACCCGGTGAACTAATATCATATGCATTTGTATTTAATAATTTTTTATCACTCTAAATTAATTAGAAGTGACGAGAATTATTATTAATAATTTTGTGCCATTATAATTGTTTATATTTGGCCGAGTAATTATTAATGAAAACTCATTACATAAAAAAATAAGTGGGAGATGGTTTATAGGCATGTATAAACCCGTGGCATCCTCCGTCATCCAATTTCTTATTAAAATGCGTATTTTTAGTATCGAATCACATCGGTCTCCCTGTAGGAAAACGACGTTATTTTAGATTAATTGAAATTGGATCTAATTATAGAAATTTTAAAAAGGAAATAATGGGATGATTATCATATAGATAACATTTCACCTATTTCGGATATTTTTAAAATTATTGACGAAGGTTATTACACTTATGTATGAATTTTTTTTTGAGGACTTCCTATAGAATGTTCCGACAAAATTATTCGTAGGCCAAATAAATAATCAATCCTCATTATATTGTGGCATGAGATGCCTAGCTCAACAAAATGAGTGGGAGGGTTCCAACCTTGCCGTCAACTACATTGACCTCCTATAGAGGGCATGTTTAAAGTTGTAAGGTTTAAGGTTTTTTGATTAATAATATAGTTTTGACATCTATATTTTCATACTCATACATGCATCATACAAAGATTATTTGTCATTTCAATTAATATGCAGATCGTTAATTTTTTCATAATCATGTCGCTTAATCCACTATCAGTTATACTTAACAAAAATCAACTTGTCGGAGAAAACTACGTTGACTGGAAAAGAAATCTCAATATTGTTCTTACCGCCGAAAAACACAAATTTGTGTTAACTGAAATTTGTCCCGAAGCCCCAAAAGATGATCCTACTGAATTTCAAAAGGTTGCATATGAAAAGTGGCTTCATTCTGATGAGATGGCCCGTTGCTAACTACTTTTGACATAATGGGGAGTCTTCAAGAGATGTTTGGACATCAAAGCCGACAAGTTAGGCAAGCTTCCATTAGGGCAATTATGAACACGCACATGAAACCGGGCACATCAGTGAGGGACCATATGTTAACCATGATTGGTCACTTCAATGCTGCAGAAGTTTTAGGAGCTAACATTGATTCCGAGACGCAGATTGACATGGTCTTTGAGACTCTCCCTGAGATGTTCTCACAATTCATAGTAGATTATAATATACACAAGAGGGACATGTCTCTGACAGAATTAATGAAAGAGCTCCAAAATGCTGAAAGTGTTCTTAAAGCCAAAAATGGAAGTGCTATGATTATAATAGCCGGACCCTCTCATCCTAAGCCTTCTAGTGGTAAAGGAGGAACTAAGAGGAAAATGCCAAATAACAAAAAAGTTGGCATGTCAAAGGCGAAGAAAACCACTACCGATGGGAAACCAAAGGGAAAGTGTTTTTCTTATGGACAGAAAGGACATTGGAAGAGGAACTGCCCGGATAACCTAGCTAAGGGGAAGCAAGGTAAAGGTGATGCCCTATTCATTTAGTCATGCTTAGTGGTTGATTCTACTAGGACCTGGATTGTAGATTCTGGAGCCACTAATCATGTTTGAAATTCTTTGCAGGGGTTCCAGGAAACCAAGCACCTCAGTGAATGGGAGTATACTCTTAGAGTCGGCTCAGGAGCAGTAGTATCTGCCAAGGCAGTTGGCATATTTACTTTATGTTTGACTGTTATTATGTTCCCGAACTTACACGGAACTTGGTTTCCGTTGCGCTTTTATATTGTTTTGGTTATTCAGTACTTTTTAGCCGTTCTACGGTGGTTATCAGGTTGAATAATTATGTTATATGTTCGGGTCATATGGTTAATAGTCTCTATGTCTTAAGTCCTATGATAGGCTCTATACATAACATTACTACTACTAAGAAAAGAAAGAGATCATCTAGTACCAATGAAACTCTCTTATGGCATCTTAGGTTGGGTCATATTAATCTAAATAGGATTCAAAGATTGGTAAAGGATGGACCTTTAAAAGAGTTAGAGGTGGAATCTATACCAACATGTGAGTCTTGTATAGAAGGAAAGATGACCAAGAGGCCTTTTAAGGCTAAAGGACTAAGAGCTATAGAAGTTTTGGAATTGGTACATTCCGATGTTTGTGGACTTATTAGTACTCGGGCTAGGGGAGGATTTAAGTACTTCATCACATTCACGGATGATTACTCAAGATTTGGATACATATACCTTATGTCTCACAAATTCGAAGCTTTAGAGAAATTCAAGGAGTTTTGTACGGAAGTTGAGAAACAATAGGGTAAAAGTATCAAGGCTCTTCGATCCGATCGAGGTGGCGAATATCTATTCCATGAGTTTAAGGTCTACTTATCGGATAATGGAATATTATCCCAACTGAGTGCACCAAGAACTCCCCAACAGAATGGTGTCTCGGAAAGGAGAAATCGAACTCTTTTGGATATGGTAAGATCAATGATGAGTTATTCCTCATTGTCTATTTCCTTTTGGGGATATGCGCTACAAACAGCCATTTATATCTTGAATTTAGTACTGTCTAAATCAGTTCCCATGACGCCTCTTGAATTATGGAATGGGCGCAAGCCTAATTTGCATCATGTTCGGATATGGGGTTGTCCGGCACATGTGCTAAAGGGAAAGACAGATAAGATGGAATCAAGATCAGAGGTTTGCCTTTTTGTAGGGTATCCAAAAGGAACTAGAGGTTACTACTTCTATAGTCCTCTAGATAAGAAGGTATTTGTTAGTACAAATGCAACCTTCTTAGAAGACAAGTACATAGAAGAACACAAGTCTACTAGTAAGATTCTATTGGAAGAGATATTAGAACGTGGTTCAAATAACTCGATTCCAAATTTTCGCATAGAATCTAATAGTTATGGCTTGGAACCTCCTACGGAACCTATGGTTCATGACAAGGTAAGTGAGCATGTGATGCCTACAGTACCTCATGAGATAGAATCAGAGGTAGTAGGGAACGAGGCACCCATCGATGCACCTCTACATCCCCAGAGGAATGAGGATGTTGGTCCTGACCAAGGACATGACCAAGCAGTGGGAGAAGAGGAAGGATATTCGGTCAAACTGGACAATCGGAACCTTTAGTCTTTACTCGTAGTGGAAGGGTTGTTAGACCACCTTCTAGATACTTGCTCTATGGAGAGTCCTATCAGGCGATCTCTGCTGAACAAGAGGAAGATCCCACTTCGTATAAGGAGACAATGAAGGATGTAGATTTTAAATCATGGAAATCTGCCATGAACTCAGAAATGGAATCTATGTATTCTAACAAGGTTTGGGATCTTGTGGATGCACCCAATGGGGTTAAACCTATAGGGGACAAGTGGGTCTATAAAAGGAAAAGATGTATAGATGGGAAGGTTGAAACCTTCAAAGCAAGGCTAGTGGCCAAGGGTTTTACCTAAAGAGAATGTGTCGACTATGAGGAAACCTTCTCACCGGTTGCCATCCTTAAATCTATTCGAATCATTTTATCCATTGCCACTCATTATGATTATGAGGTTTGGCAAATGGATGTTAAGACAGCATTTTTAAATGAGAGTCTTGATGAGACTATATACATGATGCAATCTGAGGGGTTCATAAGAAAAGACCATGAAAGGAAAGTCTGCAAGTTGCAACGGTCCATTTATGGACTGAAGCAAGCGTCCATGTCATGGAATGTCAGATTTGATCAAACTATTAAGACATATGATTTTGACCAAAATCTGGATGAACCTTGTGTATATAAGCGTATGCAAAGAAAGAAAGTAGTTTTTCTGATTCTTTATGTGGATGACATTCTACTCATCGGAAATGATGTAGGAACATTGTCATCCGTAAAGAAATGGTTGTCACAGCAGTTTGATATGAAGGACTTGGGAGAGGCTAGTTGTGTTTTGGGATCCGTATCTTACAAGATAGGAAAAACAAAAGGATAACATTATCCCAAGCTTCATACATTGAGAAAATATTGTCTAAATTCGAAATGCAAAATTCCAAAAAGGGATAACTCCCTTTTAGACATGGAATTCATCTATCTAAGGAGCATTCTCTCAAGACTCCAACAGATACAGATTATATGAAGAAGGTTCCTTATGCCTCGGCTGTGGGAAGCCTCATGCATGCTATGCTTTGCACTAGACCGAACATTTGTTATGCTGTGAGCCGTGGTATGGAAGAGTATTAAGCAATCTTGTATTGCCGATTCCACCATGAAGGCAGAGTATGTAGCTACTTGTGAAGCTGCTAAAGAGGCTGTATGGTTCAAGAAGTTTCTATTGGATCTTGACGTGGTACCTTTGGCAATGGAACCCATAACACTTTATTGTGATAATAGTGGAGCGGTTGCCAATGCTAAAGAACCAATGAATCATCAGCGTGGCAAACAGATTGAGAGAAAATACCATCTTCTTAGAGAGATTGTTCATCAAGGAAACGTAACGGTTAGCAAGATTGAATCTGCAGATAATCTTGCAGATCCGTTCACCAAGAGCTTACCAGCTAAGGTTTTTGATGGGCATCTTGAAATGATGGGTATTATTGATATGTCACATATACTTTAAAAGGGCAAGTGGGAGATTGTTAGTTTGATGCTCTTTTAAGCAAGTATATAACAATGACATTATGAATTAACGTTCAATTACTCGCGTATTATTATTTGCGATAATAATCTAAGGTTCCATCATTATCTGAAATACAACAAATTGTATACTTGACTGTTTGGGTATAGTGAGACAAAATTCGTTATATATAATCAAAAATATGTCGTTCACAATCGGTACATGAAGTTGGACGCTTTATGTTGATAAGATTGCATTGTTCTTATTAAGATTTGTCTAGATCTGGGAATAAGAACAATAATGTGTTTTTTGAAGCACATTGAACGGGATCATGTGGATGACTCATTTGTGACCACTCGAAATGAGACACCATTCGATTATCGAATAAGTCATCTAAATCCTGAGCAAGTAATGTACCTTTAATTACTAGTTCAAGTTCTTTGAGGTACCAATGAGTAAAGTCTTAATTAGAAGATCGATCTCGGTATTTTGGGAATCTGGGCGAAGTGGTTAGAGATCATATATATGTAATAGTGGAATCCGTTAATCATCATTATGAGACGATCATCACTCTAAGATATTTTCTAAAGGGAATTGAACCTGAGCTCAGTAGTTCGACGATGAGATCGTTGGATTTGGTGTTGTGATGTCACAACATATTCACCTTATGAAATGGGACTTAGAGGGTAATACACGTTGAAGGGCAAAACGGTCATTTTGTCGACTTCAAATATTGACGGTCAAACGGGGGTTGACTTGTGGAATGGTAGTCGGAGGATATTGTTATCTAATCATAATTGACTTCCATAACTTTCGCTTGACTCAAGAGTGCAATCTCGGGTTTTTTGGTAGAATAAATCGGGATTAATATATGTATCTCAATTGGTCAAGAGTTGACCCAATTAGAAGCATATATTGGAGCTTGAGTCTTGTGAGTCCGATTATGTCCCTCTTTTGGCTCTAATATAGGTGTGTGACTTAATTGGTCTATTACAATAAAGTCCAAGGACCATTGTACAAATAAGAAACCCTAGTTGTTGGTTATAAATATGTCCTTTAAGGCACATTTTTCACTAGTGGTTATTTTGCCAATTACATTCTCCTAAGAGTGTGAGAAATACCTAGAGAGCACAAGGGAGAAGATCTAAGGGAGGAATCAATTAGCTTGGTTATTGAAAACTCCTTCAAGGTTATCATCTTACCTTAATATGTGAGGATTCGAAATAAAACACCAATGATCTCTAATGGTTTTCCAAGATCCACCATACATTTGGGTTTAATCTTCAAAAGAAAATTAATTTCTTATTTTGAGGATTAGATACTCATTTCCAACATGCATATAATGTATTGCCACCAAACACAATATGAACAAAACCTAGGACTTAGCCAATCGTATTTCAGAGTTTCAATTTGGTTTTTTCCATTCCTACTCCATCTTTCCCAGAGTGAAAAAAAAGTTTTGGGACATCGAATCTCACAGCCATTTCTTTTCCTCTTCCAACACAACTTTCATGGGACCTTGTATAACTCAACATTCCAAATAAGAACGACTTTTGGTGCCATAACTTGCAAGCATGAAGGAAAATCTCTCGATCCAGTTTCGGTGCAACTCGTGTACACAAAAATGCAGTAAGTATCACTTTGATGCTACTCAATCACATTAAAAATTTATCAGCCTTAACTAATCTCAATGGAAAATTTCTACCATGACTTTGCAGAGAAGACTTGGAAAAAACTGAGGAAGATATGCCAGCTAAAAATAACATATCCACACTATGGGGTATAAGTGATGCAATGAAAAGACTGCAATTCTACAAACAATTCAACAAAATGAAGAATTGCATGGGCCATTTAGTCTCTCACCCAAACCAGCCTTGTGGGATCATCTGATGCTGTATATATACAATAAATAAAATGAAATGAATGGCGTTTATTTGTTAAATTTTTATATAACAAATATCATAAGTATGTTATGCCACGGTTAATACTACATGTACATAATGATTTACATATAGTGAGATATAATTGGGTTAGAATTTCTTCAACCAAAAATAAAAAAAAAATTCTCCATTATCTTTTTGACCCCTCGTCTACATGTAAACAGTAAACCATTATGTTACTTCATTATGTACAAGTAGTATTATTCTTTATGCAATGATTACCCAAATTATTTAACGAACTGAGAATATTGTCCACTAGAGAAACAGAGTATATAAGAAGGAAAACTAAGGGAAAATTGTGAAAATTTTCACATAGTTTTGTTTCTTGGAAAGTGCCCACGTAGAAATCCATATAGTCCAAGGGTGTTAAGGTTCTGTGCATCCAAGTAAATCTATTCATATGCAAAACCTGGAGTGTTTTTTTTTTTTTTTTTTTTCGTTCATTCAGCCATAACCTTTATGTTGGAATGATTATATTACTCCTGCTTCCGCAAAAACACTCATTCAAGATAATTATTCTACATAACAAAGAGAGAAATTGAACTAGATTAAATAGTAAACACAGGATGGACATTACATTAAATTAAAATATAGAACGCAACAATATTCAGAAAAGAAAGAAGCAGCAGACGGAATTACAACACATGATACTAATTAATGAGCTAATTAAAATTTCAAATTATATGACACTGTAAAAGTATGAAGCATACCGCACGTGAAAGAGATCAGAGAGATTGGGCATGCGGAGATAGAAGTTGAGGGCATCGAGAAAGGCCCTTTAGGTGTAGATGTGGAGACCATCAATCCTCGAATAGGGGAGACGTGGCCTAGGCGGCGGAAAATCGGAATTCAGGCCACTGGAACAATGCAAGTACTCAATCCAGGGAGCGGTAAAGGTGGATTGTAATTCAAATTGATGATGATCAATCTCAATGATGTGGACAGGAACGGAGACGAGGGAAGGGACGAAGCCAAGGGTGGCCATGATGGGGTTGAGATCATCGTGGGTGAGGAGTGGATTGAAGGTTTTGGTGTACCAAAGCGACAGCTTCCTCATGCATTCTCTCATACAGTCCGATTCAACCCGCTCCTTCTCTTTCATTGATTCTTCCATTTCTGTATGATCACTCTAAACTAAACTACAGTATACTTCCTTCTGCTCATATATACCCCACCATCATATGCTACATTAATATATGCTAAACTATTGAGATTTGAGAGAGAGATTGATGAAAATTGGAATGGATTCAGTAGTTTGGATCCAATTACGAGAGTTTGGAGGGGTGGAGTTTGAACGGCTTTCCACTCCACTTTCATATTTGGCCCCCGTTTGGCGAATATTAAAATTTTCATTCTCATTTTCAACCACACATTTTTCAATAAAATAATATTTTTCCATCATATCAATAACTTTTTTTTTCAACCACACATTCTCTATCAATCTAGTATTCCAGAATACATTCTTTCAAAATAATGTGGCTCAAACACACCCTAATTTATCAACACCTTTTGAAGAAAAGTTAGAATTGTCGGGAATTGGAGTCAACCAATAACAACATGACGCTTATGCTCATCAACTTTTGCGGAGATGTTTGCTTTTTCAATCCTCAAATTTTTTTTGTTTTCAACTCTATATATCGAGGAAGGAAAAACAAGGAAGTACATTTTGGTGTTTGAATTGAATAAAATATTACTGTTAGAAAAATATAGGTCGTGGATCGCTCATGTGGGATGACCCGATCCGCAAGTTATTAAAATGGTTGGAGGGAGTTTGAACTTGAAATTCAAACATACAATTCACAAACCATCATTAACTCCCTATAACCTCCAATGGTTATGGATTGGAAAATAGAGGGATAAAGAGGGCATGAAAAATATAGTGAAAACTCGTATGGAAATTAACACCAAAAATTGAAAAGTCTTTAGAACCATGTTTTGGACATGAAATCTCACAAAAATTAACACTTAGAGTGTGGATAATAATCCACTTCCATTTTGATTGGGATTTGGACCATCGGAGAACAAGAAATGCAGATCGTTGGAGTTTTGGAATACAAGGTGATTCAACCATCAAAAAATTTTGAAATTCATCATTTCAAGTAAGTTTCTTGACTCGAAATTCATGTTAAAGAATGCAGCGAATTCTTACATTAGTATCATAACCATAAAAGTTGTTGCCCTTGCATACTATCTTGCTGTAAGTAGAATTATTATGTTGAAAAATACATGTATACCATTTTTGTTGAAATTTAAAACATTGTTAATGGCATGTCATGAAATATGCAACATAAATTCATGAAATTTTTGCAGCATATTCCTTATATGATGTAGATCATATCTGCAAAGTTTGAAAATTTTTAGTTTTATAAATTTGGAAAAAAACGAAACATTAGATAAAATTATAGAAACTTTAAATATTTACTGCCATCTACCTCTTGATTTTCATGCAGTAAGATTAGTATAGTTAAAAAGATATTCTCATAAGCTTTCCATCCATACGAAGAACTCAAATTTTGGACTTAAAATGAAGAAGTTACGAGGATTCGATGTTTTTGATGAAAATTTGATTTTTTTACATTAAAGTCAGTAAAATTCGAAACTTAATCACATGATAACTTCTTTCACAGTGCGTTTCATGATAACTATTTGGTATGGTTTGATAGATCTTCTCGACATTTTCAACGGTATAAAGAACATATTTTTGGCCTTGAATTGAAGAAGTTATGGCATTCCGAAATTTTGATATAAATATGAAAAAATATATAAAAAAAAATTGGCAGAAACCTGAACTGTTGCCGTGGAAGTGAATGGTTCCAAATTCAATTTTGAGAGAATTGCATAGTGGTCCTTAAATATTCCAAATGCAATTTTGAAAATTGCATGTTGGTCCCCATACTTTTGAATGTTGATTATTCCAAATGTAATTTGGAAAATTACATGTTGCATATTGGTCCCAAAATTATTCCAATAACAATTTCAAAAATTGCAATTGGATCCTTGAAATATTATTGATTTTTATTTGCAATTAAAATTAAAATTAATTTTCAGAAAATAAAAAATATTTTCTATTGAAATAAATTATAAAAACTATTAAAAATATCTTTTTGGACTTAATTAAATTTTGAATTTTTTTATAAAAATTAAGAATATTTGTTAAGTGGTATTTTCCTAGTGGGGGAAATTTTTTTTTTTTTGAAGTGTTTCATTTTTTTGAAATGAAAAATACTCCAAAAGTATTTAAAATACCACGTTTTATATACATTCATGACTCGTGTGGGTCTTGATCAAGTTATGTCATCCATTGTGACTTATTTTTCAATTTTGTGCTCGATCAGATATGATTGATTATATATACACTTTTAGCATCTTTAGAGGGAATGCTAGAAAAGTATGAGTTATAGAACTTGTTAAAATGTTCCGTGCTTATTGATATAAGTAAATAGATCTGGAAGATGACCTAATGTGGAATACATGAATATTTTGGGACATAAGCTTTTGGTGATAACCACAATATGAGAATTCCAATGCCACTTCCCATTTGTTGGAACGGCGTTGCTACAGAGATTTAAATGGAATTGAGGATTTGTAAAATAAAACTTAAATGATATTAATTTTATTTTTGGATTATAATTGGAGTTATCTTCTAGAAGAATTAATTTGTTATATCACGATACATTTCATAATTGGATAAACGTGCATATTTATGCTTTTAATTCATATTATGAAATTATCTAATTGAATAAATGATATCGTTATTTCATGTATTGTTATAAATGCTAAGGTCAGTAGAATTAGTGAGATTCTTACTTAGATTTATTAGCTGTCAATTGAGTGATAGTTCGGTAATTGGAAGATTTAGAGAAAATCCTACATAGTCCATGTTTGGTACACATTAAAATTTTCATTTTCATTCTTCTACTCATTTTCAACCACACATTCTTCCAAAATAATGTGGCTCAAACACACTCCTAGAACTATTTGATTCACCAACTGAGTGGGAGTTCTCGAGTTGGAAGAATTAATATAATTCTTACTTAGAACCAATGATATTTTGCATTATGAAATTAAGTTTATGATAGTGAAACAATAGGATTGCGGACGATGATTGGGAACATAGTGAACTTTCGATTCCGTACCTAACGTTGAACTACCGTAGACGTTAATTTGCATTGATGCAAAATTGAATGTGCATAAATGAGCATTGATTGAGAATAAAATGTCTCTAAAAAATCAATAGATCATAGTATCAAAATCCATAGTAGTTAACCTTAATAAAAGTGATAAGCTAAATGCAATAACATTTGACATGATAAGATTTTGAGTGTACTAGAAGGACATGATGTTTAGAAAATATCAACCATGCAATAGAAGACCTTATGTAGGTCATATTACTCTAGAGAATAAAGATTGGAACTTTGTTAAGTACGAGAAAAGATAAATTCTTGTGCTTGAACGTTTGAATTGTTAAGTTTTGTTATAAATGCTATTTTTCTCGAATGTGACTTGGCTAAGATGGTTAGCATAAAGCTGACAGTTTTTGTTGGTCACATTTTTTTAGACGAGTAGTAAGTTCAAATTAGTCTTTTTTTAACATATGAAAATTTTGAATGTCAATGGGCTTATAAATTGAAGTGTCAATTTTCTATATTGAAACTATCCGCTATGTGAGTTAAAAGACATATGACTTGATGTTGCTAAGTCTCAAGGATACACTTGTGTAGCAATGTTCTAATTTGCATAAGACTTGGATCTTAAGCATTAAATGAGCTAGAACAAATGCAGGATAGATGAAGAGACTAGAAAAGGGACCAAGAAGAACATATTAGGTAGTAAGTAAATGAAAGTGGATTTGGTAGAAGATCAATGTTATAAAGGTTCAAGTGCTTCAACTGTACGATTTGAATCTTTTAACTCGAAAGTGGTTAAGTTAAAGGATATTGCACTTGAATATATTCTTCTTAGTGTTGTTTACGTGTCAACACTATACATATTGGATCTTATCTTGTGTGGATAGTGGATTCAAAGGTTATAAACCCACTTTATATGAGATCACATGAGATCAAGAAGTATCTTATTCTATTGTCGAGTCCTTAATTTGATATAAAATATATTTATACAAATAATGAAGATGAAGTGGAAGCTTATATGATTGATACTGTAACTTAGTGTTGCAAAGTGGAGAAACGGACCTCCTATTTGATATTAAGATAGTATCAAAGACTCCACTAAATTTGATCTTAGTTGTTCTTCTAAGAGTGTTCTCTAACTTGAACTTATATGTGGTATTTATGTTCGTACTCACAATGGTGATATTTAATTATGGTTCTGGATATTTGTGCAATGGTTTGAGATTTTGTGTTGAGAACACCATTCAAAGTTGCAAGAGCTAAACTTTCATTGAGTAAATCCATTCGAATTTCTTGAGAGATAGAGATGGATTTTTATATTTTCATTACACTTATAAATGGATTCACGCAATTCAGTTGTGCCTATGATTTTCTTAAGTTGAAAATACTGTATTTATTTAGACTTGTCTGAAGTGGAGTAGAAAATTAAATTATGGAAGTGAAGACTTTGAGAACTATTTAATAGCGTGAATCTCTATCACGAGAGATCGGTTATCTATGTAATGAAAGAGATCCTCATTTGATTGATTATTCCTTAATCACCAATAATTATATGGTGTATTGTATGGATGGATGGAATATACTTGAATATGATGAGGTTTGAGATATGGAGTCCAATTTACATATTTGTTTTTCGAAAGATTGTTGGTTAACTACAATGTATCAGTTAATAGAGTTATCTCTAAATTAGTACATTTAGAATTGTATAAGTTTTGGACATGAGGACAACCAAATATGGGTTGTCTCAAACTCATAATCGATTATGTAAGTTCTTGACAATGAGTTTGGGAACATGAGTCTATTAAGAACGAGATGAATCTCTGAGATACATGCAATCCAAAAAAGTACTTAAGTGAGATTTTGAATGGATGTTAGGTCACGGTATGTGACATTTGACAATCTTTCTTAGTCAGAGAGAGAATTTTGAAGAATATTATTGAAATTGATATTGTGTATGTTTATGAATCAGTTTTTTGGATACGTAAGAGTTGATTTAAACTTCAGATTCAAGTGTGAGTAATCTGTTTCCGAGTGGGAGCTATCAAAGAATTATCCAATTTCAATGGTTCTTGGTCCTTAGTGGGATTTAAGAGCTATTCAATTTCAATGATTATTGGTTTAGAAAACTGGTGGAGAAATTTGAGAAAAGTGATGGAAGTATATATTGAGTACATAATTCCAATCTATTTTGAGATGTGGTGGAAGTTCTAATTAGACATTTTGTTTATTGAGAACATTTAGGTTCTTAAAAACTAAATGGAAGACTAATGAGTTTATGATAAATAAAACTCATTTTTTAGAGAATGTTAGACTCAATATGAGTATATAGAGTTTGATAAACTTTTTCTTTCTTAACAATGAGATTCACTTCTATATGTTGATATTAACCATGATAGTGTGTTTAAATTTAGATTACACCAAATAAACTTTGAGATTGTATTTCATTCTCAATTGAAAATTAATTGAAGAGATCTATATGAATCGATTTGTAGGCTTCATATTGAAGGCTTTTATAGTATTGTGGTAACTCTATAGTTACACTTGTAGCCAAATGCAGTCATCTTGACAATGATACTTGAGTTTTAATAGGGTTTAAATCTCATATAAGTTTTTCATCATGTAGAAGAAAATCACTATATTTATGTAAAAGTTTGATGGTAGGTTGTAATTCTGATTTTGATGTTAATAACACTATATTGGCTAAGCATGAGAATGAGTGTATTGAGACCATTTTGAAATGGTTGTCCTTAATTTTTTAGACGAAGGACATGGATTTAGCAAAATTGTATATTTTGTTTTTAAAAAAAATCATTCTAGTTTTGTTTCTCTATCACAAGAGTTATATACCATAAAGATTTCAGAATATTTTTTTAAATGTGGAATTTGCTACCTTATTGATGTTTCTATATCGAAAGGTGACCATATGAGTCTTCATGTATGGCCAAGGACTCCATAAGTGTACAGAGAAATATCCAGAAAATCATATCTAGTACGATTAGAAGTTACAAGTATGTTATAATGTATACTTCCCCTAATATTTGTCATGCCATGGATCTAGTTAGAAGGTGTCGACATTGTCTTTAGAAAGGACATTGTGATACCTGAATAATGTTGTTGTTAGTTATTCTATTTGTTGTAGAATAAATAACTTGTGATTGAAATATATATATCCAAATATCGAGTAAGGGTGAAAGTTAGTTGAGCACAAATAATTATTAGACTTGTACAATCTTACTACATAGAGTAGCAAGAAGCATATCTTGTAGTATATAACTTGACAGCTGGAGAAATTGTTTGGTATAGATGTATTGAACATCTAATGATATTAGTTGTAAATATGAGATCCACGATAGTTGTGCAATTATCTCACGTGTTGAGGATCTCAAATATCATAATGGAACCAAACACTCGATAGTGTATCTGTGAAAAACATTAACAAAGAAAGTGTCTTTGCAATATATCTACGTAAATGATGGTCTCTAATCATCATACTCTAAAGATGTTAGAGATGTACTTGTCGGTAATTTCGAATTGCTAAAATTATTATGATACTTAGTGTATCAGAAAACTTTTAATTGATTTTTATGTGCCCATAGATGAACAACTTTGAGTTCATGTGTAATTTATTCTTGAGATTACGAGATAATATTTTGTATGCACATATAAAGTATGTCAAACATGTTGAGATTGGTTCACTCACACGAACAATCGCCTCAAATACTTTGGGGTATGCTGAGATGAGACAAAGTGATCATGTTGTGTACGTGATTTGGTCGCCTTGATAAGATATTAAAATGAGATTACAAGTAATCGAAATGGATTTTGTTATCCGTTAAACATGTTTAGTAGTCATATCGAGTTCTCGGTTTGAGATTGTCTAAAGGAATGAACATAAGGAGAATCCAAGTTAGGTATCAGGGAATACCTAAACTAGGATCTGCACGGTATTATTTGTTTATAAAGGATATGGCATACGCCCTAAGAATGGGAGAAAACATCGTAGCGCATGTTTCATACTAGTGTGCTTTTACAACCAATATTGGGTAAATGAGTGAATGGATCCATGTTTCCTCATTGTGTGATACTTTGAGGTTTATATAACCTCATACATACTCTTATGATTTTTAACTATTTTTTAAGATTTTATTTCGGTGTTGCTACTTTAGCATATTGCCAATAACTATGGTTGATTCGGTTTGATGAGACATGTCTAGGAAATCAGCTGATTTAAAGTTGAAGGATTCAAATAGGAAATGAAAACTATTTTGACCATCATTTATATTTTTATTCACCGGCCGGACAATTGTATTTAACCATTTAGGGTATAGAACATAATTGTGAATACAATAATATGATGTGGTGTTCAAGTATGTTCCATAAATATTCGAGGGATCGGAAGTATTTGAATTAATGTTGGAAAATGAGTTTGGGGTATAGCGAGATGTAATGTTCCTCTAGTTGAGCTACTATATATCCCCAACATGTTTATAGTATTGTGAGCTCTAATATTATTCGTTGGTCGCACGATCTATTTGTCGTATGATTTTTTTGTTAGATAAATCTTGAGAAAGATCTAATGCGTAACATTCGTTGTCCCTTGTGGTTCGGATCAAGCCCATCATGTGCGAGTGAGAGATGTTAGAAAAATATGGTTCTAGGTCGTCCATGTGGAATGACCCGACCCACAAGTTATTAAAATGGTTGGAGGGAGTTTGAACTTGAAATTCAAACATATAACTCCCAAATCACCCTTAACTTCATATAACCTCTAATGATTATTGGAAAATAGAGGGAAAAAGAGGGCATGAAAAATATAGTGAAAATTCGTATGGAAATTAACACCAAAAATTGAAAAGTTCTTAAAACCATAATTTGGATATGAAATCTCACAAATATTGTCACTTAGATTGTTGATAATAATCCACTTCCATTATGATCGGGATTTGGACCATTGGAGAACAAGAAATGCAGATTGTATACAACTCTCAAACCACCCTTAACTCCCTATAACCTCCAATGATTATGTATTGGAAAATAGAGGGAAAATGAGAACATGAAAAATATAGTGAAAATTCGTATGGAAATTAACACAAAAATTTGAAAAGTCATTAAAACCATATTTTGGATATGAAATCTCAAAAAAATTGACACTTAGATTGTGGATAATAATCCATTTTCATCGTGATCGGGATTTGGATAATTGGAGAACAAGAAATGCAGATTGTTTGAGTTTTGGAATGCAAGGTGATTCAACCATCAAAAGATCTTGGAATTCATCATTTCAAATAAGTTTCTTGACCCAAAATTCATGTTAAAGAATGCTGTGAATTCTTACAATTACCCAATTATCTAGATTTCAATTTCAATTTAATTCATTATATTAGGGTCTTTGCTACTTTTCTCGAAGTTCGAATTTGTGGCTCTAATGGTTATTAATTCATTATGATTATAGCATTGAAAAAACAATCAAATTAACTCAAAATGCCAATGGTGTCAACTCATTCATTAACAATTTGTTTAAAAGCGATCGAACTTTGAACTATACTTCCTAAGTCACATCGCTAGACGCCCATAACTTATGCGAGGGGAACAAACTATACAAAATCCACTAAAAGAGCACTAATAGGGAATTGAAGTTACCGCATGTGGGAACTTGACAGCACTTTCTTCCACGGCATAGACCACAGTCTTGATGCACCGTCTCCACACCATCCACTTCTCTGCCTTGCCTTATCTCCCACCCCGTTTCTTTGCATCGACCTTTTCCACTTTATTCAAGCACGTTTCAGGTTTAGTCATTTTTTGCCTTGTTCATATTTCATGTCCACGTTCGCTTCAATTTATTTTTAATTTTTTTAATTTTTTTTTGGGTAATTTGTAACCAGACCCATGTAAACATTTTGAAAAATGCTGAATGTACTGAACTATTCATGTCAGAAGTTTTATAGAAGAGTCACATGGATGTGGGTCCCATTTGATTTAAATATTTTTAAAAAAAGTGGGTCCCACATGTTTGTGTCTTTCCTGTATTTTTTCTTTCTTGTACCTGTAGATGTTTCAATTTTTTTTTCTTTTTTGGTATATTTATTTTTTTAATATGCCCGTGATTTGATCTTCTCAAACTTTTTAGCTATTTTGCAAGATAATCAAGATGGAAAACTTATATGCTGCTTTTTGCTGTTTCATTCTGAAGGGATTTAAAGAAGTATGGCCGATCAAGGATATTAAATTAGTTATACCGGTCGTGACGGCCGCAATAGTAAAATTGCTTATTAATATTAAACAAATTTCAATCAATATTTGACGACGATAAAACGTAAAAGTCATATACATTTGAAAATATAATCCAATACAACTTAAAATTATAAGAAAAAAATATAATTTTCAATCATATATATATGATCAAGTTTCAAGTTTTTTTGCAAATTAAATGAAACAATTTATACATAAAGTATGATTAAACGGTAAAGACAAGCTCCAAGTTTAGGCAAAAGATACAAAATCTTGAAAACGTTTTTTAGAATTAGAACTATTTTTTACCCCAAAAGAGAAAAGTGTTTTTTGAACTCTTAAAATAATAAAGTCCAAATTTAAATTTTATAAAACCTAACAATATATATATATATATATATATATATATATATATATATATATCATGGAGTAATAATTTGAGTCAATGATTTTTTTTAAAGAAATTATTTCGAAAATGAAAGCTAATAATATATAATTGTTTAGTTATTATTTATTATATTAAGAAATAAACAAAAATTAGAAAATGTATAGAATTGAACCCTACATCTCTCACGTACCAAATGAGTCTTCTACCATATAAACTACACACTTTTTTGTTAAACATTGGTACAATTATTAATTAATATTTAATATGTTTAAAAATTAAAAGAAATAATGTTTTTGAAGGGAAATGAACCTAGGTATTTCCCATGAAAAGGCAAACACTCTCCCATACTATCAACACATCATTTCTATAAATTTTGTACAAATAACCAATATCTTCTATATATAAAAAGTGTGTATTTAACGGAATTTGTTGGTTTAACGGAAAAACTAACGGAATTTCTTGATTTAACGGAAAAACTAACGGAATTTTTTTAATTTAAAAATCATTTAACTCCATAATTGGGCTTCAAAATTTACAATTCTAAAGCTCATGTAGAAGTATTGGATGTCATGCTCATTTTATAGATACACTTCTCTCCAAATGTTTCATAAACTTTCAATGTGGGATTGTGCATTTTATATATGCTCTTAACTCCAATAGTTTTATAAATTTCCAATGTAGGATAGTGACAAAAAAAAAACGTTAAAATACTCATCAAAATCATTTTAAAATGTATGTCTAATTGACTAATTTGATTTTGAATTACAACTAATTAAATTGTAATATTCACTTTCATTCTTTCATTTATTTAATTTTCAAATTTAATTTAAATTGCACTTGATTATTAATATATTAATGTTAGATATTATTTTCTATAAGTTTAGAATATTTTAATTTAACAAAGTAAACTATTTTAACATATTTATTTTTAATTTTTAGTGTTGGGACTAATTGTAGGATATATAATGAATCTAATTAGTAAAGATAGATTTACTTTAAATTATTTTTTTGATGTAGGTTTGGCTGTCCGGGGTTCGTACCGGGCGGGTTTTGAATTTCATATTACTTATGCTGAGGGGGATCATTATCGTTTGGGTAATATAAATTGGGGGGCAAAACAAAACACAATCCTTCACTCCATTTTAAATCGGAATTATCAAATCCGCAAACTTTTCGTATAAATCCTATGATTAATGCTCATGTTTAGTTCCTTAATTAATAAAAAAAATTAAAATTCTTCTAACACTATTTGGCAATATTATAGTATTATATTAAATGTTTAGTAAGTATTATTTTTAAATATTAGATGATTTTATGATATAGTAAAAAATCTTTTTTTTTTATAATATAGAAAAAAAATATTTTTTAAAATAAAAATATATTTAATGTCTTAAAAATAATTAAAATAATATTAAAAATACGAAACGTATTATGACGCTTATCCTTCGTATTGACACGCCTAAACTTGTGATTCTTGATTCTCAACATCGACATCTCGCAACGCATTACGCCTTTTAGAACATTATTAATAAATGAATGGAAAATGCAAAAAATTTTGTACTACTACATTTTAGTCACTAGGAAAAAATGAAACTAAAAAAAATGGATGTGGATATTATCAATTTAAAAATGCTAATAGTTTATTTGGTAAGGTACATTGAACTCAATGAAGAAAAAATATTTATTTATTTAGTTTTGTATTATAATGTTATCTATTATTTTATTATGTATAAAAGTTCATGATTAAATACAAAATTTAATATAATATAATAGTACGAAACACAAACTTATACATTTTAATTTAGAATTTAACACTATTCAAGTTAAAATTAATATATCACAATGTGTAATTATTTATCAATTACATAAACATTACATCATTAATTATTTAATGAACCAAAAAAATTATATATAACTAAGCAAACGTGCATTGCACGTTGCTTAAACCTAGTATATATATATATATATATATAAGTATTTTACATAAATCTTATTACTCTTTCTTCTCAACGAATCTAGCACGGGCGACTGCACCGACTTGCTGGGTGTTGGATCCGCCTCGGAAGCCCAGAAGACCTTTTGGAGTAATATTATATTGTCAAAGGGTTTGTTGAATCTTGGAGTGACAGCAGGTAACCTTTGTAATAGTCACCTTCATTAAATTGTCTAGTTGCCAAATCATTAAGTTAGTGTTTGGCCCCATTATTTTTTGAAAAAGTCTACTTGTACATCAACTTTTTTACATCGGGGTGTACACCCCCCTCACATGAGGGGTGGGACCCACTGCATAAAATATTTTTTTTATTTAAGCGGTTCCCATCCCCATGTGAGGGGGGTGTACACCTCGATGTACACCCCGATGTACCGGTAGCAAAACCGTTATTTTTTTAAAAAAATTTTCATTTCTTAATTTTAACCACACATTCTCCAAAAAATAAAAAATAAAAAATAAAAAATAAAAAAAAATATCTAAGGCTCTGTTTGATAACACACTTTTTTTTTTTTGTTTTGACAATTAGAACAAATTCTAGACCCAATGGTAGAAAACATTATTACTTTAATAGACAATTTTCATAAAAAACGAAATCAAACGGACACCAAAACTTTCAATATTTTTCATGAAAAATTATACCAATCAAACACAATTAATTACAATTCCCCTAAAACAATTTCTAGGCAAATCAATTCTCAGTAAAACATTTTCTTTCCACCCATTTTCCACATTTACAATCAAAAGGACCCTAAAAGTTTCCATTATTTTTCAACCAAACATTCTCCCATCAATCACTATTCCAAAATTTATAATATATCCAAAATGGAGGCCAAACACCAGCTAATTGTAACAAATGATATCCGCTGCAGTGTTCTGAAGGATACATTAGACACGATTATATCTCTTGTTACAGAAAAAGGCAACTCTACCTAACTTTTTCGGATGTCAGCCCATTTAGATGATAGTGGAATTATGGCAATCTTACCTTTTTTGGTCGCTGATGGGATTAAATGCATGGACGGCTAGGAATCCTACCTTCTTTTTTTGCCACTGGTGGGATTAGATGCATGAATGGTTAGGATTCTATGTACTGAATCCAATTGTGTCTCTCAAAACTCTTTCAATTGAAGTTAGATATTACTACCATCAATCCATCATCAAGTTTGAATTATGGGAAAAAAATAGGTAATTTCTGTATCTCAATCATTGTTCTGTTTCATTGTAACACTATTTATTAGGAAATGAGTTTAACATTGACCAATGCTTGTGAGGTTGTTACTGATCATAGAGCCTAGCATATGTGACATTAGTCAAGCTCTAAGTAAGATTCAAGTAGAGCGTAGACCACGTAGCCTCAGCTCAAATTACGCTAAGCTCATATCTTACTTAAGGTTGCTAAGAGAAATTTTGATGCTACTTGATTAAAGTAGTAAAATACCTACTAATAAGTGTAGTTTCTACACTTATTCGGAGTCCGAAATGATGATATTTTATTATTTTTTGGGCGGATTAGTACCTAATTTGTTATTTCTTGCTTTTTGTTTAAGGAAAAACTCATGTTTGGATGAAAAAATGGAAGAAAGAACGGAAAATGGCTAAAATGAAGGAAATTCAAAGTTTGGGGATTAAAGTACAAATACTCAAAAGTCTTGACGAATCTTACGATGAGGATTCAAGAGTACTAGGTGTCAATTGGATGAGAAAAGAAGCCAAATGGATTAAATATAGTCAAAGTATTATCAAGCACCAATTTCCAACCGAAAGAATTGTGCGCTAGATTTTTCGCCTAAAATTGAAACTCATTTTTGGCATAACAAACTCTTGAATTGGAAAATGATATCTAAATAAAAATAGTATACATTTGAGCTAGCTTTCTAATGCATTTTGGATCGTCTCAACCGGATATTGGGAGAGAAATTTATGACAATACCGAATGCTACTCGGGATAAGCCTAGGAGTGCGCATTAATTTAGGATTAATTTAAAAAATATACAAACAATCTTTTTTAACATTAGATGACTTCGAATTTGATAAAAGTTATTGAACTAGATATTAGACATTATTCCTTGTGGGAACGATAAACTCGAAACTTATTGATTTCTATTACTTGTACAACGATTCCGTACGCTTATAGATTTCAACGTAACAGTTACATACTTTAGGTTTCCTCTAGCATCCATTCATCCAATTCTACTTAAAATGGCACTTAATAAGTAAAATCTATTCAAAACTCGAGTCATAAGGGTATATATCTTTTAACCAGTCTGCTGTTAATCATGGCACGATGGTTTACTAATCAGATGTATACCAAAGTTGTCCGGGATGATTCTCTAGTTAATACCTGTTGTGAATATTTTCCCTAAGAGAGGAATGGAGAAGAAATCAATCAATTAAAATCAGCAACATAATGAATTAAACCAAGACCAAATATCAAATCAACAATTTGAAATAAACAAAAGAAAATCATAAACTTATCTTATGTATTCTTCACGTCGAAGTCTCTATCATTGTAGTCATATGATCCTCCACATAAAGAACAAAATTGCAGCAACAAATCACAAACCAAATCCAGGAAATAAAGGATGAATAACACCAAAGAAGAATCAAAGGCTCGAACATGAAGATCGTTGTCCTTAAACGATATTTGCCCCATTTCCTATGCAATTTGGTGCTTAAAGGGTCTAGCGGCAAATGGTTCGAAGGATTGATCAAGCTTTGTAAAGAATTCAACACTTAATCACTTGTGGAATTCTCCAAAACTTCAAGAACACAAGGGAAAAATTGAATATGGAAGAAGAAAGAAATGTTTCTTTTCTTTTGGAATGATTCTAAGGAAAACATTTTAATCAAATGTTTTTCATACTCTTGTATTGATCATCTATTATCCTATTTATAGACTTAGATCAATACCCACGAATTGGTGCCAAAACACTCAAAGAAGAGTTGCAAATTTTTCTCCAAAAGTTGCCTCATTTCAACAGAAAAACTGCTCCAACGGCTAGAACTAAAGTCTATGCGACCATTTTCTTTTATCTTCATTCCTTCACTTTCTTCATTAATCTTTTGAACAACATTTTCAACAATCCCCCACTTGTTCAAAGATTAATAAACTCTCATATTCAACGTAATCAATACTCATGCATAAGGATTATATATCTTTCGATTTGAATCTAACCATAGTGTAATTCAAACAAAGTAAAGTCGAAATTAAAGGTAACATGAAAGCTTTGAACCAGTTATTTCATGTGACAATACCGGTAAAAACACACACACGAGTATCACGTGTTCTTAAGTTCATCAACTCGCTTAGCGCTAATACGGCCTTGCGCTCATCCTATTCAACAAACTTTTAAGAGAGAGATTCTAACTCTCTATTGAGGCGGCACCACCTCGAAGTTCGTTTAGATGAAGTTCTTCCAGTATCTTTGTTTACTTTTAGAGATACTTGTACTACGTACTGAACTTTATTAAGAGTTTATAAATCAACCCTCATTTTAGTAACAACCAACATTATATAATTAGAATAAGGTTATTGCGGATTTTATAATGCTGAAACTATCCACATATCGAATGACTTGTTGTTACCCTTTGAACCCGTGGATTACCTTTTGAGTAATGACGGGTAGGGTTGCCATCATTGGTGAATCTTTATATTTTAAGAGTTTCAACATTATCGTACTCGAAGTATTTATTACTAAATCTCTATTTAGAGATTTATATTAAGCATCCGCTATGCTCTCATAGTTTAGGAAAATTATTTTCACTCTTTGATTAATTTTCCTTATGACTTAGACTCATAAGTCTAGTCTTTCCATCACATGTGACTTAGTATCTTATTAAATTAAGCTAGCCAATGATCGATTCATTTAATAGATATAACTTTGTCACCCACTAAAAATCTTTTTATGAAACCACATGTTTCTCACTAGCTTTATGTAAAGCTTTATTAATTTTCAATCACGGTTTGAGGTTTCCATCAAACACTACACTTAGTCAATCAATTTGACTAATGGATTTCGGAATCATGGGTATTCAATATTTCATCATTGAATCTTTACAATGATCTTCAATATTATGAATTTAAAACTTCAAACACCATAATTGGCTTTTCACACATTTCCATCCACTTTAGACTTAGTGTATATCATCCTTATAATTTGTATAAGAGATTTCTACATTTTCTCATTCATAGATTTCTTTCTATTATTAAAAAGTATATGAAAATGTAACTTTTAAAATAAAATTACCCCCCACAATTCCTTAATAAGAAATACATATGTAACTAGTAATATTACATCCACAAGCCTTTGAACTTCTCATATAAGTTCATAAATATTAATGTTAACCCCCACGTTTTTGGGTTATATTTGAACTTAGAGTTCATCATCTCTTTAAAGTTCAATTCATTTATCAAATAGACAATGTCCATATTGAATGCTTTTTATCTCATTTTCAAAATAGTAGTCGGCAATTCACAATTTATTTCAATTGGAATTGCACACAATGTACATCAAGCCAACTACATTTAATTTGATAATCTAAATTAAATTAAGGTCATCATATAGACCAACAATGCTTTTTTCAGCATAAACCAACTCAATTGGTTTCACAATTGAAGTCAAATTCAATCAACGTAGAAGTCTAAGCATCTTGATTCACAAGATTTGCTACTTCTCCAACGTATGCAACTTATCGCATTTGTGATATTTCACACGATAGCATCATTTCAAATAATTTGATACACGTTCTCCATATTTCAACTTGAATAAGTGAATCAAATACCAATTGAAAATTGTGTTCACAAAAGACAGAATTCAAAGCGGCTTAATATGACTTAAGATCTACTTGGACAAAATCATAATTTTGTCAAGCTCTAATGCAAACATAATTTTGCATAAACCATCTCAATTTATTTCATAGATTAATTGAGGTTATCATCATCAGACAAAGTTGATTCAATATCCATGAAACTTCTAGCCATATCATTTTTTAATAATAATAATAAAAACTAATTGGCATTCTTCAAACATATATACAAGTCTAATACATGTATCAACATACATACATATTTGTTTTATAAAGAAAATATACCATACTCGTGATTATTTTTCAAAATTCATGTTATAACTTATATGACTTCCTATTCAAATGCATTAAACACATTTTCATACACTGATTCATAAAATAAATTATGAATAAATGAAAATAAATTCTAAATTCTAAACATGCAATTATATCAAAATATACATACTTCAATTTGCAAAGCTTTAAAACTTTTAAATTTCAAATGATGCACTTTTCCATAATTCAATTTGTTCACAACAAATTTATTTATTAAATATGCATCTTTTTCATCATGTAGACACTTATATACATGCACGGCATATTTATTTGAATGAATACAACTTATAATAAAAGTCCAGTCATATACATTTACTTTGATATGTACAAAACATATATTATATGATGATGCAGTCATGCCCTTAATTTTTAATTTATTAGCGAACACAACTTTTGAAATGAAACGGTGTCATAAAAGTTGATCACAAACATAACTAACTCATTTAAAAATGAAAGTGCAACGGTAAGACCCATCATCCTGTGATTTATGCATTAAAGAATCTAAACATTAAAATGTCATTTTCTTCTTTCCTACAAACTAGCCATCATTTTTTACCATTCAACCACTGTAGTATATGGTAATTATTTAAAGGCATAATATACAATGAAAATCTTTTAAAATTTTGACTACAGTAATTTGCCTGAACTTGACCATTTGCACTTAATTCACTCGCACAATGACTTATGTTCAGTAGAATCATGTCATGCGAATAATAAAAACAGTCCAAAGATTATTGGAGATGTCATACCATAATGTGCATATCAATATGTACCATTTATACTCATGAAATCGAAAATAGAATATGACTTACTGAAATTGTTGGGAAGACAAATCGATGATTTACCGGATTTCATCACTTGATTCAAGCCTCGGTGATTCCATTCTCCATCGCACAAATATCGTTTAAGATTGTTGTGAATATTTTCCCTAAGAGAGGAATGGAGAAGAAGTCAATCAATTAAAATCGGCAACATAATGAATTAAGCCAAGACCAAATATCAAATCAACAATTTGAAATAAACAAAAGAAAATCATAAACTTATCTTCTGTATTCTTCACATCGAAGTCTCTATCATTGTAGTCATATGATCCTCCACATAAAGAACAAGATCACAGCAACAAATCACGAACCAAATCCAGGAAATAAAGGATGAATAACACCAAAGAAGAATCAAAGGCTCAGACACGAAGATCGTTGTCCTCAAACGATATTTGCCATCTCTCCTATGCAATTTGGTGCTTAAAGGGTCTCACGGCAAATGGTTTGAAGGATTGATCAAGTCTTGTAAAGAATTTAACACTTAAACACTTGTGAAATTCTCCAAAACTTCAAGAACACAAGGAAAAAATTGAATATGGAAGAAGAAAGAAATGTTTCTTTTCTTTTGGAATGATTCTAAGGAGGACAATAATTTCTTTGTTTGTGACCATATTCATGTTCGTCTATATGATTATATTGTTTTTGCATATATGGAGGCGTTTGAGAAATCCTAACCTTGTGTTTTTAATGTAGACCTGACCTTCGACGAAGAGGAATTGATACCTCTCGAATGCCACTTGAATGACTCAGATGATGAGGTTAATGATGATGGTTTTCAGTTTGACACAAATGCACCTGAACGTGTTCTGGTGGGATTTAATGCAGATTTGACGCTTGAATTTAAGGTTGTGGGCGTGGAGGAGTTAGGAAATGATGATGGTTATTGTCCTAGTGAGGATGAATTACATGCTGATAATTCTTCTAGTGAAGAAAAGAGTTATCACTTTCCCGTTTATGATGCTGAAAAGGAAAAGTACGACCCGCAATTAGAGGTTGGGAAGGAGTTCAAAAATATTGAGGAGTTTAAGCAAGCTGTTAGGAATCACGGGGGTTGCAACTAGGCACAATTTTAGATTTAGGCCAATGATAATGAGAGGGCACAGGCCATATGCAAAAAAGACAATTGTAAATTCAAGATTTGAGCATCTTTGAATAAGGTGGCCAGTTGCGTGTAAATAAAATCTAAGAATTCAGAGCAAACATGTATGAGGGACAGAACAAATAGGCATTGTACTGCTAGGTATATAGCCGAGAGGTACTTGGAGACTTTCAAAGTTGATCCTGATTGGAAGACTAGATTGATTAAGAAGGCTGTGAAAGATGATTTGAAGTTGACAATCAGCGACGTTACTACATGGAGGGCTAGAAGATATGCTAGGATATTAATAAATGGTTCTAATGAGCACCAATTTGGCTTGCTTAGGTCTTTTGCCGCTGAAATTTTAATGAACCAATCCCGGTTCTACATGCATGATCGTCATAAATGCTGAAAAATTTCAGGGAATATATGTTTGTCGAGAAGCTTGCAAGCGATGGTTCATGGTAGGTTGTAGGTAGCTTTTAGGATTAGATGGTTGTTTTCTAAAAGGGACCTTTGGAGGTCAGATGCTTGTGGCAGTGGCATTAGATGCCAACGATTGTATTTATCTAGTAGCATATGCTATAGTGGAGAGAGAGAATGAGGCAACTTGGAGATGGTTTATACGACATTTAGGTGAAGATTTGAAGATTATGAATAGCAATGAGTGGACTTTTACGACTGATAGGCAAAAAGGTTTACAGAATGTGATAGATGATTTATATCCAGAGGCTGAACATCATTTTTGTGTCAGACACATGTACACCAATTTCTTTAGTTTTAAAGGTCTGACTCTGAAGGACTACTTATGGAGGGCTGCAAAGTCAACAACAGTTCCTGATTGGAAGTTCTGGATGGATGAAATTGAGAAGGTGAGTAAGGCTGCACACGGTTGGTTAATGAAGAGGCACCCTAGTGAGTGGAGTAAAGCACATTTTCTGACAAAGGTGAAGAGTGATATAGTTCTGAATAATCTTTGTGAGGTATTCAACAAGGTTGTGTTGGAGAATAGGGAGAAGTCTATATTGACCATGTTAATTGATATATATATATATATATATATATATATATATATATATAAGCTTCATGAAAAGAATACAATCAAGGAGGGATAAAATGAGAAAAGTCACAGGACCTTTGTGTCCTAAAATACAGCAGAAACTAATGAAGAGCAGTGAAATGGCTGAGGGGTTTGAGGTGGACTGGTCAAGGGGGACACAATCTTATGTGAGGTGTTCGAGTGAAGAATACGTTGTTGATTTGCCAAACAGGACGTATGCATGCAGGAGATGGGATTTGACAGGGATTCCTTGTGCTCATGCAGTTGCCACTATTTTAGACAAATATGATGAGCCCTGGAAGTATGTCAATGAGTGCTATAGAGTTGATACGTACCTCAGTTGCTATGAGAATATTATTAATCCTATAAATGGCTCAAAGTTGTGGTCTTCAATTGATATCTCACCAATTATAACACCAAGATGGTTTAAGCCCAAAAGGGGGAGAAAACAAAAGAAAAGAAGGAGACAATAAGAAGAAGGTGTCATCACCCATTCAGGCTCAAAGGCAAAAATGAAAAAAAAAAAAAGAAAAGAAATGTACTTATGACTTGTAGTGACCGTGGAGGAATGGGGCACAACAAACGATACCATCAGAGGCCCGATGCACCCCAGGAGCTATGTTTTCTTTTAAATAGTTCTAATTTTATAGATTTCATATTTCTCCTTAGAATGATTAATTTGCTTAAAATGATTATAATTAATTCACATGTTTACTTATTTCAGGATTTGCTAGAAACTAATGAAGAGTGTACAATTCAAGAAAGGCCTAGTTAGATTGATAACCACAACGTAATGGTAAAGCTAGTGCCTAGGAGATCAAACGTGAGTTCAATAAATGAAGTTCAACCACCTCCACCTTCTGAGTTCCATTTCATGCCAACGTCTGGAATTGATTTGACAAATGCTGCACAATATAACTGGGGTGCTTCTTCACTAGCTGAAAATATCCCACTCCAAACTATGGTGGAAGATTTGTAACATATTGAAATTCAAGAAAATGCACAGAAGAGGGCAGCCATAGAGAACAGAAGAGTGGTTAGAGGTTCAGTACCACTTGCACCTCCGAGGAAAAGGACCCATGCAGCTACTCAGTAGAACACCAATTTGTTTTTAGTATTTTACGTTAGAAGTTATGTCATATTTTGGAAACAAACTAGTTGGTGCCATATTTTGTATTGACTTTTGAGGTGTGTGTGATTTGTTACTTTTACTGGAATGAATTGAAGCTTTCTTCATTAGTTACTACAAATCCCCTTTACCAAACAATCTAGGTGGAAACTGTCATGCCATTGTGTTCCAATTGAATCTGATTCATCCTATTCTTTCCCTATCCTTTTAAGTTTGTTCTAATTTCTGAGTAATGGTTTTATTTTGACCTATAAGTTTATTTGATTGATGCACAAGGGGGTTTACATTTTTTACATTTTATGTGATGTTTGAGATGTGTTGCCGTTCTCCTGCAAACAAACAAGTGTTTCTCCCATGTCTTTGACTGTTAAACTGAGCAGGTTCTTTTAGTCATGTCCTCTATTGATCTACATATTCAAATGGTAGGGTGGAATGAAGAATGTTGAGATACTGTCCACATCTATTAATAACTTGAATTCATGCAAAAGTTGACATGGCTAATAGAAAATATGATGTGCTGCACCATAATTTTGTTAGCCATGGTAGTGTTGACAAGAATGGAAGTCCTTGTATTAACTTTGAACTAAAAATGTTTGCATAAGCCCAAACTCCTCTACCGTTATTTTTTTAAAGTCACCATTACTCATCTGCATAACCAAACTCATCTGCCATTACTTATCTGCCATTACAACAAAAGTCACCATTATTTCATCTTCATTTCATATGCACCAGCAAGCATCTCATTAACCAACAATTGGCATATACAAAACACAATAAAAGATTAACATTTAAAACTAAATCCTTAAACAAATCAAGGATTAAATCCCATTCCATTCATTTATATATTCAAATACACATAGAACACAATCCACCAATTGTCCTACTACAATACAGGGAAAAACGTTAATATGGTGGCTCCAATCTGAAATCAATTTTCCTACTACAAAGATGGAGGTCGGATTATATTGTTGTGAAAACCTGCAAAAAGAAAAAAATTATTTCACCCAACTGATCAGCCTCTCTTTGGAGTCAAAGTGCTGAGTGGAATTCTAATTTCCACTTTCCATCTCTTTCAAGATTCCATTTTTGCTTTGCTGTGGGAGACGAGTGGACGTAGACAAACAGGATTTCTCTCTGAGAGCATCGGCATCAGGATAGAAGAGATGGTGATGAACGGCCCAATTAAGAGTGTCCTTGAGAGCTCTTCTGTAGAGGATTCTCAACCTTTCCTTCTGTGCAGCTCGTCGAGCCAGGTAAGATGCTGAAGCCAGGCTCATTCTTCTAACTTTCTCTCTCACACATTGTTCCCCACACTACTAATCAGCCTCTCTTCGAGATTTTGGTGGCGAATTTAGGGCTCGTGAATTTGGGGGTGAGTTTGGGGTGGATTTGGGCTCCTGTACGGAGAGAGAGAGAGAGAGAGAGAGAGAGAGAGAGAGAGAGAGAGAGAGAGAGAGAGAGAGAGAGATTTCAAATAAGGGGAAAAAACGTGTCTTGTATATTTAGCAAGTGATGAAATGTCTTGGGCTTTTTGCACTTTTGGCCCTCAATTTAATCCGTTATGTGCCACATTTTATTTTCATCTGTCATGTAGGACATTTCGTTAATTGCACTTGACGGAATTGAGACGGGTGATGAACAAGTAATATATTAGATAGATGGATGAGCAACGAGTAATATTTTATTGTTCAGTGAGCAAGTAGTAAGATAGATTAAAGATGGGTGAGCATTTATTAAATTTACTCATAAAAGTTTTAGTTTACCAAATATATTTGAATAATTTAACTTTAACGGAAAAACTAACGGAATTTTTTATTTTAACTGAAAATCTTTTTTCACCATCCCTTACTTTCAAAATTATAATTAAATAATAATAAAAATAAACTAGCTTTTGATAATTTTTTCAAACTAAAATATCTTGGAGCTAACTTATCCGAATCGACTTTTTCTCGAATATGATTTATGTATCTAATTACGATTTATTCAACGAGACCAATATTCATATATTTACGATAACTCCATTAATATCTAAATATTTGACACAAATAAAATATATTTTGATAAATGTATCATTTAGTCACTAACTTTCAAAATATTAAAATATAGTATATAACAATTGAATTATATTTTATGAAAATTTTCGGGGTATTACATTCTCACCCCCTTAAAATATTTTCGTTCTCGAAAATTTACCCGTCACTTACTAATATTAAGTCTAACACATGATATACATATGTTATCGTAATACATATCATACTTTAGCGATAAAATGAATTGTATTATTACTTAAAAAGGAGTAAAGACTTAAGCCATGCAAAAAGTTTAAGCATCCGTTTGTTTCTCATTAAAAACCCATAAAAATGAAAAATATGACCGTTATTCATCACATCAATCTATCAATTTTGAATTTCTATCTCTTGTGTGGGTCCAATAACAGCTATATTTTTCATTCTCATTCTACATTAATGAGAATCAAACGGAGCCTAAGTAAACTCATATTCTTACCCCTTAACATACCTTGAATTTTCTATTTGTGATTTTGAGTTGGAGATAACAAAGAGAAGCACTTTATTTAATTATTTATCAATTACATAAACATTACATCATTAATTATTTAATTAACCAAAAAAAATTACATCTTTATTAATAACAAATTAATTCTTAAACAAAACTATTAAATATAAACTAAGCAAACATGCATTGCACGTTGCTTGCACCTAATATGTGTGTGTGTGTGTGTGTGTGTGTGTGTGTGTGTATCATCTCACTTTAATGAATGAGGGCAATAAAAAAAATTATAAAAAAAATTAAAATTAAAATTAAACGGATAGTAAATGAGCCCCGCCCCGTCTTAAATGAGTAACAGAGCGGGGGCGGGTACGGGCACGGAAGGGAAATTATTCGGCAGGACGAGAGAGGTTGCCTTAATCCGCCTCGTTGTCATCCCTGCTATTATTCCTTCACTTTCGTTATTTGAACTGTTTTAGTTTCAAGAAGGATGGCTACGGCATAGGTGCAGTCCTTTTTTTTTTTTTGAATTATTCTGCTCTTACAGAGGGTCGGTTCACAGATGTGTTACCGACCCTCACAATGAGGTGGGTCCCGAGCCAACCCCATTGATTAAAAAATTGTTTGATTTTTTTCCCGCCCCTCCCATGTGTGTATATGTAAGGTGTCTGTAAAAAAAAATGTCTGTAAGTATAGCAAGGTTATTTTTTTTTTTGGCCCAGTCAAAACGTTTCTTGTCTTAAAAGGCTTTAACGACATGAATCTGAAATACTTATCTGGAGTTACTTCACAATCATAGTGGTAAAGTTTAGCACTTATCCTTTGTTCTGCTGTAATTAATGTTATAATCAATTTTCTCTTATACGTATGAAGCTTGAAAATTGCTTTCGACTGACAAAATTACTGATTTACTGTGTACCATTTTAGTGAATCATGCCATTTCTAATTTTTCTGATAGAAAAGTTGTTTCTTGATATTTTAAGTAGCGTAACTCATCTATCAGTTTTATTACAATATTCACTTCATGTAAAAATCACACATTCATTATATTTTCACCACAAAATTTCTTTTGTCAGATACAACACATGCTTCACAAACATATCTTCTACTAAAAAATGTAAATGCTAGATCAACAGATAGCCCACTAATTTGAAGAATGTTTATACATGAAGTTGATCAACTAGCAAACAAAAAACAAAAGTGGTAGGGATTTGAGAATTTAGAATACGTATTTTGATTCTCTTTTCCATATTTATGTCCACAATCCACTAGACCCTACTCCCAGCAATTCCATTTGCCGTTCTAGTTTTTGTTTATTGTACATATAAACGTGCTAAAACCCATGTGCATGGGCAGACGCAGGGGGTGACTTGGGGTCACGTGACCCCCAACCTTGCTCTTTTTTTTTCACCATTAAAGTTTTTATATTTTGGTTTCAATTTTCGAAATCATTATGGAATGTGAAACGAAATCGAAATATTATATTCTTAATATTTCGAAGTGCTCACGGTCTAATTTTCTACGTCGTTAATGTCATACGAAACGATCAATTGTAGCAATTGTTACGACTTGTCAAAGTAGGCCGTTCAAAATTAGTATTTCGAAAATTTCGTTAACATGCTAACTTTAAAAATTTTCTGACAATCGTACGCTAATCGAATCTATAAATTATTTATGTCATCTCAAAATTTATTTCAAGAATTACATTATATGCATATCGAATAGTCTAAACAAGTATAAAAAAATGTTAAAGACGCGTTAAACGTGAGTCTTAAAGAAATGTGTTTATAGTATTATCTTTCAAAAAGATTCAATTATTTCATTAACATTTACGATATAATTTTCTCAATGTAATTTTCATCATTTTATTAAGAAATCTTATATGGAATATGACATCAAAAAAATTTGAAATTTTATATTCGAAAAAGTCATATCCCGTGTAAATTTTCGGATGCAAAATTACATGGAGTATGATTTTTTTGGACATAAATTTTTTATTATAAAATTTCTCCAAATTTCGTTGCAAGTTCGATTGTGCCCCTTAACTTTAAACTTATGCGTCCGCCCCTGCCCATGTAACCAAGTATAGTATGAAACAATTCTATTTTTTGCTTAGTATTACCACCAACAATGCAAATACCCGTGGGCATTCCAAAGAAATTCCACGACACCAAAATCCAACATTATTGCTTACACTACACCATCCACTGCACGTGCAACATGCATTCTCTAGTATATACAATAAATAAAAAGATGTGAAAGATGTTTATTTGTTGAATTTTTTAATCATACTACATAAAATAATGATTAACATAATACCACGTGATAATCTATCATTAAATACATGGTAAACACACGTTATGTCAACTACTTTTTGACAAAATAGCATTATTCTAAACAATGCAATGATTTCATGAACTGAGAATATTGTCCACTAGAGAAACCGAGTATATTACCCAAACAATGTTCTTAGCAGACCGACGAATTTGACTGTAATATTGAAAGTCCGTAACTGAACACTTTCCACGTACCATCTGTAAAATCCAAAATGGGGAATGAGCGACAAACTCTATAAATCCAGACTTGATCTTCCACAATTTCAACCATCACCAATCTCCCCAGCTAATTCTTCTTCTTCTTCTTCTTCTTCGATTGGTCTGTATTAAAATTTAAAGGGAAGGGGTCATAATCTACAATTAGAATGGATGTCAAACAACAATCGATGATTCAAGAATCACAAAAACCGTCCACTAAAAAGCATGATTCGTCCTCAGATGCCCTTCCTCTACCTCTATACCTAGCTAACGCAGTCTTCTTCACCCTCTTTTTCTCAGTCGTCTACTATCTACTCCTCCGATGGCGTGAAAAGATCCGAAACTCAGCCCCTCTACACGTCCTCACCCTCTCAGAAATTGGAGCTATAGTTGCCTTTGTTGTCTCTTTCATTTATCTCTTAGGCTTCTTCGGCATCAGCTTTGTCCAGTCATTGATTATTCCCCGTGCTAGCCATGATATTTTGGATGAATTAGAGGAGATTGATCAGTTGATGCGCAAGGAGGATTCCCGTGCAGCTCCTTGTGCTGCCGCTCCAACCCCGTCTGATTGCCAAGCTGCTTCTCCCAAACCTCAATCCAAACTAGACAAGATTGATGCTGCTGATCAACTGCCGGCAATCCCCCACTTGTCGGAGGTGGACGAGGAGATCATCAAGTCTGTGGTGGAGGGCAAGACCCCTTCATATTCTCTTGAATCCAAGCTTAGTGATACCCGCCGGGCCGCTTCTATTCGCCGTGAGGCATTACAGAGGATCAGTGGAAAGTCCCTTGCAGGGCTGCCCTTGGAGGGCTTCGATTACGACACCATACTAGGTCAGTGCTGCGAGATGCCGGTGGGTTACGTTCAGATTCCGGTTGGCATCGCTGGGCCTCTGTTGCTTGATGGCAGAGAATTCTCGGTTCCCATGGCTACCACGGAGGGCTGCCTGGTTGCCAGCACCAACAGGGGATGCAAGGCCATCTATGTCTCTGGCGGGGCATCCAGTGTGGTCTTCAGGGACGCGATGACCAGGGCTCCAGTTGTCAGGTTCGGCACTGCCAAGCGCGCTGCTGATTTGAAGTTTTTCCTCGAGGATCCTCTCAATTTCGAGGCCTTGTCGCTTGTTTTCAACAGTTCCAGCCGATTTGGAAGGCTTCAGAGCATCAAGTGTGCGATTGCGGGCAAGAATCTCTACATCAGGTTCTCCTGCAGTACTGGGGATGCAATGGGCATGAACATGGTCTCCAAAGGTGTGCAGAATGTGATGGACTTCCTTGACAAGGAATTCCCGGACATGGATGTTATTGGCATCTCTGGTAATCAAATATTCACTTTCCTCCTCTTTTGTTCTCTCTTCAACAGTTTCTAATATTCTCGAGTTAAACAAGGTAATAAAATTTGTTGACATGCTAAATTTATATTGTGCATTTCAGGAAATTACTGTTCAGACAAGAAACCGGCTGCTGTGAATTGGATTGAAGGTCGGGGTAAATCAGTTGTTTGTGAGGCTATCATCAAGGAAGATGTGGTGAAGAAGGTCCTCAAGACTGATGTGGAGTCCTTGGTGGAGCTCAACATGCTTAAGAACCTTACTGGTTCTGCTATGGCCGGAGCTCTGGGTGGCTTCAACGCCCACGCCAGCAATATTGTCTCTGCTATATATATTGCCACTGGCCAAGATCCTGCACAAAATGTTGAGAGTTCTCACTGCATCACCATGATGGAAGCTGTCAACAATGGAAAGGACCTTCATGTCTCTGTAACAATGCCTTCTATTGAGGTAAATTTCATTACCGAATCATTTTTTAAGAAGATGGTCGTCTTAGGGTGTGAGTAACAACTTTAAATAAAATAAAAAAGGAGATTCATGGCTAATTTTGCTGTTGTTGGGTTCTTTCAGGTCGGTACAGTTGGAGGTGGGACACAACTGGCCTCTCAGTCAGCTTGCCTGAACCTGCTTGGAGTGAAGGGTGCCAGTAAGGAGGCTCCAGGATCAAACTCAAGGCAGTTAGCTACCCTTGTAGCTGGGGCCGTACTTGCTGGTGAGCTCTCTCTCATGTCAGCACTTGCTGCTGGCCAACTCGTCAAGAGCCATATGAAGTACAACAGGTCCAACAAGGACGTATCTAAGGCTTCGTCTTGAGGTTCCTATCCCCAATAAGTCGTGGTAGGTGACTGGAACAGACTTGTGCATATAGTCATTCAAGCAATGAACCTTCTAACCAAGCCAGGGAGACAGAACTGTTCTTATTTTACACATTTTCGTTCTCGGTAAATTCTTGTTAAAGAGGGTAAAACTAAAATTGCAAAAGATTGGTTTAGTCTCTCTTTGTTTATTGGTTATTCTTTTGTACCCTTGTGCATTCACATTTTTCTATTTCATCAAAGGATTGAAATTTCAATGAAATTCTAGACATCATTTTCCCATGTTATATGAGAATTACTAGAACAAGTATTGTTCTACTATATTACAGAAGAGAATTTTAAGAATGATACTTTTTGGACCGAATTTGACAGAAAGCAAATGAACTCCGCACCACACAAAGCTTTAAAGTTTGGTTATGGACTGATGGTATACGAGGATGGTAGCCTATTGCAGCTGCATAAGTAGTTTTAAACCAGAAAACAAATTTGTTCAATTCTGGTACAAAAATGTAAATAAATATTTTAATAAAGCAACCGCTAAAAATAATTCTTATGCCTTTTCCAATCTCGTCTGTCCAAAATTGTTCTAAAATTGCTACTAAGGTTGGTAGGAGCCAAATACTCATGCTAGCCTGGAAAAACTGAGTCTAAAGATAAGAATTCTAAAAAAAATGACCAACAATAATGAAAAGTCAATGACAAATGCTTCAACGAATTCTAAAGTTGCTACTAAGTTTGGTAAGAGCCCGGTACTCATGCTAGCATGGGCAAATCGAGTCTCACAACAAGAATTCTTAAAAAATGGCCAACATCAAGGAAAAGCCAATGGCAAATGCTTTAACTAATGGAGCCACAAGTTTTGATGTGTCCAAAGCCAACGTACATTTCTTTGGAACACATACAATGAACAAGTTCAATGTTGTAAAATGAATGGAGCCATATCGACTATGATCCGTTTTACGAATCAAGTTTTATCTTATAGTTACCAGTTATAAGGATAACACTATGATATCTTTCAGTGGAACCATGAGGCTGCTAGGGGTAGATTTTCCTTTGTTCCGGATTGTGATAGAATTGCAAACTTTGTTACTGTTGTTGTAGTTCATGTCATTCTTGTCGACACAGTAGGAATCATATGCAGCTTGATCCAATGTCCCTTCTCCATAGACAAAGATACTATCATCTTCTCCCATACACCACCACTTCTTGCCTCGATCGTGAACTTGATGGAGCGGCATTCCTCTGAAATAGAAGCGAATTAAAATATTCCAAATTCTCAAAGTACTCAATAAACATACAACAAAGTCTGCAACTTAAAGTAGAGAAAGTAGATCTGAAAATTTGGTCGTACTTGATTAAGGATAAAGATTTATCAAGACCTATTTTCCACCTTGACTATTTAGTGATTCTAAGTCCGACTACAAGAGACCATTTTAATAAAAAAAAAAGAAGCACAGAGTAAATGGCATGATTGGAGGCAATTATTGATTATATTTGGTCACAGGATGAAAGACAAAACAAAAAATAAGAGAACAAGTGGAGTGAACTTATTATCATAAGAATACCTTTAACACATGCACAATGTCAATTCACATCTTGCAATATCTTCGAATCGCTATCACTAACTCGGAATTCCCCCTCAGCTCACGAAATAAACACACAAACATACAATATGCATAAATTCTTTAGAAACAGTAGCAGGATTAGAGCTGACTAATCTAGACCAACATAACTGAAATAACAAGATGAGATTTATGCACTTCATTTTATTGTTGAAAGTCATCTTGATAACGACTTCTTTATGTCAAGCTAGCAGGAACGGAATCCCCATTTCTTAGTTACAAACACTCAGCCAGTTCTACGAGTATCACTTCCAATATGATAAATTTTAGAAAAAACCCACTGATTATCTATTAAAGTTAACAGTAAATTATTAGCCAACAAAGTTTAAAGAGGAAAAGAAAATCCAGGAACGACAATGACTTCATCGAGCTTATAACTTAACAAAATTTCAGATGCTCATACATGCACTGCCGCTAAACACCAGATGGACAAAACCTAGGACTTAGCCAATCGTATTTCAGAGGTTCAATTTGGTCTTTTCCATTCCTACTCCATATTTCCCATAGTGAATAAAAAGTTTGAGGCATCGAATCTCACAGCCATTTCTTTTCCTTTTCCAACACAACACAACACGCTCCATCTCACAGGACCATGTATAACTCGACATTCCAAAGAGAACAACTTTTGGTGCCATAACTTGCAAGCATAAAGGAAAATCTCTCTATCCAGTTTTGGTACAACACATGTACACAAACATGCAGTAAGTATCATTTTGATGCTACTCAATTACTAATTAAAAATTTATTAGCCTTTAATAATCTTGATGGAAAACTTCTACCATGTATGAAGGGTGTTCATGTAAGTGTACTTTCTTACTTTTGGTACCTCTAAGTTTCTCATAACAGCTATAGTTCACAATGAATTTGAGATATCAGAGGTGGAGCTTGCTGAGTTAACATTTTCCCTTTTAGAAAAGGATATGTAAATTCCACTTGACTTTACAGAGAAGACTAGAAAAAACTGAGGAAGATATGCAGCTAAAAATAACATAGACATACTGGGGAATAAGTCAAACCAGCCTTGTGGGATCATCTGGTGCTGTATACATACAATAAATAAAAAGAAATATATGGCATTTATATGCTAAATTTTTATATATCAAATATCATAAGTACTTTATGCAATGATTACCCAAATTATTTAATGAACTACGAATATTGTCCACTAGAGAAACAGAGTATAAGAAAGAAAACTAAGGGGAAATTGGGATAATTTTCAAATAGTTTTGTATCTTGGAAAGTCGCTCGCGTAGAAATCCAATAGTCCAAGGTTTTTAAGGTTCTGTGCATCCAAGTAAAATTTAAATCTATTCATATGCAAAACCTAGATTTTTTTATTTTTTTATTTTTTATTTTTTTTCTGTCAGTCATAACCTTTATGTTGGAATGATTATATTACTCCTGCTTCTGCAAAAACACTCATTCAAGACAATTATTCTACATAACATAGATAGAAATTAAACTAGATTGAATAGTAACACATGTGGACATTACATAAGCTTAAATATAGAACGCAACAATATTCAGAAAAGAAAGAAGCATCCGACGAAATTAGAACAACACATGATATTAATTGATAAGCTAATTAAAATTTCAAATTATTATGACATTGTAAAAATATGAAGCATACCGAACGTGAAAGAGATCAGAGAGATTGGGCATGCGGAGATAGAAGTTGAGGGCATCGAGAAATGCCCTGTAGGTGTAGATGTGGAGACCATCAATCCTCGAATAGGGGAGACGTGGCCTAGGCGGCGGAAAATCGGAATTCAGGCCACTGGAACAATGCAAGTACTCAATCCAGGGAGCGGTAAAGGTGGGTTGTGTGGAGTGTGATTCAAATTGGTGATCAATCTCAATGGTGTGGACGGGAACGGAGACGAGGGAAGGGACGAAGCCTAGGGTGGCCATGATGGGGTTGAGGTCATTGTGGGTGAGGAGTGGATTGAAGGTTTTGGTGTACCAAAGCGACAGCTTCCTCATGCATTCTCTCATACAGTCCGATTCAACCTGCTTCTTCTCTTTCATTGATTCTTCCATTTCTGGATGATCACTCTAAACTAAACTACAATACACTACACTTCCTTCTGCTTATATATACCATCACCATCATATGCTATATTAATATACGCTAAACTATTGAGATTTGAGAGAGAAATTGATGAAAATTGGAATGGATTCAGGAGTTTGGATCCAATAAGGAGAGTTTGGAGGGTGGAGTTTGAACGGCTTTCAACTCCACTTTTATATTTAGGATAAATTACTTTTATTCTCTAATTTTTATTTTTATTTTTTAATACAATCCCAATCTCAATCTCAATCTCCAATAATTTCTATCCAAATAGTCCGTTAGTTGGCCTTAAAAAGGTTGTGTACAAGATTGTAAAAATGATGAGGACGATTATATTTATCAATGTCCGTTAGAGTTTGGTTGCGATCCAAATTCTATCGAGGGTTGGTAATATATTTTTGAAGAAGTCAAAGACATATTTTGCAATTTTTGAACTCCCATTTTAACGCATACTCCATTGTTGATTTTACATATTATAATAGAATTATATTATTGATTCTTGTATTATAAATATGTAATGTTATTTATTTGATCAACTCAGAGAGTGATCCAAGTTGATCTAGATTGATAGAAAGAAACTCGCAGAAAAAGTAGATTCTATGCCTCTGTCCGTGATTTTTTCGACCTTGGGTTTCCACATAAATTGTGTTCTTGTGATTGTTATTTTCATCTTGTCCATTATTTCATATTTAATATTCATAACGATTTGCTCCATTGATTTAGGTCCTCAAGTTTCAAACTATAACTATTTTGGTCCATTAAGTTCCAATTAAAATGAAAAGGTCCTTCAGTGACCGTTTGTGCAACCGGTTGATACTTCAGTGACCGTTAGTGCAAGTTTTAAACTTCAGTGAACGTTTTGTGATTTTCACGTAATTTTAGTGACTGTTTGTAAAATTAACCCCTTTAAAATTGTGTGTGGATTCACAACTTTATCATTTCAAGATTTTCTGATCTCCTTGTCACTCATTTGATTCTCATCATTTTTGTTATCAAGTTGTATGAGCATAAACTGCTTTTGCGAGAAGGTTCGAATTGTTCAAGGAGAGGTGGACAAGAAGAGTAAGAAACCATGCAATTACGCATACGAGGAGAAGACCTCAAAAGCCTTTTAATTGAAGTTGGTCGGAATCCTAATCAGAACCCTGCAGACTACAACTTGATTGCATTAGCAATAATCCAAGTGTTCAACCTAATAGAGCCGTTGCTTAACTTGTGCCATCGAGAAGAAAAAGGTTCTTTTCATAGTTTCCTCCCATTGTTCTATTCAAGAAAAAAAGGGAACGGCTGGAGATTCATTCGTAGTTTAACTTTTATACATTGGTTGCTTATTTAATTTAATAATTTCTACATGTTTGGACGTATTGGTGATATTAAAGATAAGAGATTTTAAATTAAAATAAAAAACACACACACACACACACACACACACTATAGAAATGTAATTTTTTTTTTAAATGTATGTATTTATATTAAAATTGCTTATCCAAATGTATTTATTGATATTTAATTTAGGGTTGTTTCTCTCGTACTAGGAAATTGTGTACACTATAAATACAGAAGCAGTGTTGACATGACATTGGACAATGCCCAAACAATGCCAGTATTGGCAACCAATGCAATGCTACCAACACTATTGTGAATTTTATGGGAGGATTTTCCCCTATACAAGTAGCAAAAGTCCTTTAATTTCCCATAATTGTGTCCATTATGGACACCCTTTGATGGGTTATGTACCCATTGCATAACCCTTTAAACTTTTGTCGATGGCTAACTATCTGCAATCGTTTTGCCTCCATGTGTCCATTATGGCACCCCTATGTTATGGGTTATGGACCCATCGGCATAACCCTTTAAGCTTTTGTCAATTGCTATCTATCTGCAATCATTCTGCTTCCCCAGCAAACCCTCTCTGACTACTTGTGTTGTTAATATATCCCACACGTTCTATATTTAACTTACGTACTCCACATACAAAGCCTCTTCTATCTTTCACATGAATAAAATGTTCATCAGAAGAAAAAGAATTATTCAACAGCTCCAATAAGTACAATTAGTTAAGTTATAAAAGCAAAATTGATCCAAAACCTCTAAAGAGAGGGGGGGGGGGGGGGGGGGGATTTCGAGTATATGTTATATTATGCAATGAGACTAAGTATAATAACTGAAATTTAGATGTGAATTTGCATTACATGGAAACTATGGAAAACACAACCGCTAACCCAACTTGTGCGAAATTCATACTGTCAATGTTAGTGATCCTCACACATTGCACGTCCCATGCTGGAATCGAACAGCTCCTAAAGTCTCTTGCAAAACCTAATAAGCGAGAGTTAGTCATATATGACCACTTTACAACAATAACAATAATAATAACAGCAATAATACCTCCACTATTAATTAATGGAATTTTTCCATTTAAGAATTTTCCAGTAAAAATCCACTGCACGTTTATAAGTTCATTTCTTTGCCTATTACTGACCCTTCTATACAACTGAAAGCTTATACGATGCCTTGTGGCCCGGGAAGTTTCATACAGTGGGATGTGAAAGGGAGGTTATTAATCAATCATTGAATAGTCATGAACTTACATAATTCAATTCGTTCTTAGCCTCTTGATTCCAAGTTGTTGGAGAGAATCAGGCCCAACAAGGAATACACGCCTCTGAGTTTGGTATCGGAAAACAACAATTCCTTTATATGCTGTCCTCGGTACACCATCCTGGAGATTAATAAAACCAGAATAAAGACACATTTTAGGTCAATTGAACTGGAAAAGGTTCACAGTGATGCAGCTTCTTCACTGACCGAGTGGCCCATCCAATCACAAGGTGGAGAGTTTAAGCTGCTACCTATGCATTTCATCACAATTTAAAACACAAGCATTCACAAAGAGAGGGGAAGACCACTTGCTTTGTACTGAATTGGGATCACCTAGACCCAGTCTGCTAGATTTTGGCAGCATGCACGAAAGGTTTGAGACTACATGTATGAAGAAGTTTGGAACTGGGTGATGAATGATTAAATTAGAAGACCACTAGCTGATAAAACACCAGACGCACAAAAGATTCAACTAGTACAAATAACTAAAAAGTTAGCAGCAGTCCAATTTTATTTCACCTATGCTGAAGAAAGAATTATGGCAACGACAGAGAACCCAAATGCAAGGACTTTTACCTTCCATTCCTCAAAAATGCCAAACTGACTTGCAATGCGTTCAAAATCTGATTTGTCTTGATACGGAATACGGACGTCGCCATCTATGTTATATGCTTTTAGAATGGCATCAGTTCCATGTACAGGCGTCGCCTTTTTAAGCATGTTGGCAAAGTGCTTCACATACTTGTCCTATATAGGCGCAGAGGATAACATACAAGCAATCATTCTTTTTTCTTTCTTTTGACCATCATATAGTTAATAATCTTTTAAGAAGTAAGATATTACCTCCACCAGGTAATTGAGGTCCATAGATTTCCAGTTGACCTACCAGATAGATCATCACACAAAGTTAGACAAAGGAAGCGTGACGAGAGGGGTGCATTACAAGGACATATCCAGCTAGAATACCTTGACGTCATTCAGCTTGATAGGTTCAAGATATTGTCTGAAAAACTGGCCCATGCTAGAACCCTGCGTGAAAATTAAGAACCTCAAACTAGCAAGCTCCAAGGAATTACAGTCTCAAACTGAACTCACTATATCGTAAAATCACATAGTTCTAACTTAATTTAAGACACTTCAGAAGAAGAAGCACGTTAATCCGTGTTTTTACTTTCATGAGATCACGATTACACTGGTGTAGAAGGGCAGAGGAGGGGGTAGAGGTCATAAGACATGACAAATTTAATGTAAATCATCAGGATACAAACTGGGTGCCAAATTTGGTCAAAGCATAGCTCCCAGAAAATAGAAAGCCTAAAGATAAGGGATTTATAGGAAAACTTAAAGAAAAGCAAAAGCTAGATTAGAAAAATTAATAACAAATGCTGCGAAAGATACTTGACCAAACCTAATATTAACAGTGAACAAAAGACCATTTTTTTCATTGACACAAACTTCACGTTGTAGAATTAGAGATGAATAAGGTGGATATGTCAGTGAGAATTTACACGCAAATCATGATAATTGCTCTCATTGAGAGACAAAAAGCTGGAATTTATAGAAATATTAAGCCTCCCTTGTTTGACATCCATTTTTTTTCTCATTCTTCATTTCAACCACACATTCTATCAATAAAATAATACTACACATAAACCCAAAAAATTTCCTTATTTTTTAACCCCACATTCTCCCATCAATCACTATTCTAAATCAAATTCTTCTTCAAAATGGGTATCAAACACAACCTAAAACGTGTGATATCAATTTATGAAACTCCATGTCTGATGCAGGACTTCATCATTCAAAATAAAATAAATGGAGATACTTGTCAATGGGATGAATGGCAGAAATGACACGTAAATAAAGAGAACAAAGGAAAACCTATTAATTAAGTTCCTTTCAACAGAATAAACTGGAAGTTGATTCAAAAATTCTTACATGCTCCCCAAAATTATATGTTCTGCACACTTCTGGGCGAATAAATTGTCGTCCTCTGTGATTCTCTTTCAGTCGCAACCAGTCATCCCAGTAAGTGATCTTTTGGTCAAAGAAAATTATTGAAGATTGCAGTAAAAATTTATACAGAGACATATATTCATAGAACTGATGCAATTAAGTGCAAATTTTAACTTTGGAATACAACTTTAAAATTCAGCTCCAGAAGGATATGCCTTGGGCCACTTTGGAGACAGTTCATCCCATGTGGATTTAGAGAGCATCCATCCAAGACCAGGGAAAAAATCGGAGCGGTAAAGTACATCTGGAAGATGTGACAGAAAGCAGACAAATAAATTTATGGAAAAGTTCATCCGAAAAGCTTGTTCAATGGAGGATCACAAAATATAATTAAAAATAAAATAAAATTTCATCTATATACCTAAAATTGTTAGTCATATCAATCTTGAAATCAAATTGTACAAGTATAAAGAAGCCAACCATTTCAAAAGGGCCTGGAGAGATGTAATTTAATTTACACCTAACTATGACACTGATAGCATGAAAGACGAGGGGCAAAAATGATTTTGAACATGTCCTTTCCATGACCATCTTAATTGAGATGAAATGAGGGATCCAGTGCTTGAGTTAATGTAGAAATATAACTTTGATCATATCAAAAATATTAAGATTGAAAGCAAGATATGGTACAAATTAAGTACGAGACATGTATCGTATTCTTTTTGGTTTTCATTTTGCCTATCGAAAGTAATATTAGTTTTTCCTAATTTTGCATAAATATTAAGAGAATTTTTTGTTTGAACTCAATTTTATAATGCAACTAGTGCACCCCCACCCACCAAAAAATGCAACACTATGCACCCTTAGGCTTCAGCCTTCAAAAGGCAAAGATGAAATTGTCACTTCAATTCAAAGAAATAGACAGAGCACTGAACAGTGACCTAGTTATAATTATAAGAGTTTAACAGCTCATTTTTAAGTTAAAAGCAACTTACAAGGATCGTGCACAAATTGCCTTTGTCCATTGTCATTCCAAGATGAAATTGCCATTACAGTTCTATCATTATCACATCCCCAAAAAATTGCAGAAACATATTAGGAGTTCGTGAGTTGTGACTTCAATATTGAATATCAAAGTGAAATATAACTTATTATAGTTTGATCAAGTGGAAAAGGCGCACTTGTCACTGTCAAGGAGGGCAGCTCCAGCCTCAAAATAGTCGAAAAAATCAGGGGCAATTTCCATATCATCTGCACACAAATGAATATTCCAAGTGGATGAAAAGCTCGTGAAAGTCATAGAAAAAAATGAAAAAGAAAAGCAAAGAAAATAAAAGAAGAAAGAAGACTGTAGTCACCTTCAAGGATGATAACTCTGCTAAAATTATGTTCATAAAATAATTGGTCCAGTGCCCATTTGTAATGGCCTGGAAGACAGGCAACAGAATGATATTGGCCATATAACAACTCTTCTAACACAAAAACTAGGGGGAAAACCACGGAAGCAGAAACGTACGTGCAATCTTGTAATAGGCAATCAATTCCCCAGGTCTTTCTGTATGCACAGGTTCATAATCCAAATGCTGCAAAAGATTATAACCAGCAATTCAATTAATGCATGGAACAGCTCGCATAGTTCAAGAACCAGAAGCATGATCAGGAATAAATATAACAAGTAAATCCTTTTCTTCACAGATGTTTATCATAAATCTTGAAATTTCAAAGACCTAGGGGGCACGTAATAAAATGAGATAGAGAAGTAGGCTTGGTAAAAAAATGCCTCAATGCTTCAAAGATTTGGTACTTGGTTACTGAGATATGAAGCTGACTTATAGAGATCAAGGATGAAAAATAAGAAATAACCTGCATGTAAGTTAGCCCATCATAGCTCAATGCTTTACTTCTGACACTGGGATCTGATCCATCCTGCCGAAATGAGTGAAAATATAAATTATGTCTTTCATCCTCCACACCAAATGAGCACTTTCTGCATAGGGGATATGCCCATAATCACGTCGAAGAAATACTAGTAGCAATCTAGGATGAAAAAAATAGGCACCTGTGATACGAAGAGAGGAAATTTGGACGCAACAGAACTTTGGTGCCTAAAGAGCATAAAAGATCATCTCAAGATGGTCAGCTGGAACTACACTTTAGAAAATCAGATGCATGTCTAAAAGATAAACAACACATACTTTCGAATAGATTTAATAGTTCTTTCAAGGTAATCAGCACGGTTGCAAGCCATGACCACAACAGCTGCCACTGGAACCTAATCACTCAGTAATATGTTCAATGATTTTAGTGATAAGAGGATAGCATAGAGCAGCAAGAACTGTAATCTTTCAACTCATCAAACCTGTACATCACCAACCAATTTCTTGAGGCCCTTCCCTGCCACAGGAGAAAAACATGTTATTACATGGAAAATGTGGGTTCGACACAATGCACCCATAGGATTGCAAATGCACATGTTTGACATAGAGGGATTGTTATATAATTCCCATACCCAAAATATTATAAATCAGCCTGTTGCTGTGTAAAGAAAAAACCTTCGATTGATATGGTTACACTTAAAACTGATGACTGCCTCAAAGGCTCATTCAATCTAGCAGCAGGTGGGGGTCATTAGGAATTTATAAAGGAAATTTTTCTTTACTTTCCATGAATTTCATGAAAATTGAAATAGCCTAGTAGCTGAAACAAGATCTCTTTGAGCTGGATTGAGACTGTGTTGCGAATATGGTTTCCATAACATCTGGGTGGAGGTTGACTCTGGTAACTATTCAATTGCTTTACAAGAAGTCTTCTGGGCCATAGGCTATACAGTACCATCAGGAGGAAATTCACCTTTGGCAAAAACAAATGAACCATCCCTCACACATATGAAGAGAGGGAAACAAAGTTGCGGATTGGTGGATTAATACTGGCCACAACGAAAGACAACTCAAGATCTTACACCCCCATGAATTAGAAGGCAAAGTTAGAGGACTCTTGAAGCTAGACAAATGGGGTATGTCTAAGCTTAAGATTGTAATTGTTTCATTGATTTTTCTCACTTGAACTCATTAATTTATTTCTAGTTTGATCACTTAGAGGTAATTCCTTGTACATTCTCATACTCTGTAATTTGCCATTAGATTAATAGATAGGATGAATGAAATTCCTTGGAGGTAAGGAAGCATGTCCCCCTCCATGTATCCAATTGTTTAATTATTATACTACAGTAGGGGATAAATCCAAACCCCCATAGGCGTGGAAACCTTTATCTGGCTTGAATGGAGTTATCTTTAAAATAATAATAATGATAATAATAATAATAAAAATAGAAAATAGAAATACTGACAGAAATCTGTGTGTATTTGATGCAAAATACTCCATCAGCAACACAGAGGCAAAGTTTTAAAAAAACTTGGGAAAGCAAGCATTATTTTCTTAATTTATGGATAATTTACTTTTTATAGTGAGGGGAAGGTGGGGATGGGCAAGCAGTCTGTCTATTAAGCAAGTCTGCAGGGAGATGCATTACTAGGGTTCCCTCATAATCAAGATGGCATTAAAATCTCCCTCACGTTCAAGATGGCATTGAAATCTATTTTCCTCAACAGGCATGTTATTATATAGGCAAATTCAGTTTCATCTGAACAATTATTTTCTTGATACAACTACTTTTCTTCTAGGATGTGAGAGGGGAGCCAAAGTATTTTATACATAAACATCAGAAGATGTTGGGTATAAAATACAGTCAACTTATAATTCCCAAATAGTCTTAAGTCGATAATATATTCACCTAGCATTTTAGTGCATATAAAATTTTGGCAACTTGTACTGAATTAGAGTTACATTGTTAAGGTATCAGGTTAGGCTTTTGCTTAGTAGTTATTTTGGTAGCTTCCTAAGCTAGACAAGTTCCATGAATCCGCCAATATACGTGCCTTGTATAGAAAGTCCATGTTACCAACATCTTCTTGAGAAAGTTCATGATATGAGAGTTAATCTGTCCCAAGTATAGTACAACACGCTAATTTGACACACTTATGAAAAAGTTCATTACTATTTTGAAGCATGCAGCAGTAGATGACTTTGTTAAGATTGGTTTGGGGCTATTGAACCCTTTTCCCACTTACAAAAAATAAAATTTCTGCAAAAAGAGGAAATCCTTTGGGAGATAAACTTTTGCCTTTCCGGAAGATCTTTGTCAAGATTCCATAGAAACCCTCAGAGAACACGCTCAATCTATTTCTCCTTCCCTAGGTGCATATTAATGTTCAACCCTATAGAAACATGTCGGGCATTTGGTTCAGGTTTGGCAGATAAAATACTACAGCAGCATTTCCTGGGTATTTGTCCTTTTTATTCTCTTCTTCTCACCTCAGAGTGAAGAGTTCTACTTCATACCTCTCTAAAGCAGTAGACTAGGAAATAGGATTTATATTCTTTCATGCTTAGCAAGATATTAAATGCGTAAAGGATAAACAGAAAAAAGAGGAAGTAGACATACGAACATACTTTCAAGATCTTGAACAAGTGCTCTCAACTGTCTGCATTCATGATCTTGACGCTTCTTTTCTTCTGAAATCATAGCAGGGTCTCAGTTGTGGAAGGCCAAAGATAATAAATAAATAAATAAATAAAAACAATGCTTTGCAAATTTATAAATTAAACTTAAGGCTCCCAATATTGCTATCAAAAAAGAGAGTGAGAAAAGGATGATAAAGAAAATAAAAATAGTAGCCCTCAATAAGAAAAAGAAACAGCATCAAATTGCAAGATTACAGATTGCTTGAGTGGTCTCAAAATCTGTTAACTGGATAAAAAAAAAAGTGAGAAATAAGGACAAAGTAAACAAAAAAAATGTAGTAAAGAGATTAGTTTTCCTAGTCTACATTTACAATAGCTTAATATCAATTTCATATGCCTCGTTTGCAGATTACAAAATCCCTTCAATTCAGCAAGAAGTTAAAAAGGTTTTAAACGAATAAAGAAATGGTCATCCCTCATCATCAGAGGCAGAAGTAAGTACCTTCAAGGGAAAGAACTCGTTCTTTTTGCAAGCTAATCTGATCGATTAGCAATCTTGTCTGTCTTGTACACTGATTTTCTGCCTCAATCTGTTGTAACAGACAATAAGCGTTAGTTACAAACTTTACCTCTCATACAGGCGTAAGTTATTTACATAGAAGATGGTAATGCAATTGTTAACCACTTTAGTCAAATTTTAAAATTCCAATATAAGTTAAATGTCAGAACTCTCATGTGAAACACCCAAGTAAAAGAAAGAACAACACGCGTTGTCTATAAAACTAGCTTCAAACTAATAATCCTGTTTATATGTACATCTAATACAGTGCAAGGTTTACATTTTCCAAGGAATACATACAGCATCAGCAATCCGATCAGCATACTGTGATTGAGTAGCAAAGAGGCGCATCTGTGAATCGATTAACTGAGTCAGTCGAGTCATAAATAATCAAACCGTCAGAGAACTAGATATCAGCATATGTAAAAATCCTTTGAATCAATTGCGTGGTCTAGGTGAGTAAATCTAAGCCTTTAAATAATCGGTTCATTCCATTTCAGCTAACGTAATAAAATCTTATTCAAAATAATACATAAATCAGAATGAAAAAAAAAAAAAAAAAAGGGGTAAAACCTGGATGTAGATGAATGGGACAGCGGCGATGAGGAGTAGGTAACGGTAATCGCAAAAGCAGCACTTTCCCATAATTGCTGTGTGTATGGTAAGAAATCGAAGGCTTATGACAAGGGAAAGTGGAAAGGGAAAGCGACTACCAGTATCACAAGAAGTTAAGAGCCTTCATGACTTGAATAGTTGAAGATCGATATGGTGAATCGTTGCGTTGTTTGAAGTTGTATCGTGGAAGGAAATATGAAACGGAGAATCCGAGTCTTGAGTCTTCCAGTGCAGTTGGCAGATCTTAGCTTCGAATTTCTCCTTTGTCCTTGTTTTACCTTTGGACCAAGTAATTAGTGGGGAAAATTAAGACTAAGCTTTTTCTAACCTTTCTCCAGAGGGAGATTATTAAAAGTGGCCGTCAACATTTAACCTTTAAAATTTTTGCTAAAAAGTCAATTTTACTCTTAATGAAGTATGTCTTTTATTGCAAAATAAGTTCCCAAACTTAGAATAATTTTATTTTTTCTATTTCTATTCTTCTTCACTGGATATTTGATCCGAATCTAATTTTTCTTCAAAAATCTATTCATCAGTTTCTATTTCTTCAAAGTTGACTTCTTCACATTCATCTCTAATTTGTTCAAAATCTATAATTAGTACTCTAACTTTATTTTTTGGACATCCAATGCTTATATGTCCTTCTTCATTACAATTCCAATATTTACATCGTTTTTTATCTAATGACTTTTTATTATAAGATTTATATTTTCTTTTAAAATATTTTCTTTTTGGTTTAAAATATTTCTTTTTAAACTTTTTATATTTTTTATATTTCTTATGTTTTATTTTTCTTTTTGGATAATTGGCGCAAAACGTCCCTACCTATGACGGTTATTGTGGAAAACGTCCCTACGTTCGATTTTTTGTTGCAGAACGTCCCTACCTTTGCATTTTCTTGCGCAAAACGTCCTTTTGACCAATTTTTAACATAAAATGACAATTATACCCTCTTATATAATTTAAACAAAAAAGAAAAATAAAGAAAAATAAAGAATAAATTGCAATCTAGTCCAAAACATTTTAAAAAGTGCAAATCAATCCAAATAAATTATTAAAATATTAAAAATAATCAAAAATAAAAATAAAAACTTTTCTCTCATATCCCTCTCCTCCACTCCGTCAGCCTCCTCCCACCACCACCGAAAATCAGACTACCATACCAGCGCCTCACACCATCTACAATCCCACACAAGCAACAACCCAAAAAACTAAAATCTGATCAAATTTGGCTCCAAAATTTGACCACCAGAAATCGAGCAAAAAAAACTGCCAGAAAAAATGCAAACTGTCGAAAATCAAAATTCCGGACAACGCCATGGTTGGAACCCATCCCTAGCTGACTGCACATCCCTAGACGAACCTAACCATGCCAACAATTCGCTACAAAATACTCCACGGCAGCTTAATTTTGCAGAAACTTTCCTTCCAGTCGCGACGCAGCGAACTCAACTAAGAAGAATGCGATTTCCGACGCCGGTGCTCACTCTTATGGTCGCGGACACCTACTGACACCTTCCCCACATCCGGACGAACTGTACATGGTTGCAATTCATCCATATCATCTCTCAAGGTCGCTCAATTTCTGTTTGAAAACTCTCTTGTCGCGAAGCTCGCGACTCTGCCAGCGAAAAAAATCGATTTCCAACATCGTCTGATGCACTAATGGAGGTGGACCGCCTGTTTTGGTTGAAGTTGGTCCATGGAATTTGTCGCCCTGATAAGGGGAACCTGATAGTGGTGGGCGACGACCGAGAATGTCATCGATATGACCGTAAATCAGAGGCAAACCTTGAGCAGACTCTGTTCTTGGAGCCAAATTTTGATCAGATTTTGGTTTTTTGGGTTGTTTCTTGTGTGGGATTGTCGATGGTGTGAGGCGCTGGTATGGTAGTCTGATTTTCGGTGGTGGTGGGAGGAGGCTGACGGAGTGGAGGAGAGGGATAGGAGAGAAAAGTTTTTATTTTTATTTTTGATTATTTTTAATATTTTAATAATTTATTTGGATTGATTTGCACTTTTTAAAATGTTTTGGACTAGATTGCAATTTACTCTTTATTTTTCTTTTCTTTTTGTTTTATTTATATAAGAGGGTATAATGGTCATTTTATATTAAAAACTGGTCAAAATGACGTTTTGCGCAAGAAAATGCAAAGGTAGGGATGTTCTGCTCCAAAAAATCGAACGTATGGATGTTTTCCACAACAACCGTCATAGGTAGGGACGTTTTGCGCCAATTACCCTTTCTTTTTCGTCTATAATCATGACATTCCCAATTTTCCGGTACTTCAGTATCTTGACAACAAATTCTATCTTGTATAAATCCTGATTATTTATAAATCATTTGATTACTACACATTGTACTTATTTCCTCTTTTATAGTTCTTATTATGAATCATAAAGTATAGGCTTTTGCATTTTTTTCAATTTGTTTTTCTCTAATCTTATTTTGAAAATAATTATTCCATGGTGGTGGTAATTTTCTAATAAAAACTTTCTTATAATAATCTTTATCTAGTCCACTTCCGAACATGATATAATAATATTTACTATATTCACAGTAATATTTATTAAGATAACACATATTACAAATTTGTAAATGTTCCATTCTATTCTTAGCATCTTCTATTTCTTCTGCTTTAGTTTTAGTGTTTTCATTTACCCAATCTTCTCCTACAAATTCTCTATAAATTCTTGTAACAACTCTATTTATTCCTTCACTTATGCTATTTCCAAATCCTGCTTCAATACTATCTTACCAAATATTTTTGTTATATCTTCTATTCCTCCATACCAATTAGCTACATTTCCTTTAAAAGTTGCTAATAAATATTCAGTTCTATTTTTATTATCAGTATTACTTCGATTATAATTAAAGTGTGCTAACATATTAGTACTTCATTCATTAATAGCTTTTCTAACATCTAATTCATATTCTAAGTATAAATATGATCATGTAATTTTCATTTGACCCGATTCTCTTAATACTGGTTTATATTGATCTCTATACATTTTTCTTTTCCAATTTTAAAATCAAGTTTAGTATTAACATATCTTCTAGGATCTATTTCGACTTCATATCTAGCAGTGCTAGTTTCTCCAAAATCTTCTTCTTTAATTGCTCGTGGTCCTCCTGTTTTTCCAACCATATGATTTTTAGTTATTTCTTCACAAATTTTTAAATTTTCTAAGTCGAATATTAGGTTTTCCATATCTTCATTCATTATTCATTTATAGTTAATTTTTCTTCTCTTTTTTCTTCTTTTTCGGTAAGATTTTCTTCTTGTTTTCTAAGATCGATTAATAATCTTTATATATCATCTTTTAATCATTCATCAAGTTCTATTAGTTCTTCATACTTTTCAATTTTCTTTCTTACTTCTTTAAGTTTTTCAGTATAATTTGGTTTAAATGGTTTTTCTTTATTTAGATTATCTATTATTCTATTTAAAAGATTTTCTATTCTTAAAAAATTATTTTGTAATTTTTATTTTTCTTCTTCATAGCTTATTTCAATTCTAGTAATTTTTTTTCAATTATTTTTATACATTTTTCAATTAAATTGATTTTATCATTCATACTCATCCTTTAAATTTTTTACAAAGTGGTTTAATATTTTCAAATCCTAATTTATCTAATAAAATATCTATTTTATAATTAATAATATCTAATTTTTCCTCTAAAGTTGCAATTTTATTAATACTATTTTTCTGTGCAATTTTTGATATTTGATTTTGAATTTCTTCAAGTTTAGCTTCATCAAGCATTTCTAAATTATTAATTTGTTCTTTAATTTTATTAAATTGTTTAGACATATTTTTACTTAAAATTTCTAATCTTTCCTTAGTTATTTCATCTTTTGGATCTATGTTATTAATTCCATCTATAGCTTCTATATCTTTAGTCTTTATTTGTCCTAATTGTTGCCATAAAAATGCATTAGTCCAATTTGTAGTCATATTTAATAATCCATCTGTATTTGCCTATGAACTTAAAGGTTGAAATATAGTTGTATTACATCCTCTAGTTTGATAACTTTCTATTGGTAATCTTATATTTTCTATTTCTTATTTATCAAATCTTATTTTTGTTGGTAAACACATATTAATCTGGTAGATTTAAAAGATTTACTACTATATTATTAATCATTTGTTTTATTTCTCTCCTTAATTGTTCTTCTCTTCTCAATTCTCTTGTAATTTCGTTTCTTATTAATTCTCTTTTAATTTTATTCCAATTAAAAATTTCTCTGTCAATTTCTCTTCTATTACTTCTGGTTATTATTTGTTCTTCTAAAATTTTTATTATATCATCACAAAATTCTTTAGTTATTCTAGGCATATTTTATTTTTTAATAGTTGTGTATTCTAGATATTCTTTTAATTTAACAAGATCTAGTTTATTGTTAATTATAAATATATAAAATTTTAATGTTATATAAAATTTTAATTTCTTATATTCTTGTGATAATCTGTTCGAAATAGGTTTTCTCATTTATAAGTTTTTTATGTGATTCTTTAAATTATATTTATGAATATTTTTAATTCTTTTATTCATTATCATCAAAACTAAGATCAAAATCATATAATTCAGCAACATTATTATAATTATCATATTGCTCCATATTTTCAAATGTTCTTTCACTATTTTCACTATCTAACCAAAAAAATATAATCATTTTAATTATTTCTTTAGGTAATATTTCTTTTAACCCAAAATAAGCAATTGTAAGACATTTTTGATAATATCTAGAATCTCTTTTTATGAAATTTATTCCTTTAGTATAACTATCATAAGTTTTTAGGATATCTATTATGTGACTATAATCAATATTATTAGTATATCTAAAAGGTACAATTCTATAATACAATTCGTAAGTTTCAATTATGAAAAGTTCTTCAAAGTATACAATTCTAAAAAAATTCTTATATAATAATTTTCAAACCAATTTTCAGACAATAAATTTCTTAATAGTTTAAAATAAAGACCTTAACACGCTTCGCAAAATAGCAAGAGTGTTATATGTTCCTGGTTACATTCGTCACAAGAGTTGGCTAAAGTCTAACAGCATCACAGCAAAACGGACTCATAGGCACTCAAAACTCTTAAACAGACTCATTGTGTAGAACAACACTCAAAGCGTAATAAAATATTTATTTCAAACTCAAAGACTTTATTGATCTGATGATAGCTAGAAAGCTATTATACAAAGATTTTTACAGAGATTGATACTCCGAATAGTGGTTTCTACTCTTTCAAGAAAGTGGTTACAAAGATCATTTTGAGAGAATATATCTTTTCTGTGGATTTTTTGGTCATGCCTCTTCAAGTAAGAAGAGTCTTAATTTATAGAGAGGCTTGCACTTCACCGAGAAGCTTATAGCCAATCGAAATTTCACAACACAAAAGTATAAGTACAATAATTTCTTCAAAGTGGTTGCAATAATCAAAGCACTTGTCTGCTAGTGTCGGCAACTTTATTCCAGCTTTAACAGTTGTATTCTCTTTCTTTAATGCTCACATAGTGTTGTCTTGTGATGTTTCTTTCTTATCGTCCTTTATTTGTAGACGTGTCCCATTAATCTGCAAGCTTTTTTTATGCATTCTCCACTTCTAAGGAATTGATCGTTCAAGATTTCACAAATCTTATCCTCTAGGATTTTTGATTCCTTGTCTCCTCTACAGATAAGGATCCAATTATTACTCATTCCATAAACCGTGTATTTTTCTCCATAGAAAATTGCATGGTTGAGCAAACTGATTTAATTCCAAGGGCTCGCCTGTAAATCATCCATTTTCTGTTTATAGTGGGCATCTCTTTAAAAATCTGAATCTCCTTGAGTGGATTTCCATTATTTTTTCGAATAGTAACAAGATGATGTTCTCCATACCATTCTGATTCTTTATACTCATGACTGATAGTATAGAACATCAATTCAACTGGTTGTTTATCACTATATTTTTTAACACAATTAACAAATTCTCTGTCAAATTGTTCAATTTCTTTTAGATTTGCTCCTGGGAAGAGTCGATCTAAGAATCAAAATGTTGCCAATTTTCGAACAATAATAGGATCTGCACCTTGAACTGCACTAATCCTCGGATAAATCGTCGTTGGAAGGACTGTTAAGTAAAGAGAACTTCCTTCTCTGAAATTATATATCCATTCTGAGAATTCGTAATACTCCTTCTCCATAGGATGTAAATTGGTTCTAACATGATGAGTTGTAATTATTCCCTTTGGTGATTTAAGGTCACCGGTAAATGATTTTTATTTTCTTGGAATTCACCGATAACAGTAGGCTATTCCAATGGGCCTTTTGATAAGGATGTTTCACCTAAAAGGTGAGTGGCTCCTTTTCCGCTTGTAAATTTTTCCAACAATTTGTCAATACTGATGGGTGATTGTTGTTGACCCTTTTTTATGACTTTTTCCTCTGCGAGGTAAAAGAGTCATTTCTCTTAAATTTCGAATCTCCACTTGAGGTAGATGTATTAATCTCCCGAAATGGGATGTGACTAGCCTTTCGACTGCATTCACCTTTTTCTAAAGGAGGATACTTCTGGCTGCAAGTTACAAAAAAGTCTAAACATTCTGTCAATTTTTTAACTATTTTTTCTTTATTATTGTTTAATTTCTCAATCTTTTTTCCACTTTCAACAATTTTGTTTGATAAATCACACAAAGTTTGTCGAATATCAAAACAGCAAGATAATCTGCATTAAAATCTGTTGGAAGATTTTGTAATTCCTTTGTAAATGCTTCAATCTTTTCCATATTCATGATTCCTGCTCAAGAAATCAGCAAATACGTTATCTTTTCCGTTAATATATTCAAATTTAAAATTATAAAAAGATAATAACACTTGCTATCTATGCAATCTTCTATGTTGAGGTGAATTTGGTAACTTATTATTTACTAGTCCATTAAGTTGAGTATTATCAGTTTGAACAATAAATTCTTTAGGTAACAAAAATATTTTAAATTTATTTATTCTTTTAACAACTGCTAATAATTCTTTTTCATTAGTTGAATAATTTACTTCATCATTATTAAATGTTCCACTAGTATATCTACAAATTTCATTTAAATCGATTTTTAATAAAGCACTCCAATATAAATCTGATGCGTCTATCTGTATAATTAATTTATCTTTTTCATCAGGAAGTCTAAGTTTAGGTAAATTTTTACAATTTTCTTTTAAATTTTTAACACAAAGAGTATGCTTTTCATTCCATCCTAACTTATTTGATTTTCTTAATAATTTCTGCAATTTATTTCTTTTTTCTGCAAGTTTTTCTATAAATCCTTCAGCATAGTTAAGACATCCCTAAAAATTTCTGAATTTGCTGCTTATTTTTTAATTTATCAGGAAACAAAATTATTTTTTTCTGAAATATGAGGTTGTAATTTTATTACATCACTATTTATTATCATTCCTAAAAATTCAATTTCATTTTTTGCTACTTTTGATTTTTTTTCCTAAGTATTATACCTTCTTTTGAGCAAAGTATAGCAAAGCTTCTAAGATGTTTAAGATGATTTTCATATGTTTCTGAACAAACAAGTATGTCACTAACATAAACAATAAGAAAATTATAAGTTTTAAAAACTTCATCCATTCTTCTTTGATAAATCTGTGGTGCATTTTTTAATCCAAATTGCATAATTATCCATTCATAATGTCCCTGGGGAGGTACTAAATGCTATTAATGGTATACTATTTTCTTCTAGTATGATTTGCCAAAATCCATATTTACAATTAAATTTTGAATAGTATTTTTAATTTTTAGCTATATTTATTAATACTTCTTTATTTGGTAGATAATATCCATCAAATTTAGTATTTTTATTAAGTTCTTTATAATTTACTACCATTCTAGATTTTCCTCTTTTTATTCTTGCATGATTTCTAATCATAAAGGCTGGGCTACTATGAGAACTATTACTTCTTCTTATAAGTTTTTGATTAAGAAGTTCTTGAATTTGTACTTGAAATTCTTCTTTATCTTCATGATTATAAAGTATAGGTTTGACTCTAATAATGATTGTAGGTTCAATAAATTCTATTTTAGCTGTAATTTTTTATTTTTCCCATTTTTCAAGTGGATTATCATTATAATTTTTGGCTAAAAGATCTTTTATTTGGTCTAGAGTAATTGTTTAATTGAGTATTTGAGTAATTTTGGTATAAATTCTATCTTTTCACCACGCTGAGCTGGCTGAACTCTGAATGGTTTAAATTCTCTAGCAATTTTTAATAAATGTCCACATGGGGTTTTTAATTGAATAGTATAAATATTTTGACTATATTGACTAAACTGTTGTAAAAAGTCATTTCCTAGAATAATATCACAATAATTTATATTATATTGATAAACATTTTTTACAGTTACAATTTTAGATCATATTATAACTTCTATATTTTCATTTTTGTATTTTAATGATTCTTTTGCTCCAGTTATTCCTTGTAGAGTTAATTGTTGTTTGTTTTCTATCCATTTTGGTAATAAGAATTCTTTAAAAACAGTTATTTCAGCTCATGTATCTATTAAAGCACAAGTGGTTATTTTTTATTCGAATACAGTTATTTGTATATATACACTTATCGAAAATTTTATTTCTCTACTCATTTTTTTTTAGGGCAATATGTAGTTATTCCTTGATGTATAATAAGAATTCATTCTTTGTCTATTTTATAATTATCCAGACTATCTAAGAATGAATTTCCTAATAATATTGGATGTTCATCAAAATTCATATTATTATCTATATAACATTCTATGTTTAATAATAAACTTCCAAATTTAATTTGAACTTATCATATTATATCACAAGAGTTTATTTTTCCTTCAAAATCTCTATAACTATGGGGTTTTACTTTTTTCTTTTTAATTCCTTCATCTATTAGAGAGCTAATATGATTTTGACTTGCTCCAGTATCAATAAGTATTCTACTTTCATTTATCTATTAAAGAATTTTCCTTTTATTCCATAGACACTACTATTTTTTATTTTGTTTTATTTTTGAAATATTATGTCTTGAAGTACTACTACTTCCAATAATTATCTTATTTTCTTTATAAGTTATTTGTTTTGGTATTAAAGGTTGATCAATACTTATGGCATCATCATGTCCTATCTCAAAATTTTCTATTTCTTCTATATCTTGTTCTCTAGGTAGAATTACTTTTCCTATATCTCTAAATTCTTCATCGATTTCTATAAATGGTTTTTCTTTATATATGTTTCCATAATTACTATTTGTATAACAATATAATCATTGATATAATATAGTAAAGACTGTATTATCATCTTTTTGTATTTTATTAGACATCTTAAAATGTAGACTAAGACAATCATCTAATTTTTTATCATTTATATGAACATAATATCTTGGATAACAAGTAAATTTTAATTTTTTATAGGCTAAGTTTCCTTTAACTATTCCTAAATTTTCATTTTCTACGGTTATACCTCTTTCATCTTGTAAATTAAGTATTATAGGGTTATTAATTCCTTCTTTAAAACATGATTTTATTATTATTTGTACTCCAACAAGGTAGACATAAGATATTTTACTTCTTTTTTCTTGTTTTAATTTTCCTAAGAATTCATTAATATTTCTTTTTGTTATTAGATTTAGTTTTATTTTTCCCTGTGTATATTTTACATCTATAGCTTTTTCTATCTCGTGATATTCATTAATCGCTAACTTTTTCCTTTTAAAGGCTGAACCTAAAATACTAAATAATCTATTTTCTCCTGATGGTTTAAGATTTAATTCTGCTTTATTAATTTTTCTAAATTTATCCCAATCAAATTTTCACTTTAAAGCATATCCTTCTATCCCTTCATAAACTTCAGTTTCTATATCCCCAGTATTTTCAATTTCCATGATCTTTATGGCTCTGATGCCATTATACATGAGAGTTTATGCAAAAATACAATTATTAACAAAAATACAAAATTAATTAAAATCAATATCGAATGTTTAGAACTTAATTCAGATGGAAAGAGTTGATGGTGAAAGAATTAAGTTTTAATTCCAAAAGAATTTGTCGAATCCTAGATTAAAATTTTTAAGGACTGAAATATAATTTATTTTATAATTGAATGACTTGTTTTGAAACCTTTTATATTAAGGGTATTTTCGGAATTTTAAAACTTTAAAATGTCCTTGGCCAAAATGAATAAATGACCTTGTTTTTTAAGCTATTTCCAAGTATTTCCCTCTCCAGAGGATATACGCGTGAATGGCCTATTGAAAATGCTATAATTTCACTTTGGCCTTTGACCAATAAATAGCATTAAAAAAAAAACCAAAATCTAATTTTAAAATCTAGAAGGCAAAAATACCCCTCATTGAAGGAGAAGAAAATTCTTCGCCGTCCAAACGTGAAAACCGTCCCAAAAAACTCCCAAAAATCGACCAAACAATTCATAAAATCGACCACTTTGAAAGAGGAATCCGGCCACCCACTGACAAAGAAAATTACCGACGCCAACCACCCACTGATTGTCAACCAATGTTAGTTTTTTTTTTTTTTTTTTTTTTTTACATTTCACAAGCTTTTTTTTCACATTTTTTGTGTTTATTGAATCATATATGCGTAGATCTGCTTGAGTGTTAGTCATATGGGTGAAAATTTGGTATTTTAGGGTGTGTTTGGCTCATTTTTGAGCTATACATCGTCGAAAATGGTGATTTTCAGTCATTTTCGGCGATAAAATCCGACTGCAGACAGTCGGGCACGCTAACGGCTATTAAAAGCCGGTTCGACTTCTGAATCGACTTTTAACAATCGATCTGACCGACTGTTAAAAGCCGGTTCTCAATTAAATAATTTGGGCCGGCCCATGCCATTAACGAAGTAGGTCGGCTGATAAATCGGCCAGCTTAATTTTTTTTATAATTTAATAAATCTATATTAAATAAATATTTTACATAATATAAAAAAGGCCTATAATTAAATATTAAATATTAATTTTAAATTGATAATTAATAATATAATGAAATAAATAATTGTAATTGTTAAATATTATATTTTAACAAATTAGCAACTTCTTATTTTTTCTTTTAAATTTTTTTGATAATTTAATAAATCAAATATTAAATAAAAGTTATATAATTAAATATTTTACACATTTCATTAAAATTTATATATTTAATAAATAATTGAATAAATTGAATATTAAATAAAAATTTATATAATTTTATATTTTACGTAATTTAATCAATCAAATATTAAATAGATATTTGTAGAATTAAATAAAATTATATGATTAAATAATTAATTTTAATTTTAATTTGATAATATAATAAAATTTATATTATTAATTTTAATTTTAATTTTAATATGATAATTAATAGTATAACGAAATAAATAATTGTAATTGTTATATATTATATTTTAACAAATTAGCAACTTCTTATTTTTTTCCTTTAAATTTTTTTCATAAATGAAAAAATCAAATATTAAATAAATATTTTACATAATATAATAAATTTATATAATAAATTGAATATTAAATAAAAATTTATATAATTTTATATTTTACGTAATTTAATAACTCGAATATTAAATAGATATTTATAGAATTAAATATTTTACGTAGTCGATTAAAATTTTTATAATTAAATAATTAATTTTAATTTGATAATTAATAATATAATTAAAAAAATAATTGTAATTATTAAATATTATATTATCACAAATTAGCTTACGTAATTGAATAATATTTACTTACTGAAAAATTTTACGTAATGACATAAAATTCTATTTTCCTTCCATTTTTTAATTTAATTATTTCTTTTGTGTACTTGTTACAATTCGGTTCACTTCATTTTCTGAGATTATACTGTATTTTATTATCTTATGTTCGAAGTGCTGATAGTTAATTTTTTTTCTTTTGCAGTATGGAGTATCACTTGGACTTGACATTGAGACAGATTCCGGGCAAGGCTACCTAGAACGGTAGCTTTGGCAGTTACACTGCCGTGTTGGAGCTGCGGATGAGCAGCATGCAGATATGCTCGACGTTCATTTCTTTGGCCCATGTACGAGTTGAGAGATGTACAGTTCTCCAGGCAGATCCTCGATGCACTACTGTATCGGTTGCTTAGTCCAGTCGACGGAGATGTCATCCACTTCGACCTTGGGAGCAAGGTCGTAAGTTTTTCCATGTTTGATTTTGCTCTCATCACAGGACTGGAGATTACGGGTGATGATGCAGCTCGTACTGATACTCAGAGAGGCAGACTGCACGACACTTACTTTGAGGGACATGGGACGGTGCTGTTGTCCGCTCTGATGGACGCGATCACGAGGTATGACCATATGTTGGATAGACTGAAGCTCGGCCTGGTCTATATCCTTGAGAGCGTGTTGTGATGTCACCATTGGAAGACTGACATTGACCTATTCCATCTGCAGATCGTTGATGATCTTCATGTCTTCAACACATATCCGTGGGGCCGGAGATGTTTTGAGGACACGGTGCACGTCTTCACCAGATCACATTCGAGGTCGAAAGGGACCATGCGTAAATACGATACATACGGATTACCCCTTGCCGTGCAGGTAAATGTTTAACATACTTTATTATAATATTGTTTACAATAAATATGAATATAATAATTGTATGTGTTGCAGATCTGGGTGTACGAGATGATCCTCCTCCTAGGTACCCAGTTTGCAAAGCGAGAGGAGACACGCTACCATCGGATGCATCATTGGCGAGCATCCCGAGCAAAGGGATCTCCGACTAGCAAAAAGCTATCAGCTCTCCTCGACGACCCTTAGGTTAGATAATATATTTGCGATTTATGTTGTGTGTAGCTCCAAAATATGATGATGTGATCATTAACTAGTCAAAATGTTGTTATGCCAAATTCGAGTCATAACGCAGTTGATGCTGTTGATGGAGGATGATGGTCATGGATATGTGCGTGAATGGCCGCTCCGCACGATGAAGCCGACCGGGATGAGGTACGTGAATTGAATATAATCGATTTGCATGCGTTAATCGATTTTCATTAAATATAATAATTTTTTATGTTCCAACCCGTGTAGGAGGGCGGTCCAAGGGCTTCACCGTCGCCGTCGAGGGCTTTACCGTCGTCTCCTTCGAGGGCATCACCACTGCAGCCGTCGAGGGCTTCACCGCCACCGCCGCAATGGGCCTCATCGCCCTCATGGGCATCACCGCCGTCGAGGGCCATCACCGCCTCCGATCAGGTCACCTCTCTACCGTCCACTGATCTGTACAACTGCCTGACAGTATTTATAGTGGGTCAGATGGACGAGATGCGTCGAGAGTTTAGGGGAGATGTCGAGGATTTTTCTAATGACGTTGGAGTTTTACGTCGCCATGTGGTAGAGCTTCAGGATGAGATCGCAGCCCTCCGAGACGATATAATAGGCATGAGACGGGGTGACGGACGGGGTCATTTCTGGGTGGATAATGCTACGTTGGCTTCATTTTTTATGTCTCCGAAGGAGGGTAGGACAGAGGTAGTTGCCCCTGAAGAGTGTAGGACAGAGGCAGTTGCCCCTGATAAGGGTAGGACGGAGGCCTCAGAGGAGGGAATGACCGAGGCAACGGTCCTAGAGGAGGAGGTGGTGGTGGGGAGGACAGAGACAGTGGCCCCGGAGGAGGGTAAGACAGAGGGGTGGTGGTGGTGGGGAGCCGGGATGATGTGGTCCCCGGGGTAGAGGACCAGCGTACGCATGACGTAGCTGCGGGAAAAAAGGCATGTCGTTGACGCCCCGGAGCAGGTGGTCGGCAAGAGGGTCAGGTTGCCTTCACAGTACGTCGTTTCTTTCTTTACGGCTTAGGTGAAGAGAAGGACGTTCATTGACGGGACGTACCCCAATCTTTTTCGGGAGGTGGACGCAGCCAATGGAAAGCGTTCGAGATGGAGTCGAGGATAATTAAGCTCCGGTAAGTATTTTAGAATTTAAATGAAGCACGCTACGCTAATTCATCTATATCTTTTTTTAACATTTTTTCTTTTTTTTTTTCAGACAAAGCCGCCAAGTTGGGGAGAGGACGACATCAGATGCATATAAGTGGTTTCACGAAATCACCACTTCGGGGACGTGGCTCGCCGACGATGTAAGTGAAATAGTCATATTGTTGTTTATTATATATACATTATTTTTTTGTTTTATGAAATGAAATATCTCCCTATATTTTTTATTGGTATTTCCTGATATAGCACATCGACCTGGCCATGGAGTTATTACGAGATTGAGCTTGACAATATCCGCAATCACTCGACATGCCCGACCGACTCTTACTGAGCACTGAGTTTTTGGGTGCTGTTACCATTGAGTACGAGTAGCTGCAATGTATGGGTAGTAAGTACGTGCTACCTGAATATATGGCCGAATGGGTCGTAGGAATATTGCCGAGGCTTGGGGGAACGACATAAGAGGCTTGTACACATATATATGTTCCAGCGATCGTGAATCATCATATCATTGCCATGGAGATTGTTTTTGCTGATCCACGATATATGTGTACGACTCCGACCCTTCACGTCTGACACAGGGCCAGCTCGAGAAGCAGTTGGAGCCGCTTGCTGTGATCATTCCATTGATGGCTGCCCGAGCAAGTGTTATTGTTAATGACAGGCTAGCCATCGTGCGGGACCAGATGACGACGAGACAGTCGAAATCGTAAGTATTTATATTTTATTTTGTACTTGCAAACTTAATTTTTTATCTGACGCGTTTTCGAACTAACACGTTTATTATTCAATTGTAGGGGTGATTGCGGCATTTTTGCAATAGAATACACTGAATTTTTTAGTATAGGACATAAGGTTGATCGAATCAACCAAGTATGGATACAAATTTGGAGGAATAAATTGGCATGCGACTTGTACGAATTCGAATGTGATCCATAAACGTTATACATTTAATTGAATTGAGTAACTTTTTTATTTATGTATAAAATAACTGTTACTATTGTATACTTAATCAAATTAGCAAATTAAATTTATATAATTAAATATTGTTCATTTAACAGCAATACCATTACATACTCGACTAATTGTCATCTAGGGGAATCTGATTCGTACAAGTTTGACGAGTATGGACGACTGCTCTATATCTGCCGCACCGACGCGGTCGAGAAAACTCTCCAGTATAGGGTATTCTAAAAGTTCGTGGACGCCCAGGGTCACGCGGTTCAGTTACCAGTGGCGACAAACTATTAAGTGGGAAAATATGGTCAGGAATCTCCCAATCGATTCGTTTGGTAAGGGAAATATAGTCTCAGCATATGACCGTGTAATAATGAGAGCATAATGTTCTCGCTGCAAAGCCTCTGTTCATAGATACTGCGACTGCATGCTCACATGGAAGACTCTCCAACTGAAATCAAGTACAAGTGCATGTGTGTTCAGTAAGGTCCACAATGTATACCAGATGATGTGCACATTGTACAGAAAAGCGCGACTCATCCAGTGGTTCCACAATCAACCTCTTCGCAACCTCTGCGGCCTTGAACAATTTATCCTCTTGAGTTGGGGCTAGCCAGCTCGAGCAGTTTTGCGATTCTGCACGTCGGTCGTAAAACCACTGTTGTAGTTTCGTACAGATATTCTCAATCAATGCGAGAATTGGCAACTCTCGATCCTTCTTGAACAATGCATTCAGAGACTCCACGTTATTTGACGTCATCAAGTTGTACTGACGTCCTAGAAAATGTGATCGCGCGCAATGTTTTATCCCCATTTTTGTAAGATAATCCCATGCCGATATCGACTTATTTCCTATCTCGACCAAAAAACTTATTACATTCATCGACACTGTAAGCTTCGGCCGCCCTCCTGAACAATGAAATGATGCATTGGCCCCGGTATCTAGTCTTCAGATTACCTTGTATATGGTACATGCAGTACCCATGATGTGTCATGGGGAAAACTTCAGCGATAACATTTATTAGAGACTGACCCCGATCAGTTACGAAGGCAAGATGAGGGACTTCCCCGAACTTCATAAAGAACCAACTCATTGACAGATCATTCTCGTTGTCGACTATGCCAAATGCAAGTGGGTAAATCTGGATGTTGGGATCTTGATATGTAGCAATAATCAACTTGCCCCTGTATCTCGATTTCAGAGTTGTACCATCGACTAAAATTACCGATCGCATCGCATTTTTAAATCCTCTAATGTATTGTCCAAGAGCCATGAATAAATACTTAAAATAATTATCGCCTTCTGTCTCAATGAAAAAAGTGGAACCGTGATTAGTTGTCCCCAAATCATGGCCGTATCTGGCCAATTTAGCATAACTCTCCTCAGTCGAGCCCATTAAATCCTCCAACGCACATTATTTGGCCTTCAAGGCCTTCGGTAGCTCATGACCACTCCGTACTCTCGTCAAATGTCGTTAATGATGTCTGAAGGTCAGTAGATTGTCCGTGGGTTCTGATACTTGTGCATTATCTGTCGTCCAATAAACCATGATCGAGCTTGTCTGTGATCGTTTTGACGAATCCCCAATTCATAAGTATGTTCCCGTATATACTCGCGAACTACAAAATTCTCATTCGTATCCATCTTAGTCCCTCGCAACCGCCAACGGCAACTGTCGTCAACGCAAACAAGTGTCAACAATGATTTGTTTGATTTCTTTACTTTAAACTCAAAATTGAATTTCAATGCCAGCATGTGCACAACTTTCTGTAAACATTTCTTCGTTTCAAGCAGTTGCTCAACATACAAATCTTCATCATCGGGAACCACACGTGAAGAATTAGATGAAGGTCCACTCTTTCCGACCCCTGAGCTCCCACCCCGCTCATGTCTCTAACGGGATAAAGCAATTAAATCATCATTTGTAAATTCATTTACTTTCTCGCTGTCCTGAACTACCGATTGAATTATGTGCGTTTTAGTGATATCATGATGTTGAACAATTGTCTCGGGAATATTAGTGTCATCATCGCAAGCTATCTCCAATGTATCCCAAAAATTATTTGCATTGTCATCAGGTCCATCCGAATGTTCATTTCTACCTTCTACGTCGTCCTTCATCACTAAAGTCACGCAAATTGGTGTCATTTGCGTTTTGTTCAAATTAAACAAATAACTCACGTCAATATCAGATGTAACCTTTGCAGGTGGAATTGAAAATAGTAAATGCTCTTGGAATTGATATCTCAATACCATATTGTATAAAGATAAATCTACGTTCAGCTTGTTCTGTATATCATAGTACAGTTCGTCGTACGATGTAGTCTCTGTTATATGTGTTGGCATATTACTTTGTTCGTCACTTATCCATTTCCATGTCCATCGATTATTTTCATCCAATTCAAAATCACTAAAATAATAAATCGGGAGTATAATCCTCATATCTGTGGCATGGCAAAATCAAATTTGTAAATATTCAATCAAACAGAAACTTATTAAAAAATAAAACAGCACCTAACAGTCGGCTAAACAGCCAACATTTTGGGCTGTTAATAGCCGTTAATTACAGCCCAAATTAATGGCTGTTAACAGCCTAAAATGTTGGCTGTTAACAACCTAAAATGTTGGTTGTTAATAGTCGATTTTTAGGCCCGTGACATCTATTTTTTTGGCTGTTACTTTTCGTCTTTTTTGTAACAGCCGTTAAGGCAAACCAATCGAAAAGTTATGCAGATGAATTCTTTTCCCGTTATGCTTAAAAAAAATTATGCATCTGCTAAAAAAATTTATCTGCCAACTCCTATGTCGAATCTTAATTTATCAAGTAAAAACATACACATATTTAACGAAAACGAAATTAAACATACGTAAATATACTTACCGATTCGAAGTAATTGACCGAAAACAATTTTTTTCTTCAGCTGTCAATATTTTTGAGATTTTCAGAGTGTAGAAGATGAGAGAATTTTTATCTGTGTTTGGGCTGATTTTGTAATGTTATGTAGGGAGTGTTTGGTTTTTATTTGTTAACTAAAAGGGTAGTGTTGTCTTTTTAACAAAGTCATATTTTGTAATTGTATTATTCACTTAAGGGCATTGTTGTCTTTTGAACACCATTAGGCCATTTTGAAGTTATTCACTTGTGAAAAACTCAAAAAGCAATTATAGGCTTTTGACCAGATCATTTTTAAAGTTACCCCCCTTTCTCTAATCTTTGAATTTTAAAAATACATTTTTTTCTATTTTTTTTAATCACACATTTTTTTACAAAATAATATTACATCTAAATTCAATTTTTATTATTATTTTAAAATGCATTTTGGACCAAAAATAAAAATAAAAATGGAGCTCAAACAGCTCTTAGATAAAAATCGAGTTTTTAGTAAATTTGTATAAAAATTATTGTAAAATGTGTAAAACGTTGTGGATTGTCCAAAATACATGTTAAAACAAATTGTTCAATTTAATTTAAATTTTAATCATTTTTAAAAAAAATTGAATCAAACATAATTGAAATTTTGAGTCCCTAACCTTTTAAAAATTCTGTCAATTTTGCTCTTCGTTTCATGAAAAAAAAAGTCAATCTCATGTTGAAAAGTCCAAAAAATGATAGAATTGAGATGACTATTGTGTCCTATGTGAATCAAATATTAAAATAATAATAATAAAACAAAGAAAAAAATATGCCAAAAATTACGTCTAATAAATAATGAGGTTTTTAATGTCTAATTTTTCACTACTTGAATTCGCTCTACCATTTGCTCCATTACCATACTCCTCCTTGAACAAAGGCGAGCAATGTCGACACTCACAAATCCTAGTTCCAAAACTTCAGAGTTACACACTTTTACATAAATATTTTGAGTTTAGAATGAAAATTCAAAGATATCCCTTTGTTATGAAACTGCATATTTTATTTTCACAACTAAATTCTCTAATTATGTTCATTAAATATTAAAAATATTTATTCAATTATTTTAAATAAAATAGTTTTTTTTATACATTATATCTATTTAGTATGTGATCAATGTATTTTATGCTCTTATCCGAGCTTCTAAACTTAATTAATTATGAATTAATTGAGATTATATCTACTTAATTTAGTGTAAATATGTTAATTGTATTAAAGATTTCATTTTGAATAAAATTGGCATGAAAAAGGTATTTTGGAGCTTAATGGGAGTGGATTCGGAGCAATTGAAGCTTATTTGAATTGTACGTGATCAATAGAAAGGATTAAAAGAGCAATAGAAAGAAATTCACAAGTTTTGTTAAAAAGTTGGTGAACTTAATTGCAAACTTCAAACTTGAATAAGATCAATTACAAATAATTGTGGAAGGATGATAATCGAATATAAAGACTTAGGCCCTGTTTGATTCAAAAATATTTTTCATGTAAGATGGAAATTAAATTCCATTTTCACATTTTTAAATGTTTGATTGACTAAATGTTTCATGGAATTGGTTTTCCACATTTTATTGATTTTACACATTTCTTGATTTTTGAGGAAAAGTTTTTCCCATGGATTTGGTGGGAAAAGCTTTTTTAAGCAACCTTTTTTTTAATTTTTTAATTTTTTTGCATTGAAAACATATATATGCCCAATTATAACAAGTTTTATTCATTTGATGGACAATTTTCATAAAAAATAAAGCTAAACAAATACCAAAAAATCCAAAATTTTAATATTTTTCAGGTGTAAAATTGTATCAATGAAACACAATTAATTGACAAATTCTCAGTAAAACAAGTTCTAGACAATTCAATTCCTTGAAATTCATTTTTTTCCACTAAATTTCATTATTACAATCAAACAGACCCTTATAGATGGACTTACTGTGCATATAGGAAGACACGAATTCAACATTATAAGAAATTCAGAAACCAAAGTAAACAAGGTAGCATTCTTATGCCTTGTGATTGCAAGTGCAAAATCTTCGATTCCAATATCTTAAATAGTTGGCTTATACGATCGCATGGGCAATTCCGACCATGAAGTTTTATTTCCTAATTTCATTCAACATTTACTTGCAAAGAATTAGGACACGAATTTTGATCCAATTTTTGGTTCTATATATATATATACACACACACACACAATTCAAAGACGAGTCTTTTAGGGATAAAGTAATACATATTTCTTTCCAAGAAGACAGTTAACTAGGAAGTTTTGGATCATCACATACATATTTCTTTCAAGCTTTATAGAAGTTTTATTACGAAACACATATTCGTATAATTTCATACACCAATTTCTTGGGTTGAAGAATAAAAAAGAATAATCAAATGAGATTAATCAAGGAGTCATTGAAGATATTCAATAATCCAAGATCACTTTTCATCTTCCATCCATACTTTAATTTCAGGTGATATTGTATCAATTTAATTTGTATTACTCTATTACACGATGCTTGATTGTTTGTATAGGTGTTAAAATAATGTTGAACCATGTATTTTGATGTTTTGATATTAATTTCTAACTTTGACATTAAGTCCCTGTTTGATCTACATTATTTTTTTTATTCTCATTTTTCTACTCATTTTCAACCACGCGTTCTTCAATAAAATAATATTTTCCATCACATCAATAAATTATCCTTCTTTTTCAACCACACATTCCCCATCACATCAACCAAAAAAATACATTCTTTTGAAAATAATGTGCACCAAACAGGGGCTAAATATTTATTTGTTCGTAGATGATTGTTAGGATATTAATGTTTTTCAATTATTTGGCCTTTAATTGAATTGTTTTATGATTTATATTGACATTCAAAAGAAGGAATAGGAATTTGGCACGTTACGAATCATTGTAAAGTGTTAGAATATTTTAGCAATTTGGGGCCACATGTAACATATTGAAATGTGTGTGCTATTATATAAAGTAAATTAGTCATTAAAGTGATCCACTAAGGATAAAATTTGACTAATGGGTATTGAATTTCGTGGAATTAAAGTGTAGAGACCGGAAGTTTGTTTTAAATTGTTGAGGGGCCGATTTAAAACAAATGAAAGATGATGAATGGTCATTGTCTTATGAATATATGGGTTATGGTCCCCATTTGAGTGTGTTCTTCAAGGTTTCTACATCCCCATCCATAGAAATCAAGATTGAAGTGAAGTTCACAAATCAAATTGGAAGATCGTGATCCTTTCAGGCTAACAATCTAATTATTATGGATTCAGGTATGTTTTATGATTATGTTCATTTTCGGATTTCAATATGGAGATGGATCTTGAGGTTTTATGTGAAAAGGATTTGAATAAAGTATATGATTTGATTATTCCTTTTCAATTTATCTAACAAGTGGTATCAGAGCCATCCATAATTGAAATCATGAAAAATGGAATTTTAAGATTCTGAATTCGATGAATTATTGGATTATTATGTTGTGCATAAAGTATTATAGCATGTTATTAAGGTTTTAATCATGTTATAATATTGTTATTTGATTTTTCATGTTATATTATCAAATTCTTTCATATTATGCTTTGGATTTAGAATTTGAGCATGTTATAATATGAATTTTGTATATTATTACATGGATATAGCATGATTTATAAGGATCTATAATTTTCTTGAAAATCCGGATTTTTGGGAGATTTGGGAAGAAATTTCAGTTTAAAAAAAAAAAAAAAATTTTTTGGGCAGCCGCCGGTTGCTGTTACAGCAGCCGGACGGCTGCTGGAGCAGCAGCAGCCGGCGGGCTGCTGTGCTACTGTTGCAGCAGCCGGACGGCTGCTGCAACAGCAGCCCCGCCGGGGCTGCTGGCTGCTGTTGCAGCAGCCCGCGCTGCTGCAACAGCAGCCGTTGCAGCAGCCCGTGGCTGCTGCAACAGGCAGCCACGCCGGCTGCTGTTGTGGCAGCCGGCGAGGCTCCGGCCGGTGGCGTGGCGCCGGTGAAGGTAAATTAATTCTCCAATAAAGTTTTCGGTTATGGGACATTAAGGGGCATTAATTTGGGAATTAATTTGAAGGTTTCATAAGTTATGGAAGATTTGGGGGCGGGGGCATGGGTTGTAAATTAAAGTTCTTAAAGCCCCTCCTTGCAAATTAAAATTAGGGTTAATATTTATAAATCAGTCCCTCAAGTTTAAAGTTAATCCTAATTGGGCCTTAAGGTTATGGGTTTTAATAATTCAGCCCCTGAAGTTCTGAAATTAATTAATTTGGGTCATTTAAGTTCTGAATTTAATTATTAAGTCCCTGAATGTTCATAATTGGTTTAGTTTGGTCCCTAAAGTTCCGCATAATTGATTTTTTTTTTAAATCCTAAACTTTCCAATTATTAACATTTAGCCCCTAAAGTTTTAAATTATTGATTTTTGGGTCTCTAAAGCTTTCAATAATTGATTTTTGACCCATAAAGTTTTGAATTAATTAATTTCGACCCCTAAAGTATTGAATTATTAACCCTTAGGCCTTTAAAGTTTTATAATGAATAAAATTAAGCATTCTACTTTTCAAATTATGGTATAAAGGACTCAATTGATTTTATAATATTCAAAAGTGAATTGATTGAAGCAATATGTTGCCAAAGCAACCTCTCTTTTGTGAAAATTAATTAACTTAGAATATTAGAAGGAATTCGTGTGTATGATTGTTCATGCGGATATTGACCGGCCCAAAGGAAGGTTAATATTTGGCCGAATTTGATACACACTTGTGGTGGTAAACATGTGACAATTATAAAGTTTCCATGTGAATAATAAATCAATCCAAAGATGGGTTTATTATTTGACAGGGTTTATTGTCAATGTTTGATCACTACACCAAGAGTACCACTTACATTTAATATTACTGTCCAAAGACTTGATATTAATGATGTGCTAGGTATCTTGAGATGGGATTTACCATGATTTGATTAATTGATTGTTGAATCTTAATATTGATGTGAGCATAATTATTCCATTTTCTCTCTACAGCTAATTCATCTGCGACTACCATATCTGCTAATATCAACTCTATTCCCAAGCTCAATGGGACAAACTTCAAGGATTGGAAAGAGAGCGTATTAATTGTTCTCGGCTGCATGGATCTAGACCTTGCGCTCCGGATTGAGCAACCCACTCATCTGACGGATGAAAGTTCACCTGATGAAAAGTGGAACTTTGAAAAGTGGGAATGCTCTAATCGCATGATTCTGATGATCATTAAGCGCAGCATTCCGGAAGCCTTTCGAGGCGCAATATCTGAAGAAGTGACTAATGCTAAGGATTTCCTTACCGAAATTGAGAAACGTTTTGCGAAAAACGATAAGGCTGAAACAAGCACGCTTTTGCAAAGCTTGATTTCAATAAAGTATAAAGGTAAAGGAAACATAAGGGAGTACATCATGGAGATGTCTCACATTGCTTCAAAGCTAAAGGCACTAAAGCTCGAGCTGTCTGATGACTTGCTCGTACATTTGATATTGATATCGCTTCCTACACAGTTCAGTCAATTTAAGGTCAGTTATAACTGCCAAAAGGAGAAATGGTCTCTAAATGAGCTCATTTCATATTGTGTGCAAGAGGAAGAAAGGTTGAAGCAAGATAGAACTGAAAATGTTCACTTGGCAAGCACTTCTAAGGATAAGGGCAAGAAAAGAAAGATGGAATTTCAAGCTGCTCCTAAGGGTCCCGTACATAAGAAACATCAAGAGGACAACAAAGAGGGATGTTTCTTTTGCAAAAGTACTGGACATGTGAAGAAGAATTGTACCAAATATCTCGCATGGCGTGCAAAGAAAGGTACAAATCTTACTTTGGTCTGTTCTGAGGTTAATTTAGCTTCAGTACCAAGAAATACTTGGTGGTTAGATTCTGGTGCTACTACTCATATAAGTATTTCTATGCAGGGATGCCTGAGCTACCGAAAGCCAAATGATGGTGAAAGATACATCTATGTTGGTGATGGCAAGTCGGTGGAAGTTGATGCAATAGGCATTTTTAGGTTATTGTTGGGAACTGGTCATTATTTAGATTTGAAAGACACTAAAGTTGTACCGTCTTTTAGACGGAATTTGGTTTCTGTTTCTTTGTTGGACAAATTTGGTTATTGTTGTTCATTTGGAAACAATCAGTTTAGTCTTTCTTTAAATTCTAATATTATTGGTACTGGTTTATTATCTACATTTGATAACCTATACTTGCTTGATACTGTTACATCATATAATGAAAACCTGCATGTGGAAACACGTGGTACTAAACGCAAATTAAATAAAGAAAATTCAGCAAAATTATGGCACAAGCGCTTAGGTCACATCTCTAAATCTAGAGTTGAACGGCTTGTGTCAGATGGTATTTTGGACTCCCTTGACTTCACAGATTTTGATGTATGTATAGAATGTATCAAGGGAAAACAGACCAAAACAAAAGGATTAGGTGCTAACAGAACTTCGGATGTCTTAGAATTGATACACACAGATATTTGTGGTCCATTCCCTACGGCTTCTTGGAATGGTCAACAATATTTTATATCATTCATAGACGATTACTCACGTTTTGGGTACCTATATCTTATTCATGAAAAGTCTGAGTCGCTGGACATGTTCAAAGTGTTTAAAACTGAGGTTGAGAACCAACTCAACAAAAGGATAAAAAGCGTTAGGTCTGACCGTGGTGGTGAGTACTACGGCAGAAATGACGGTTCAGGTGAACAATGTCCAGGACCATTTGCTAAATACCTAGAGGAATGTGGAATCGTCCCACAATACACCATGCCAGGGACGCCTAGCATGAATGGTATAGCTGAAAGACGAAACAGAACTCTTAAGGATATGGTAAGGAGTATGATTAGTCATTCTACTTTACCAAAATCACTCTGGGGAGAAGCATTAAAGACTGCAGCTTATATTCTGAACAGAGTACCAACTAAGGCTGCTGCTAAAACTCCTTATGAACTTTGGATAGGTAAAAAGCCTAGTCTAAAGCATTTTCACATTTGGGGATGTCCAGCTGAGGCTAGGCCTTATAGGCCATATGAAAAGAAATTGGACTCCAAAACAGTAAGCAGCTACTTTATTGGTTATTCTGAGCGATCAAGGGGCTATAAATTTTATGATCCCACAACTAAGTCAATTTTTGAAACGGGAACTGCAACATTTTTTGAGGATGTTGAGTTTGGGGGGAGAAATAAGGTTAGAGACATTGTCTTTGAGGAAGAAGTTGAGGATACTATTACTTTTGACAATGTACAAGTTCCTATACCTGTCATTGATCAAGAAGTATATCCAGAACCTCAACAAGACAATGTTGAAGAACCTCCCATCCAAAATGAGGTAATCATTCCAGAAGTTCAAACTCAACAACCTCAAGAACAACGACCTCAAGAACCAATACCTTTAAGGAGATCCACGAGAGAAAGGAAAAATGCTATTTCGGATGATTTTATAGTATTTCTCCATGAACATGAGGAAAATAATGGATTGATGGAAGATGATCCAATCAACTTCCGTCAAGCCATGCAGGGTTCAAAATCTCAAAAGTGGATTGATGCCATGAATGATGAGTATAAGTCTATGCAAGACAATAAAGTTTGGGATCTTGTCCCATTACCAGAAGGTGCGAAACCCATTGGTTGCAAATGGATATTTAAAACCAAAAGGGATTCAAATGGTAATGTGGAAAGATATAAGGCTCGTCTTGTAGCTAAAGGCTTTACTCAAAAGGAAGGTATTGACTACAAAGAGACTTTCTCTCCAGTTTCAACGAAAGACTCTTTTAGAACAATCATGGCACTTGTTGCGCACTTTGATCTTGAGTTACATCAAATGGATGTTAAGACGGCGTTTCTAAATGGTGACATTGATGAGACGATTTATATGGTGCAACCAGAAAACTTTGTGTCAGGAGACCCAAAGAATATGGTTTGCAAATTAAAGAAATCCATTTATGGGCTCAAGCAAGCTTCCCGTCAATGGTACCACAAATTTCATCAAGTAATTCTCTCATTTGGTTTCGAGATGAATGCTGTTGATGATTGTGTGTATCACAAGTTCAGTGGGAGTAAGCATATTTTCCTGGTTTTGTATGTTGATGACATACTACTTGCCACTAATGATATAGGCACGTTGCACGAAACCAAGAGATTTCTATCAAGGAACTTTGAGATGAAAGATCTTGGTGACGCCTCTTTTGTATTAGGGATTCAGATATATCGGGATCGCTCTCGAGGTATTCTTGGATTGCCACAAAAGGGCTATATCGATAAAGTACTTAAAAGGTTTGGCATGCAGGACTGTAAATCAGGTGACACCCCTGTCGCTAAGGGAGATAAATTTAGTCTCAAACAATGCCCGCAAAATGACCTTGAAGTTAAGGAAATGCAGAAGATTCCCTATGCATCAGCTGTTGGGAGTCTTATGTATGCTCAAGTTTGTACACGTCCAGATATAGCATTCATTGTTGGAATGCTAGGCAGATATGTAAGCAACCCTGGAATGGATCATTGGATAGCAGCCAAAAGGGTTATGAGATATTTGAAGAAAACAAAGGATTACATGCTCACCTATATCAGATCGGATCAGTTAGAGATCATAGGATACTCCGATTCTGATTTTGCTGGATGCCAAGATAGTAGGAGATCTACATCAGGCTACATTTATCTGTTAGCTGGAGGAGCTATTTCCTGAAGGAGTGCTAAGCAGACACTCATAGCTTCTTCTACTATGGCAGCAGAATTTGTAGCATGCTATGAGGCATCTAATCATGGAATATGGCTGCGAAATTTTGTCACTGGGCTGCGTATTTTGAATGGCATAGAAAGGCCACTAAAGTTATATTGTGACAATAACTCAGCAGTTCTTTATTCTAATAACAACAGGAGTTCATCTAAGTCAAAACACATTGACATCAAGTTCCTGGTTGTGAAGGAAAGAGTACAGAGTGAACAGATTTCCATAGAGCATATTGGGACAAACTCCATGATTGCGGATCCGCTTACTAAGGGATTGACACCCAAAGTCTTTCATGAGCACATTGCTCATATGGGTGTTGTATACCATGAGGATATCAAGTTTTAGTGGGAGTTTGTATTTTCATTGCTTTATGTTTTGGACACATTTGTGTATTTGGATATTGTTCTGTACAGAAATAAAGTTTTCAGTTTATTACACTCTATTATTATGTTCAGTACCGATCTCACTTAAAAAATAAGGTTGGACCAGTTGGAAATAGACATGTTTGGGTCACATAACATGTAATTTTCATGCTACACTCCATGATTGATCTATGTCATTTGGTTATATGGGTGTACGTGACCATTGATGGATTTAGTCACGTTAAATGTGACGAAAATCGCTTTGATCCTACATCGATATGACTGATGGACGAGATTGTTTGAAATACCCGTAATAATAATAATAGCAAAATTTTGAGCTCGTAAAGGTTGTGCACATTTGAAAGGTTACACATATGGCCCAGTGGGAGATTGTTAGAATATTTTAGCAATTTGGGGCCACATGTAACATATTGAAATGTGTGTGCTATTATATAAAGTAAATTAGTCATTAAAGTGATCCACTAAGGATAAAATTTGACTAATGGGTATTGAATTTCGTGGAATTAAAGTGTAGAGACCGGAAGTTTGTTTTAAATTGTTGAGGGGCCGATTTAAAACAAATGAAAGATGATGAATGGTCATTGTCTTATGAATATATGGGTTATGGTCCCCATTTGAGTGTGTTCTTCAAGGTTTCTACATCCCCATCCATAGAAATCAAGATTGAAGTGAAGTTCACAAATCAAATTGGAAGATCGTGATCCTTTCAGGCTAACAATCTAATTATTATGGATTCAGGTATGTTTTATGATTATGTTCATTTTCGGATTTCAATATGGAGATGGATCTTGAGGTTTTATGTGAAAAGGATTTGAATAAAGTATATGATTTAATTATTCCTTTTCAATTTATCTAACACATATATGCACGCCGAATTGATAAGAGTATAATTTTACTTGAAGACTTGATAAAGTCACAATCAAACAGCATAGAAACTCGGGTAGAAACAAAAAAGCAAACATATCATCGTTTCACAACCGGTAATGGAGACTTTACATTCTTAACGCAGTAATTGTTGACAATTTCCAAAAGAGCCCAATCAATGTTAGGGGAAATTGCGATTAAGAAACTATTAAGGGATAAGTAATTGAGACAAAATACTGAATGGAAATATCTAAAAATTACAAAGAGAACATACATTTAAGAAATAATATATCTAGGCACTATTTACATTCACCATATATATATATTCACTTTTTCAAAAAATTATGTTATATTTTTAACCTTATATAAATTTACTTAAATAGGTATATATAAAATTTAATAAAAAATAAAATATATCATTCTAAACTTATCCACTAATATATATCTTCATTAAATTCTTTTTAACATTTTTATAAAATACTAATATTCATAAAATATCATTTTCAACTAAGCCCTTGTTTGTATGCCTTTATTTTCTTTCAAAATAGAGTTTTCTACGGTGCAAAAATATTATAAAAATAAGCTTGCGTCAGACTATTAGATTATCTATCAATTTGCACTGTACAAAACTCTGTAATTCCATACGTGCCCTTGTCTGTCTTCACCTAACCCATTTACAATACCCACCTACCACTTCACATATGTTAATCAAAGTTTCTCTCTTTCATCCGTACTCTACGTTGAAAACAAAAGACGACTAAGACGCCTCGCCAAGCACTTCCATCTTCGGCTGATTTTAGGTGTCAAAGCCTATTCTTCACTTATTATTATTTTCCCTATGTTCTTGCTGGTTTTTGCTTGGGAAAATTGAAGTAAATTTTTAACTAAAATAAGCTCGATTGTCTACAGATTATACACCGACGCACACACCCATCGATTTCGTCGAAATGGACGCCTTCCCCGGTCATGAGTGGACCTTTCCTCACCACATGGTAATGAACACTTTTTTTCTTCACTCTATGGTCATTTCTGGTTTATAAGAATGTCATTGCACATCTGTCGTAATCTCCCCTGGTTTTGTTCCGGCAGAACTATGCCACCGTCACCCCACCTGAACAGCCGGTAGAAGACCATGTGGAGCAGCAGTCGGAGGATCCGGTACGTAGAATGGCTAAATGGGCAGTGAAGGAGCATCAAATTTTCATTGTAGCATGTGAATTGGCTGTAGTGGAAGGCCATCGCCACGGTAAATGCTTCACAAGGGTCGGGTGGGACCGCATTCTATCGCTTTTCAATTGAAAGGAGAACAAGAATTGGACAATCTCCCAACTAAAAAATCACTGGCAGCAAATGCGACTCGATCACAATATGTTGTTTGAACTGCTGCGTTGCACTAGTGTGGAGTATGATCGAATTGTCGGTAATCGTGTGGTGGCCGATGACAAATGGTGGGATCGAAAAATCACGGTAAACACATCTACATTGTCACTATACCGTTTGCCTGTTTTGTTCACTTTGTTGTCTAAACTATTTCTAATGGGATTAAATGTTATGGAGGTTGTGTGTGCTGCCTTGGTTTTCAGTGAATTCATTTTCTTGTTTTCCTTTTCTTAGACCACTGCAAGACAATGCTTTGTATTTGTGTTTGGCAATTGTTTCTGATAGCTACATGAACAATGATATTGGACATATTTTTTGTCGCATGAGAACCCTAAGTACGAGAGGTTTAAGAATAAAGACGTGGGAGAAATTTTCGATCGGTACAGTCGTCTGTTCGATGACACATTCGACTCTAGCAAGTACGCTTTCACCCCGACCAAGTTGTCACGCCGTGGCTTTGGCATGGACGACGATAGCGACGGTGACCAAGTCGCTCATCGTTTGCCAATTCCTCTTGAAAGCAGTTATTCTAGCGACGAAACAGATATGGGCCACTCTAAAGAGTATACATTTCTTCATGTCCCATCTGCACAGCATATACTACGATCTTGTGAGTAAGTCTTAACCGTATGTATAAGATTTGGGATGACAGTCATCTGTTGGTGATGTGACCTTGTACATGAATGGTTGTTAACTAGTTGACCTAAGCTCGCATATTCCCTTAAATTTAAAAAAAAAATGATTCATCTTATACTTTTTTTCGAAGCCTATTGGACTCGAGCAATTAAGTCTGCAGGGTTTCTCAAAACTTGATGTCCTATGGTCAACTGACTTGGAGTCATTGGCCTAAAACTTGTTACAGAGATCATATATAAAGTTTAATGAAGAAGAATCTGTACATAAGATGTGAATAATAAATTTTTTAATAATAAAAAATTAAAATTATTATATATGCTTCACTTCAGGGGGAGAAACGAAAAAAAATTATATAAAAATAAGAGCTATATTGTTCAATAAGTCCTAGTAGGTTCGACATTCATTAATCAAGGAAAATAGTCACTCTGCAATGATGTTTAGCATGTCATTTATCACAAATTTGAGTTTGGAGTCTTGCTCATAGGGAATTAGTAGCATTTTTTCACACGTGAAACACTTATATTTGTTTTACTTCATTTAAGCTTGATTTGAGTATGTGGGAAAGTTTTTCAATTCATTGATTATGTTTTACTTGTGATCAATTGCATTTTTAAGTTAACATATATGTTGGAGTATGTGTCAAGATTTAAAAAAAGTATATTTTGAAATTTCCAAAAATAAGGTGTTATTTTCATCAATAAAGTTCCGCCCGTTTCATGCTGAGCCAAGTTGTTGCTCAAGCGTCCAAAATAGAAACAGCTTCGCTAGCCTATTTGCTCAAGCGGAGCACCTATTGTTTGCTTATTGTTGGACTCTCGCTTGAGCGACGGTGCTAACCTTGAAATCCCAATTTACGTTTTTTGGGAACCCTACATATCCTATACTACCCGTAAACCTAAATACTATAAATACCCAAGCCTCAGTTCGTGAAGAGACAGAGTTGAATATTATTTTATTTGAGAGATTGCTTTTATCACATCCTACATTTTATTCAATCTCCTTTGATTCAACCAAAGTTATTGAAAACGTCAAATTGATATAATAAAAACATTAAAATCCAACTTCCGCATAATCTGTTAGAGTTTTGAAGATCAAGGAAGGTGGCTAGAGTTCCGGTTGAAGGAGAACAAGATTTCTCGATTGATCTACTGGAGATAAAAGATTCCATAAGGTCGGGAGCTGGAACGGGAGCGCGCAGTCTAGGAGGGCCGTGGTGATTACAAACAGGAGGTCAGAAAGTACTAATGTTTAGTCGGTCTGAACATTCTGTAAGTCTTTATCATTTATAGTGGATAGTGGATACTACTGGCTTGGACTCAGAGTTTTCATCCCTCAAGGGATTTTCCCCGTCTACAATTTCGTGGTGTTGTTTACTTTCATGCAATATATATGATAGTATTGCATGTGAATTCATCTGGATAAAATTAATAATTGTAATTTACTACTGTTATTAATTAACATTTTAAAATTCCGCATACAAGCACCTATTTACCCTCCTTTAGGTGTAAGTTGGGTCAAACTCATTACTTTCATATTTATTAAAAGCCAAATGACAATAAAGTTACAATTGAGAGTTTAAATACTAAAAATCTAAGAAGACTAGATTAATTTTATTACATTATTCTCCTTGTTGTTTATTGTATAGGGTTTGCAATTAAGGGCTCAATTCATAACCCTAATCTAGAAGTCTAATTTTCAAACCAAAATTGATAGCTACAAGAAAAAAAAAAAAAAAAAATCTTGACCGGACAAGTAACATTGTGCCCCGGGAGAATGGAAGAGATTTCAAGTTTAACCTAAGTGCGATCAAACTCGGATTTTTACCAAATTAAAATATGGATTTGATTTATTGTATTATTTCTTCAATTCAAGTTTTTATACGAAATGCAAACCCTAATCCTATTTGGAATAGGAAATCTATACATCTTTTTCTCGTATCATTTCCTAACTAAATAAGGACACCTAATTGAAATATGGATTTGATTTATTGTATTATTTCTTCAATTCAAGTTTTTATACGAAATGCAAACCCTAATCCTATTTGGAATAGGAAATCTATACATCTTTTTCTCGTATCATTTCCTAACTAAATAAGGACACCTAATTGATACAAACAGGTACAACAGCAAAGCGAGAATTACACCAATAAATTTAAAAACCCATTGATTCTATGAATATTGGGAATTTGGTAATTAAAAATTCGTTTATTCTCATGAAAACAAAAATTTGATATTGTTATGAGAAGAATCAAATTGGTTGCTAAAATCTACATTCGGGTCGCTAAATCACTAAACGTAAATACTGACCAAACAATCGTGGTCACAGGATGGTCACTAATTCACTGTCGGTGAAGGACATTAGTGACCAAGTCACTATGGTCGCTATAAGCTTCAACAGTGAATATGGCTTAAGTCTGCTTAATTTCATTTTGTAGCACTATATTGATGGATGTAGAGGAACTCAAGAAGAAAGATACGAAAAGAATCAAAATGGAAGAAAGCGAAAGTTCAAGAATTAAAGTGCAAATAGTTGAAAGATAACCCGAAGCACGAATCGAGAATGTAAACAATTTGTGTAGTAATTTTATGAGCACAAAGGATGTTAGAAGAAGAATAATAAAGAAAAGAAGTCAAAATGGGATAAAACAACACTCAAGGACCAAATTGACACAAGTAGAAGTTTTGATCTTCCATGCGGCCACACGGTACAATTAACCATGCGGTCGTACACATGCTAACAGGGAAGAAAGGGCCATTTTCGGTTTAACCATGTGGTTGCATGGATTATAATCATGCGGTTGTATGGTTGTTTTCCGACTCGAAAATTCTGATTTCCTTTTTCTGTTCAAACACTTTAGGAAACTAATCTTGGAAGGAATATAAAAGCCGAGAGTCATTAAATATGAGGGGGAAGCATTCCAAGAAGGAGAAAAATCTTAGAACACGTGTTGAAGGAGATCTTGAGGCAAAACTATAAGGATAAACGCAATATTTAGGGTTTTCAAGTAGAATATTGATCGGATGATGTCGTTTCTTCAATTATCGGTGTATTTTATTATTTTCTTCATGTTAGGCTAAATATATTTGTAATAGGAAAACGATGAACCACGTGATGTCTAGTTTTACAATTTTGAAGTTAAAACACGTTGTTTGAATTTGAATAATTTATATGCTATTATTTTTCTCCACAATTATGTGCTCAAATGATTATGTGAATCTGGTGGCATATTTCATACATTCGAGAGAAGAGAAATAGACTCGATAATGTATAAATCATCGTAGGGTCCGATAGGGATTAGAGATATACCGTTATGCTTTACGAGAATATCTAAATATTTACAAAAAATCACGCATTCTTGTATATTTGCATTCATCATAGGGATATAGTCGGGTCTATATGAGAGTATGTTCAACATTACTTGAGAGAGATTGCTGGGTAGAAAAGGAACATTGACTCTTCAAAACATCAAGTGTGTTGCCAATCTGTAAAATTGGGATTAAAAGAGGTCATTGCATAGGGATTCGTGATCCTAGTTGACCCTTTCGTTATTTAAATTTAACAACTCATTTTCAAGCATTGTTTTAGCATTATAGTTCAATTAGTTCACTTATAATCACATTCGTAAATTAGTTTAGTCATAATTTTCAGTACTACATAAATGCACTATTTTCTTGTTTTGGCTCAGGTTAGGGCAGTAAAATTAAACTAAATCAATCCATGTGGGAACGATATTTAAAACTCTAAATTTCACTTTATTACTTGTTGCGAACCGTACACTTGCAGCAATTTTTATTCGAAATATATTTTCGTGAACAAACATTATGTGACCATACATATCTCTTGAAGTGGTCGCTATGTATATAACATTAAGGATTAAGCAACCACCTTAAAATTGGTAGCTAAAGCTCACCTTTCATAAACTAACATTTGGCCGGTAAATTTATAACAATACATCATAGATCTAGCTACCAATTAATCCTTGGTCGTAGAAGGTAAACCTACAATGAACAAGACATGATCGCTAAATGCGTAGATCTAGCTAAGAAGTAAGAAGCATTGGTCGAAGAAGGTTTCCCTTTATGTTGATGTAGTCGTCAGCAACAATGAATTAGTCTATGGATGTCAACAAATTCTTTTTTTATCATTTAGCAACCAAATTTTATTTAATAAACAACCAAATGACAATAACGCTACATGAAAGTTTAAATACTAAAAATCTAGGAAGAAAACCCTATTCTCGCAAAAGACATAAATACCCCAACAAATTAAAATTTAAGTACTTCAAAAAATAAAACAAATGATCAAAATAAAATAAAACCGACCTGATTCATTTTATTGCATTATTCTCATTGGATTAATCAGCTTGATCAACCCTATTGCATCATTCTCCACGGGTTGAAGAAGATTCACCCTTAATTCTGGAACCGTGTATTCATCCGATGCCGCGTAAAGAAAATATTCCAGTTGATGACATATTCACCTATTAATATTTATGTGCTTCTTCAAAATTAAGTCCACTGTCTTCAATTTGATTTGTGTAGTCCACCACTTCCTTTATTTTCGAAATAATATGCTCCTCCTCGTTGCTCCACTCCACTCCACTCTTTATCCCAACAACTGGATTATTTAGTCCATTTACTACATCACCAGCATCAATTACAAATCCAAACCCAGTAGTAGCTTCAATTAAAAATGCTGTTAGAAATTTGAGGAGGTGATATGGCGCGATTTGAAGTATGAATTGCACAATAATCAAGAAGAACAAGATTTAAAATAAAAAAAAATGCAAGAAAATGAATTAGCAGAGGAACCGAATACTTTATTGACAACCAGTGGAGAGAGAAATTACAACTTCTGCAACTTAAGGTCTATTAAACTGAATGAAGAGCCTAGTATTTATAGGAGAACCGTCCAAAACTCTGAAATAGGGAAACTAGGTCAAAAATCGTGTAAATTCGAAAAATAAGAAAAAAGATTTCGCTTGAGCGACAGTTTCCCTGTTCCAATTTTGTTCCTCTCACTCGAGCGTGAGTCGAGCGAACGCCAGTGCCGTCAATCCGTCTTTTTTTTTTTTGCTTCTTCGACCCTATTTTGATATCTTCAAGTTCAATACTCCACAACGCGAAACCCTAAATCCAATTTGGACCAGATTTGAGTCACAAAATCCAACAAATGCAAACCCAATACTAACCATTGTCTAGACCACATTTGCTGCAACTATAATCTTTCCCCACTTGGTGCTCAGACATTTTCACAATTTTGTTTTACTAAAAAGTTCTATTGACTGATCCAGACCACGACTTGAGGAGCAGATTTTGAAAAAATGAAAGGTAATATACGGTCTTACCATTTAAACTCGGCGCTATACTAGGAACTGCTATTTGTTCTCTTTCAAGAAAAATATCACCTGATCTTCCGCCATTAAATAACTAAGTTAATTGCAAGGTTTGAGGCTCCAATGTTAGAATATTTTAGCAATTTGGGGCCACATGTAACATATTGAAATGTGTGTGCTATTATATAAAGTAAATTAGTCATTAAAGTGATCCACTAAGGATAAAATTTGACTAATGGGTATTGAATTTCGTGGAATTAAAGTGTAGAGACCGGAAGTTTGTTTTAAATTGTTGAGGGGCCGATTTAAAACAAATGAAAGATGATGAATGGTCATTGTCTTATGAATATATGGGTTATGGTCCCCATTTGAGTGTGTTCTTCAAGGTTTCTACATCCCCATCCATAGAAATCAAGATTGAAGTGAAGTTCACAAATCAAATTGGAAGATCGTGATCCTTTCAGGCTAACAATCTAATTATTATGGATTCAGGTATGTTTTATGATTATGTTCATTTTCGGATTTCAATATGGAGATGGATCTTGAGGTTTTATGTGAAAAGGATTTGAATAAAGTATATGATTTGATTATTCCTTTTCAATTTTTCTAACAAGTGGTATCAGAGCCATCCATAATTGAAATCATGAGAAATGGAATTTTAAGATTCTGAATTCGATGAATTATTGGATTATTATGTTGTGCATAAAGTATTATAGCATGTTATTAAGGTTTTAATCATGTTATAATATTGTTATTTGATTTTTCATGTTATATTATCAAATTCTTTCATATTATGCTTTGGATTTAGAATTTGAGCATGTTATAATATGAATTTTGTATATTATTACATGGATATAGCATGATTTATAAGGATCTATAATTTTCTTGAAAATCCGGATTTTTGGGAGATTTGGGAAGAAATTTCAGTTTAAAAAAAAAAAATTTTTTTTTGGGCAGCCGCCGGTTGCTGTTACAGCAGCCGGACGGCTGCTGGAGCAGCAGCAGCCGGCGGGCTGCTGTGCTACTGTTGCAGCAGCCGGACGGCTGCTGCAACAGCAGCCCCGCCGGGGCTGCTGGCTGCTGTTGCAGCAGCCCGCGCTGCTGCAACAGCAGCCGTTGCAGCAGCCCGTGGCTGCTGCAACAGGCAGCCACGCCGGCTGCTGTTGTGGCAGCCGGCGAGGCTCCGGCCGGCGCCCATTCGTGGCGCCGGTGAAGGTAAATTAATTCTCCAATAAAGTTTTCGGTTATGGGACATTAAGGGGCATTAATTTGGGAATTAATTTGAAGGTTTCATAAGTTATGGAAGATTTGGGGGCGGGGGCATGGGTTGTAAATTAAAATTCTTAAAGCCCCTGCTTGCAAATTAAAATTAGGGTTAATATTTATAAATCAGTCCCTAAAGTTTAAAGTTAATCCTAATTGGGCCTTAAGGTTATGGGTTTTAATAATTCAGCCCCTGAAGTTCTGAAATTAATTAATTTGGGTCATTTAAGTTCTGAATTTAATTATTAAGTCCCTGAATGTTCATAATTGGTTTAGTTTGGTCCCTAAAGTTCCTCATAATTGATTTTTAAATCCTAAACTTTCCAATTATTAACATTTAGCCCCTAAAGTTTTAAATTATTGATTTTTGGGTCTCTAAAGCTTTCAATAATTAATTTTTGACCCATAAAGTTTTGAATTAATTAATTTCGACCCCTAAAGTATTGAATTATTAACCCTTAGGCCCTTAAAGTTTCATAATGAATAAAATTAAGCATTCTACTTTTCAAATTATGGTATAAAGGACTCAATTAATTTTATAATATTCAAAAGTGAATTGATTGAAGCAATATGTTGCCAAAGCAACCTCTTTTGTGAAAATTAATTAACTTAGAATATTAGAAGGAATTCGTGTGTATGATTGTTCATGCGGATATTGACCGGCCCAAAGGAAGGTTAATATTTGGCCGAATTTGATACACACTTGTGGTGATAAACATGTGACAATTATAAGGTTTCCATGTGAATAATAAATCAATCCAAAGATGGGTTTATTATTTGACAGGATTTATTGTCAATGTTTGATCACTACACCAAGAGTACCACTTACAGTTAATATTACTGTCCAAAGACTTGATATTAATGATGTGCTAGGTATCTTGAGATGGGATTTACCATGATTTGATTAATTGATTGTTGAATCTTAATATTGATGTGAGCATAATTCTTCCATTTTCTCTCTACAGCTAATTCATCTGCTACTACCATATCTGCTAATATCAACTCTATTCCCAAGCTCAATGGGACAAACTTCAAGGATTGGAAAGAGAGCGTATTAATTGTTCTCGGCTGCATGGATCTAGACCTTGCGCTCCGGATTGAGCAACCCACTCATCTGACGGATGAAAGTTCACCTGATGAAAAGTGGAACTTTGAAAAGTGGGAATGCTCTAATCGCATGATTCTGATGATCATTAAGCGCAGCATTCCGGAAGCCTTTCGAGGCGCAATATCTGAAGAAGTGACTAATGCTAAGGATTTCCTTACCGAAATTGAGAAACGTTTTGCGAAAAACGATAAGGCTGAAACAAGCACGCTTTTGCAAAGCTTGATTTCAATAAAGTATAAAGGTAAAGGAAACATAAGGGAGTACATCATGGAGATGTCTCACATTGCTTCAAAGCTAAAGGCACTAAAGCTCGAGCTGTCTGATGACTTGCTCGTACATTTGATATTGATATCGCTTCCTACACAGTTCAGTCAATTTAAGGTCAGTTATAACTGCCAAAAGGAGAAATGGTCTCTAAATGAGCTCATTTCATATTGTGTGCAAGAGGAAGAAAGGTTGAAGCAAGATAGAACTGAAAATGTTCACTTGGCAAGCACTTCTAAGGATAAGGGCAAGAAAAGAAAGATGGAATTTCAAGCTGCTCCTAAGGGTCCCGTACATAAGAAACATCAAGAGGACAACAAAGAGGGATGTTTCTTTTGCAAAAGTACTGGACATGTGAAGAAGAATTGTACCAAATATCTCGCATGGCGTGCAAAGAAAGGTACAAATCTTACTTTGGTCTGTTCTGAGGTTAATTTAGCTTCAGTACCAAGAAATACTTGGTGGTTAGATTCTGGTGCTACTACTCATATAAGTATTTCTATGCAGGGATGCCTGAGCTACCGAAAGCCAAATGATGGTGAAAGATACATCTATGTTGGTGATGGCAAGTCGGTGGAAGTTGATGCAATAGGCATTTTTAGGTTATTGTTGGGAACTGGTCATTATTTAGATTTGAAAGACACTAAAGTTGTACCGTCTTTTAGACGGAATTTGGTTTCTGTTTCTTTGTTGGACAAATTTGGTTATTGTTGTTCATTTGGAAACAATCAGTTTAGTCTTTCTTTAAATTCTAATATTATTGGTACTGGTTTATTATCTACATTTGATAACCTATACTTGCTTGATACTGTTACATCATATAATGAAAACCTGCATGTGGAAACACGTGGTACTAAACGCAAATTAAATAAAGAAAATTCAGCAAAATTATGGCACAAGCGCTTAGGTCACATCTCTAAATCTAGAGTTGAACGGCTTGTGTCAGATGGTATTTTGGACTCCCTTGACTTCACAGATTTTGATGTATGTATAGAATGTATCAAGGGAAAACAGACCAAAACAAAAGGATTAGGTGCTAACAGAACTTCGGATGTCTTAGAATTGATACACACAGATATTTGTGGTCCATTCCCTACGGCTTCTTGGAATGGTCAACAATATTTTATATCATTCATAGACGATTACTCACGTTTTGGGTACCTATATCTTATTCATGAAAAGTCTGAGTCGCTGGACATGTTCAAAGTGTTTAAAACTGAGGTTGAGAACCAACTCAACAAAAGGATAAAAAGCGTTAGGTCTGACCGTGGTGGTGAGTACTACGGAGTAATGACAGAAATGACGGTTCAGGTGAACAATGTCCAGGACCATTTGCTAAATACCTAGAGGAATGTGGAATCGTCCCACAATACACCATGCCAGGGACGCCTAGCATGAATGGTGTAGCTGAAAGACGAAACAGAACTCTTAAGGATATGGTAAGGAGTATGATTAGTCATTCTACTTTACCAAAATCACTCTGGGGAGAAGCATTAAAGACTGCAGCTTATATTCTGAACAGAGTACCAACTAAGGCTGCTGCTAAAACTCCTTATGAACTTTGGATAGGTAAAAAGCCTAGTCTAAAGCATTTTCACATTTGGGGATGTCCAGCTGAGGCTAGGCCTTATAGGCCATATGAAAAGAAATTGGACTCCAAAACAGTAAGCAGCTACTTTATTGGTTATTCTGAGCGATCAAGGGGCTATAAATTTTATGATCCCACAACTAAGTCAATTTTTGAAACGGGAACTGCAACATTTTTTGAGGATGTTGAGTTTGGGGGGAGAAATAAGGTTAGAGACATTGTCTTTGAGGAAGAAGTTGAGGATACTATTACTTTTGACAATGTACAAGTTCCTATACCTGTCATTAATCAAGAAGTATATCCAGAACCTCAACAAGACAATGTTGAAGAACTTTCCATCCAAAATGAGGTAATCATTCCAGAAGTTCAAACTCAACAACCGCAAGAACAACGACCTCAAGAACCAATACCTTTAAGGAGATCCACGAGAGAAAGGAAAAATGCTATTTCGGATGATTTTATAGTATTTCTCCATGAACATGAGGAAAATAATGGATTGATGGAAGATGATCCAATCAACTTTCGTCAAGCCATGCAGGGTTCAAAATCTCAAAAGTGGATTGATGCCATGAATGATGAGTATAAGTCTATGCAAGACAATAAAGTTTGGGATCTTGTCCCATTACCAGAAGGTGCGAAACCCATTGGTTGCAAATGGATATTTAAAACCAAAAGGGATTCAAATGGTAATGTGGAAAGATATAAGGCTCGTCTTGTAGCTAAAGGCTTTACTCAAAAGGAAGGTATTGACTACAAAGAGACTTTCTCTCCAGTTTCAACGAAAGACTCTTTTAGAACAATCATGGCACTTGTTGCGCACTTTGATCTTGAGTTACATCAAATGGATGTTAAGACGGCGTTTCTAAATGGTGACATTGATGAGACGATTTATATGGTGCAACCAGAAAACTTTGTGTCAGGAGACCCAAAGAATATGGTTTGCAAATTAAAGAAATCCATTTATGGGCTCAAGCAAGCTTCCCGTCAATGGTACCACAAATTTCATCAAGTAATTCTCTCATTTGGTTTCGAGATGAATGCTGTTGATGATTGTGTGTATCACAAGTTCAGTGGGAGTAAGCATATTTTCCTGGTTTTGTATGTTGATGACATACTACTTGCCACTAATGATATAGGCACGTTGCACGAAACCAAGAGATTTCTATCAAGGAACTTTGAGATGAAAGATCTTGGTGACGCCTCTTTTGTATTAGGGATTCAGATATATCGGGATCGCTCTCGAGGTATTCTTGGATTGCCACAAAAGGGCTATATCGATAAAGTACTTAAAAGGTTTGGCATGCAGGACTGTAAATCAGGTGACACCCCTGTCGCTAAGGGAGATAAATTTAGTCTCAAACAATGCCCGCAAAATGACCTTGAAGTTAAGGAAATGCAGAAGATTCCCTATGCATCAGCTGTTGGGAGTCTTATGTATGCTCAAGTTTGTACACGTCCAGATATAGCATTCATTGTTGGAATGCTAGGCAGATATGTAAGCAACCCTGGAATGGATCATTGGATAGCAGCCAAAAGGGTTATGAGATATTTGAAGAGAACAAAGGATTACATGCTCACCTATATCAGATCGGATCAGTTAGAGATCATAGGATACTCCGATTCTGATTTTGCTGGATGCCAAGACAGTAGGAGATCTACATCAGGCTACATTTATCTGTTAGCTGGAGGAGCTATTTCCTGGAGGAGTGCTAAGCAGACACTCATAGCTTCTTCTACTATGGCAGCAGAATTTGTAGCATGCTATGAGGCATCTAATCATGGAATATGGCTGCGAAATTTTGTCACTGGGCTGCGTATTCTGAATGGCATAGAAAGACCACTGAAGTTATATTGTGACAATAACTCAGCAGTTCTATATTCTAATAACAACATGAGTTCATCTAAGTCAAAACACATTGACATCAAGTTCCTGGTTGTGAAGGAAAGAGTACAGAGTGGACAGATTTCCATAGAGCATATTGGGACAAACTCCATGATTGCGGATCCGCTTACTAAGGGATTGACACCCAAGGTCTTTCATGAGCACATTGCTCATATGGTGTTGTATATCATGAGGATATCAAGTTTTAGTGGGAGTTTGTATTTTCATTGCTTTATGGTTTGGACACATTTGTGTATTTGGATATTGTTCTGTACAGAAATAAAGTTTTCAGTTTATTACACTCTGTTATTATGTTCAGTACCGATCTCACTTAAGAAATAAGGTTGGACCAGTTGGAAATAGACATGTTTGGGTCACATAACATGTAATTTTCATGCTACACTCCATGATTGATCTATGTCATTTGGTTATATGGGTGTACGTGACCATTGATGGATTTAGTCACGTTAAATGTGACGAAAATCGCTTTGATCCTACATCGATATGACTGATGGACGAGATTGTTTGAAATACCCGTAATAATAATAATAGCAAAATTTTGAGCTCGTAAAGGTTGTGCACATTTGAAAGGTTACACATATGGCCCAGTGGGAGATTGTTAGAATATTTTAGCAATTTGGGGCCACATGTAACATATTGAAATGTGTGTGCTATTATATAAAGTAAATTAGTCATTAAAGTGATCCACTAAGGATAAAATTTGACTAATGGGTATTGAATTTCGTGGAATTAAAGTGTAGAGACCGGAAGTTTGTTTTAAATTGTTGAGGGGCCGATTTAAAACAAATGAAAGATGATGAATGGTCATTGTCTTATGAATATATGGGTTATGGTCCCCATTTGAGTGTGTTCTTCAAGGTTTCTACATCCCCATCCATAGAAATCAAGATTGAAGTGAAGTTCACAAATCAAATTGGAAGATCGTGATCCTTTCAGGCTAACAATCTAATTATTATGGATTCAGGTATGTTTTATGATTATGTTCATTTTCGGATTTCAATATGGAGATGGATCTTGAGGTTTTATGTGAAAAGGATTTGAATAAAGTATATGATTTGATTATTCCTTTTCAATTTTTCTAACATAAAGTTCTATATTGAATACAGATATGCCACTATCATGCAAAGTATAGTGAAGTTTCTTGTGATTTAATGTATTTTTACATGTTTGCATCTTCTATAGAAGTGTAGTAGAGTAATATATGAGGATATGTTTAATTCTACACGAGAAATTATTGAATAAAATATGAATATTAGTTTTTAAATCTAGATAAGTATTGTCAAATAATGGAATTGATATTAAAATGAAAGGATATAGGAGGAAGTACTTTCAATTCATTAAGTTTCGTGTCTGCTTTCCATTAGTTAGATCATCCAGATTAGTTATAGATTATAATTTGTTATTTCGTCATTAATATGTTTGCTCGCGACAATTGTGAACTCTCGGGAGAATCGATGACTGCATCAAAGATGCAGTGGTAGTGCATTTGAGAATTCTTAATTGGCTAGTTGTAAATATGCCGAGGGCTATGAAACAAAGGATTCAAATATTGCCATTCAATCAAAGTTAGGTTTAGTTGGAAACTATTTTGTATACTTCATTTTTTAGGAACGATATTTCGAAATTTAGGTCCACTTTATTAATTGTTTATGCTACATCGATTTGCGAAATTTCAGGGCAACAATATGCAATAACAACTAAGTAACCTTTTATGGTTATTAGCGGATCTCAAGTCAGACATATATTATTATAATTATTTAAATCACTTATTATTCATGTGTTTTTATCGTATAAATTAATAGCATCCGAATGAAAAGTATTTCTAAAATAGGATTGTACCAAGGTTACAGATATTTTTATTTAGGGTCCGTCTGATTGCAAATGTGGAATTTGAATGGAAAGAAAATGAATTACAAGGAATTGAATTATTTAGAATTTGTTTTACTGAGAATTGTAATTAATTATGTTTGATTTGTATAATTTTCCACCTGAAAAATATTGAAAATTTGGTGTCCGTTTGATTTCGTTTTTCATGGAAATTGTCCATTAAAGTAATATTTTTTTTTTACCATTGGGTTTAAAATTTGTTCTAATTGCCAAAAAAAAAAATTACCATATCGAATACTACTCGTTTGGCTTTATTTTGCATGGAAATTATCAATAAAAGTGATAATTTTTTTTATCATTGTGTCGAGAATTTTTTTCAATTGCAAAAAAAAAAAAAGCTGAAAAATTTCCACAAAGCCAAGGAAAATGTGAGCATGTGAGCCAAACTAAGAAAACGAATTCCACATAAAAAAAAAAAAAATGTATCAAACAAGACAAAAATGAAAGTTGAAATTTGTTTTTCATTTTCCATGAAAAATAATGGCCAATCAAACATGGCATTAGAGTTGGTCATGTAAAAGCTTTCCTCTACGTTAAATGGAAACTCACCACTAGCTAGAGTATATCCTCAATACTTTCGCTCATGTTCTCTTGTGAATGGACATAATTATTAAGACATGTATTAGGAGCCTGTTTGGTAGAGATTAAAATCGGATTAAAATTGAAAAACTAGCCGTTATTGTTGACTTTTATTAGACGAGTGAGACCCAACAACGGTCATATTTTCAATTTTAATTGGATTTTAATTGTTACCAAACAGTCCCTAAAACTTGTACTGGAAGGACCAGACTAAAGTTGGGTCTGATTACTTTCCAAACCTCCGTTTTGATTGTGCATTTTTTATAAAGTCTATCTAATTGTGCCGATAGCCTTTTATCAAGATAATATTTTTTTTTGAGTGTATATATCGTGTTTTGTGTTCTAACCATCATCTACTATTACACTGTGACCACTATTTGAAGTGCTCTCAGCTCTCAGACTTTGTTATCATCTTTTCAACACCATTCAAATCGAATTGAATTCGTACTCTCATAGTCATAACTCAAATCAACAAGAATTGAAACATCATTTAATCACACGATCTAATGACGAAGTAGTTTCTAGAATGTTGGAAGCACCAAAGAATTGATTAAACTCACCAATTTTTAACAATATGTTTCCAAAAAAAAAAATATATATATATATGTTCTCGAATAATATGATTAATTCAACTGAAAATCCATTTAATATCTTTTATTACAAATTTAATTCGGCAACAGAATCTGCCAATGCAAGACACTTTTCACCTTGCGTGGATCCTATTTTTCATCTTTTGTGATTTCAATAGGCATCACACCCTCGTCTTAGAGGACTTGTTTGAACTCTAAACTTTGTTCGCTTTGTAAACGACGGTTGGGCTCCTTTGCCTTCGCTTCTTTTGTACACATGGCGGCTAGTGGAGCAGTCTCGACTATTTCGCCCATTTGACCAATGGTCTTAAAAAAATAATTTGGCCCACGAGCCAATTCGTTTCTCAGCTTATGAAATATACTGATTCAGTTCATGATTTATTTCATAGAAAGTTCGAGCTGTCTATAAACGGATCGAACTGAACCTACGAGTGGTGGCCCGTTCAGCGAAGTGTAGAAAGTGCCCAATGATATTGGGTGGAGTTGGGCTGTGTTTGGCTTTATTGAAGACAAAGTTCCTAGTCTTCTAGATTATTACACTAGATATACTAGGCTAGATTTCAGAATATATTTATATATATATGGATGTGAGAAAATGCTGGATGCAGCTGATGTAGTGTATATTAATATTCTTGGAGGACAAGTGTATTTGAGTTTTGCCACGTAGTAACCAAGTGTCACGCAAAGCACCATCACTGTCCATCTTTCATCTTGTATAAAAGAGGTCATATAAAGATAGAGATGAAAAGCAAACAAGAAGAAACTAAGAAATGGCGGAAGTAAGAGCAAGAGGAGTTGTCTGTGACGATATATGTGGCTGTCCTTCTCCGTGCCCGGGTGGCACCGCATGCAGGTTAAGCACAAAAAATACACAGTTCCAGTTAACTATTTCTGGGTATCTCAACAAATACTGATAGATATAGAATTAAAAAATGTATGCAGGTGTGTATCAGCTGAAGATGTTGCAAGCATGGAGCACAAGCGGTGCTCCTGTGGCGAGCACTGTAGCTGCAATCCCTGCACATGTTCGAAAAGTGAGGTCGCCGCGACGGGCAGGGGTTTCTGTAAGTGCGCTCCCGGTTGCACTTGTACCACCTGCGCCGCTTAAGTAGTAGGGGTTATAAATATGTAGCTATATGCACTCTCCGTTTGTATGTATGCAACTATGCAAGTAATGTTGTTCTACTACGATCTAGTTAGAAAGCTAGGTAACTGATTTGTTGTCTGCTCTCTCAATAATCTAGTACGTACTACTACAAGTAGCTTTGTGTAATAAGAGTAAAGAGGCTTTTTCTTTCAATGTTCATATAGTGAAGCAATTGGCTTCTGAATCTTCATGTAGGACTTGTCTTTTTTTATCTGATTCCAGACCAGAAAAAATTAAATCTTTAGCCCTGGTTATGAAAGCTACATTTTTTATTACACGCTTTTTCAATGGGTAAATTCACAATTTTTTAAGATTTCTATCAAAATTTACTAAAATTTCGCAACTTTTCGTTCCTCAATCTTTATTGATATTGGAATCTGAGCTTCATCTCATTAAGAGGATTACGTAAAACGTAATTTTATCTTTTCAACAAGAGACTCTTCGAAGTTGTAGTCCAAGTTTAGCACTTGAACCCTCTTTTGTGGACTTCGGTTCTTAGCAATTAAGCTGTTGGGTTATTGATTTAGTGGACAATTAATAATGTTGTGGAAGCTCTTTGAAATCGGTGATTTTTTGGGGTTCACTTTACAAATCCTAACCTCATCGAACACCTCAAATTGACGGCTCAAGTCAATGTATTCACAAAGGACACAAATAAGATGGTGATTTGCATCACATGAGAAATTATTATGTCCTAACTTCAATCAACTTTGGATATAAACACTTTTAATATAATTGATGCATAATTATGACAAGATCTATTATTTGATTGAATTATTATTCTAATAAATTAAATAATATAATTTGTAGATTCAAGTCATGATGATTTGTTAATCACAAGGAGTTGTAATTATGAGATACAAATTACATATGATTGAATCTTAAATCGGTCGTGGACGTATGTAATAACGAGATACAGATATCGTTATTACGGATATACCATCACATGTGACATTTCTTACTTGTGAAGTAAATAGCTGATATCACAAGTTGAATTGTGGTGACATTTGAATGAACACGTGGATATTTTTGTTCTAGAACAAAACATGGAGACCCGCTTGGAGATTCCACATGAATAACTATTTGAGTGTCAGTGGTTAATCTCTAACGTTCGATAGTGGAATTTGTCTTTTGTCTTGAGGTCATCATAGCGCCTTATATGAGGACAGTCATACTTTGGTGATGTTGGAATCATTCGGGTATGTCAAGGGTCGATAATACGGCATCATTCGGGTATGTCAAAAATTATATGAATGTTGTGAATGATCAATAGAGGATTCATCACTCTTAGATGGTAAGATTATAATCTAACTTTTATCCAATTAAGTTGATAACGAAATTCTTGGCCAAGATGAACTCATAAGTCGAAAATGAGTTTTCGACTTACATTAACTTAATAGTGAGATAAAAGATATGATCGATACACATATCCATATCTTATAATTGATTGAATCATAATAACGAAATGATTATAGTTCTACAAAAAGCGAACATGTTTAGTTTTGTCATACTGCATGACATTTTTTGTCACATATATTGTCCTGACACATTGCTAGATGTCAACGTGGAACGACAGTGTGAATTAGTGATAAATTAAAAGGGGGTGTTTTAATTTATCGATTTTGATTAAATCAAAATAATAATTCACGTAGTTAGATATCGTGATTGTGAACCTAATGGATCATACATAAAAGAGAACCAGAAGAATAAGATTTACAATTTAATTAATTGACAAGTGTTAGATAATTAATTAATTAAGTTGCTTATTAATAGCCCTGAATTAATTAATTGGATTAATTAAATGTTGGACTAGGTTAATTTTAAGAGACGACCCAAGCCCACTTGGACTTATGTTATTAGGCTGCTAGGGTTTGAAAAACTGAGAGAAAAAAAATTAATATTCTTGCTAGCACGAGAAAAGAAAATCCTAGTCGTCATTCTTGTTCTCTGTGTGGATCACCATTGATATAATTTCTTGTTCTCTGTGTGGATCACCATTGAAAATTGGACAATTGGACAGTGTGAATTACATATCGTGATCATTCGAGTTCGAGAATCAGCAAAGGAGTTTGTAGAATTCATCAAAGATATAATTTCTATCACAGTTTCTATCTAAACACAAAGCAGATCCTTGGTGGGAATTGAAATTGTTTTCATTTTTTGCTGCGCATGATTAAGTAGATTCCCAACGGTAGTATGAGATGCTACTTTGTGTTTGTTAGAAATTATTTTGCATCATGTAACAATCAAAAGTTAATTGTTATTTTTTTTTTCTTGTTTCTAGCAATTTTGAAAAATTGTTTTTCTTCTTAAAATTCTGTTTTGAGAATTAAAAAAAAAAAAAAAAAAGATCAGGACACAAGTGGGTTAGCGGCACGATGGCACCAACATTGCCGTCGACGGAGGTAGCAGGGCGAAGCAGCGAGCGACGACAGGCGCCTGTACTTACTACTAAGCTGCAGCACACCGTGTGCTGCAGACCCCGGGGTGTCACCGATGCAACACTCGCCATTTTAGGCGCCGCTACTTGTCGCGATATGCGCCTCCCCTAAGCCCAAGGTGAGAAGAAGGGAACATTCTAGGGCTTTTCAGACGAGTGGAAGGATTGGAGGCAGGTGCCTGTGTTGCAATTTATGAAATTGTAAGCCCCAATCTGCAATTTTATCTCTGGGGTCAATTTGCAAATTTTAAAAAGGGCTTGCCATGCAATTAATATAATTTAAGGGCCTGTTAGTAATTTTAAAATTAGAGTCTTATTGCAAATTTCAAAATTGTTTTGAATTTAAATATTAAAATAGTTTTAGATTTGATTTTCAAATGGGTTTGACCTAAAATTTTAATTTTGACCCATTTAAAATTTTATTTAAAAATGACGACTTTTATATTTTCGTTAAAATTGGATTTTTAACTTAAATATTGAACTTTGACCCTAAATTGAATTTTATTTAAGAATTGTATCCTAAATTAAAATATTAATTTAATTGAAATTAGAATTGGACTTTAACTTGATATTTAATTTTATTAAATTATCGCATCCTAATATATTCTTGAAATTAGAGTTGGACTCTAATTTGACATTTAATTGAAATTTGATTTTAATTAAATTGTCTTGCCTAAAAAATTTCTTGGAACTAGAGTTGGACTCTAATTTAATATTTAATTGAAATTTGATTTTAATTAAATGAGCCCGCTAATTAAATTAATTGTTTAATTGTTTCGGTCTATTTGTCTAAATTAGTTTAGACGACCTTAATTGTTAGAAACTTGAAACTTGAAACTTGTTTGCATATAATATTAGATATTATATAGGAAAGTATTTATATGATGAATATTATTAGTGCATGATTATGGACTCGACCATGTTGATGTGTTGAATGGCTAGTTTTATTCTTGTTGTTTTATGAGCTTGCGAGCTCTTATTTAATTTGAAGATGTGAGTCCGTTGTAATTTTATGGGTCTGTGTGTCCAATAATTTAGGCATGCGTGTCACTAGTATAGAATACATGTTGCAATTGGACTGATTGAAGAACAAGAGGAGGATGAGACCATAGAGATAGAGCATTGTATGAATCGATGTAATATCCCCTAAGAACTGACAAACTGGTCTTTCTTATGACTCAGAAGATTAGGTAGTATAAGTCCATAATTGTCAACAACGTTATATGTATGTTTATTTGCATGCTAGATGTGTAATAAAATATGTATAATTATTACAATGACACATTTGCATGCAAAATTCTTCGTTAAAAATATTAAGTCATATACGCCTTCAATCAGTTTAGTGAAAAACGAGAGTCCAAAATCTATCTCAACTTGTTGAGTACACTCAAGGCTGGTCTATTAAAAATATGTTTGACACTATGAAATATTAGATATTTCCGAATGATAAGTTTGACTTAACTAAAAATTTATCTTTTGATGAGTACACTAAAGGAGATAAATTTTAGAGGTACGTTAAGCTAACACATAAGATATGTAAAGACAAGGATTTGTCAGTTTAATGATCTGAGAGTTGTATGGAGATACAATTGATAATAGTATATACCTAAATATTTTATGAAGGCTTGTTGAGTACACTCAAGGTTTTAATATAACAAATAAGATCTCATCCCACCGGGAATCAAGTATGGATTCCATAAATTTATGTGAGGGGGTCATAAATTTGAGTTAAACAGTTGGAGCAAAATTAATTTAATAAAAGACCATGTTAAATTAATTGATACGTTATATATATATATTATTCTTTTACTTTTCGTCGCTTACATTTATTAAATAATGAGTAACTATTTGTATTTGAGAGGCATATTGAATGCCAACAATCAAATCAAATTTTTTTTATTGGAACCGTAATCTGAGAATTGTTCTTGGGCATGAGAAATTTGGTTGTGTCCTTGATTAGCCATTTCCAGAGACACTTGCTGAAACTCGACAAAAGAAGAGGTGACTACTATAATAAACATAGTGACAATGATAGTACTACAACATGTGTGATGTATGTGATTATGTCACCTAAGTTACAAAAGCAACATGAGAGTATAAATGCTAACACGTGACTTTCATCTCAAAATGTTGAATGATAAACAATCACGTGTGAAAAGATATGAGATTTTCTGGCAACTATACCAGTGCATAATGGCAGAAGAATCTTCAGTCTGTGCTCGTATGCTGAAGATGTTGACTACTTTAAGAAGTTGTCTCAATTGAGTTCGATCATGAACGATGAACTGAGTATAGACTTGGTTCTGCAATATCCGACGGAGAGTTATTCATAACTAATTATGAATTTAACATGAATAAATCTGAATGCACACTTATTGAGTTGTTGAACATGATAAGACTATTAAGCTCAATATCTATGTTTGTAGTGAGCAAATCTTAGTCATGGATTCCTTTAGAGAAGTCTAAAGAAGTCTAAAGGATGCTTTAGGAAAGCAACCAAGGATAATACCAAATCTAATTACCCTTATTATTATTTTGGAATGATAGGTCATTGGAAAGAAATTGCAAGATTTATATCTACTTTATTAATTTCATGGGTATTAGATACTAGATATGGATCTCATATTTATATAAATATGCAGAAACTAAATAAAAGTAGATCGCTGCAAAGAAGAGAGAAGTTAACATGTACGTTGAAAATAAGTAAAGGCATTGCCTGTAGGAGCTACTTCTTACATTCGCCTTTAGGCTTAATATTAGAATTAGATAAATGTTATTTCGTTCTTATCATTACCAAATGCATTAAATAAATTTCATGTTTTGAAATGAATTATTTTAATGTTAAGTACAATTGTTGTTCCTTTTTATCTTGATAAGAATTTGATGATTATAGTAAATTACAAAATGACATTCATATTCTAAATATTGCATATTCTATAATGAGTATAGATATTGAAAGACATAAATATAATAATATGAATAACACATATATCTAGTATTGCAGATTTGATTACATAAATGAAAATGCAATTCCAAACTTACATGAAGATGTATATTTGGATCAAATGATTTTGAATCATTTGACAAATGCGAATCATGCCAATTAGGCACGGTGACCAAATCTCTTTTTACTTGAAAAGGAGAAAGATCTGCATAATTACTTGGTCTAATACATAGTGATGTTTGAAAACCCATATCAATTAATGCTAGATAAAGTTTTTCTTATCTCATCACATTTATTGATGACTATTTCAGAAATGGTCATGTATATTTAATGAAATTCAAGTATGAAACTTTTGATATGTTCAAGGGATTCAAACTCGAAATTGAGAAACAAATAGTTATATTCTCACACTAAGATCTAATCGATGTGGAGATATCTAAAATGTAGAATTTTAGATTATCTAAAAGAGAGTATGATTCTCTGCTATGGATTCCTCCACATACACTGCAACATAATAGTGTATTTGAAATGAGGAATCGTACACTGTTAGATATAGTGCAACTAAGAACAAGTCATGCAAACATTCCAAAATTGTTTTGAGGTCATGCAGTGATTGCCACATGCTACACACCAAGTCGTGTCTCATCTAAATCGATTGACAAAACTCCATACAAGTTATGGAAAGATAGAATGCTCAACTTATTTTATTTGAAAGTTTGGGACTGTGACGCTTATGTGAAGTGCATTGAATCGAATACGTTTGAGACAAAATCCGGTAAATATATATTTTTGGAATATCCAAGAGACAGTTGTATATCAATTCTATAATCTTATAGAGAAGAATATGTTCGCCTCAAGACATGTCATACTCATAGAGAAAGTGTTTATTCTAGGAGAGGATGGTGTGAGCATAATAGATTTTAAAGGAGTTCAAGAATTCACAGAAATAGTTGACCAAGTAGATAAACTTGAGTCTGATCCCAGACCCGCTGAGAGTCATACTCTTGATCAGGAAGTGGAGACTCCTGAGAACACGTGCTCTGTGTAAATATTGTATGATCATTCGACCTTTTGGAAGGTACGAATCCATAATTGCTAATAAGACATTACTAATTGAGGATGATGAACCTACTATTTGTGCATGATCAAAGTCAAGTGTTGACTCGAAGTTCATGGATACATTGATGCTAATTTCTAGTCAGATTAAAATGATAACATATCTCAATTACGATATTGATTTACTCTTAAGCGGTGTGTCAATAGAAGCCTTATACATCATTGCTTTAGAAAGCAACAAAAGTTGTGGTCTGGATCAGGAAGCTCATTAATGAATTTGGAATAGTTCCTAACACTATTGATCACATGCTTCTGCATTTTGATAACAATGGAGTTATCGTGAAGGCAAAGGAGCTAAGGTCTCATCAATGACAGGGGCGGACACAGGGGGGTCCTGGGGGGGCACGTGCCCCCTAACTTTTGAGTTTTTTTTTTTTTTTTTTCGTGTTTGGTATCGATTGAAATCTAAATTTTAATCTAAATCAAAATTTACAATAAATTTTAATAATATATTTCATAGAATCCATAAATGTTTTAACTTTTATCAAAATTTACTACAAATTTGATTTTAATTTCCACCAAACAGGGGCAAAATCATAATAAATTGAATTTCGATAACATGCTAATTTTAAAAATTTACCGATGATTGTATGCTAATCAAATCTACAAATTACTTATGTAATCTCAAAGCTTATTTCGATAACTACATTATGGGTATATCGAATAGTCCAAATAGATATCGAAAATAGTTAAAAATATGTTAAACGTAAGTCATAAAGAAAAACGTCTAATTCGCATTTTTTCAAAAAAAAAATCAATTATTTCATTAAAATTTACTATTTTTGCGATACACTTCAATGTAATTTTCATCATTTATTAGGAAACTTTATATAGAACATGACATAAAAAAATTTTACATCCGAAAAAGTCATATCCCATGTAAATTTTCGGATGCAAAATTATATGGGATATATTTTCTTTTTACGTAAATTTTCGAGTGTAAAATTTATCCCAACTTCTTTGCAAGTTCGAGTGTGCCCCCCTAACAAAAATCTTCTGCGTCCGCCCCTGATCAATGATCTAAACATGTGTTAAAGATGTATTATCTCATTGGAAAGATAGTATAATGAAATGACGTAAAGAAAGAACTAATTCCTACAAGTTATTAAATTGCAGATCCACTGACAAAGAGTTGTCGCAGCATAAACATGATTGTCATATAGACTCTTATAGTATAAGATACATAAGTGATTGGATCTAGTGCAAGTGGGACTTTGTAAGTGTTATGCCCTACATCCAATCAACTTTGGACATAAACACTTTTAATATATATAAACGATGCATAATTATGGCAAGATCTATTATTTGATTGAATTAATATTCTAATAAATTAAATAATAGAATCCGTAGATTCAAGTCATGATAATTTGTTAATCACAAAGAGTTGTGATTGTGAAATACAAATTACATATGACTATATCTTAAATCGTTCGTGGTCGTATGTAATAACGAGATACAGATATACCATCTCGTGTGACATTTCTTACTTGTGAAGTAAGTATCTGATCTCACAAGTTGAAGTGTAGTGACATTTGAATGAACACGCAGATATTTTGTTATAGAACAAAACATTGGAGACCCGCTGAGAGATTCCACATGGATTACTATTTGAGTGTCGTGGTTAATCTCTAACGTTCAGTAGTGAAATTGGTCCTTTGACTTGAGGTCATCAAAATGCCCTATATGAGGACAATCATACTTTGGTGATGTTGGATGTTGCTATGCCAAAAGTCGTTAATACGACATCGTTCAGGTATGTCAAGAATCATATGAAGGTTGTGAATGATCAATAGATGATTCATCACTCTTAGATAGTAAGAGATTATGATCTACATTTTATCCTGTTAAGTTGATAACGAAATCCTTGGCCAAGGTGAACTCATTAGTCGAAAAGGAGTTTTCGACTTACATTGACTTAATAATGTGATAAAAGATATAATGATAATTGAGATTGACACATATTCATATCTCATAATTGATCGATGATATTGACGAAAGGATTATAGTTCCACGGAAAGCGAACAAGTTTGGTTTTATCATATCACATGACATTTTCCATTACATATATTGCCCTAACACATTATTAGATGTCAATTTGGGACGACGAATATGAATTAGTGATAAATTAAAAATGGGTGTTTTAATTTATCGATTTTGATTAGATCAAAATAATAATTCACGTCGTTAGGCATCGTGATGAGGAATATAATGGGTCATGCACAAAAGAGAACCAGAAGAATGAGATTTACCAATTAATTAATTGACAAGTGTTAGATAATTAATTAAATAATTAATTGGGTTGCTTATTAATAGGTATGAATTAATTAATTGGATTAATTAATTCACGGACTAGATTTAATTAATTTGATTAATTAAATGATGGACATTGTTAAGTTTAAGAGACGGGCCAAGCCCGTTTGGGCTCATATTAATAGGCTGCTAGGGTTTGAAAAATCGAAAGAGAAAAAATTAATATTCTTACTAGCACGAGAAAAAAAAACCCTAGTCTTCATTTTTGTTCTCTGTATGAATCGCTATTAGAGGCTGGACAGTTGGACAACTTGAATTGCAGATCGTGATCATTTGAGTTCGAGAATCAATAAAGGAGTTTGCATAATTTATAAAAAGTATAATTTCTATCACAGTTTCTATCTAAACACAAAGTAGATCCTTAGTGAAAATTGAAATTGTTTTTATTTTTCGCTGTGCATGATTAAGTAGATTCTCAACAGAATAAACATGCACAATAAAGGAGGACAAATGTAGCCACTGATTTCTTTAAAGCAAATCCAAAGTGCACACTTTTCTCAATTGCACGTGTGGAGAGAACCACCAAATATATAGATGTAGGGCATATTTTAATTGGGTTCTAATAATGGGCTATTGCATTAGGATTACTCATTAATGGTTGATCAAATTGGATGGATTTATCCTCTGAAACAAGAAGTTCTGGTCTGGAAGGATAATATCAACCACTTGACATCCATTCGATGGATATGTTTCTCAATTGCACTTGTGGAGGGAACCACCAAATATATAGATTTAGGGTATATTTTGAGTGGGTTGTAATAATGGGCTATTAGACCAACAAATAGTAAGAGGTCGGAAAATTTAACGAGAGCCATCCAAGAAGCAAATGGGATGGGCCATGAGCATCTTTAATTAAATTAGGTTGCTTCCAATAGCCCAAAATAATTTTTGGGTCGGATCGTGTCATTTCATTGAGGTGTTGATATTTAATTCATTCATCAATGTCGATTGAAAATTCCAACGAGTAACATTATCGTTCGAGATTTATTGAATATCAAAAGTCAACAAATCTCTATCTTGATACCCAATCAACCTGCAAGCAATCAAAAATACAAAGTTAATACCTGCATAATCAAATTTACCAATAAAATTCGGATCACAGACATTGCCTTGTGTCTCGGACCCGAAACACAAAACCATACTTGATACATGTACTCACTAAAGCTAAGGTCAAGACCACCTAGTAGAAGTAGATATTCACAATAATCAAGAGTATATTATACATGAGGCGAAGATATAACATAAAATAATATAGATCTTTTCAAACATGCTCGCACAGAATAACAAACTAACACTAAGAAATCAAATGGCTAACAAATATGCAACAAATGTATAAATTGCCTAACGAAAAGATCTCACCACACTTATCCCATCATATTTTGTGTACCTTATACCTCGAGAATCCATATCTCCTCTCATTGTCCACCATACTGAGTAGACTGATTACTAAACTTATGTTTAACTAATAATTCACTATAGATCCTAAGTCCACATGATAATCTTTCATCACTACATCACTTTTCTCAACCTAAGTGGATAATGGGCATTCACCCTCCAAAGTTGATAGAAGTGTTTCTCTCACACTTTACCTGATCAAGGTCTCTACAAATAAAAAACTATTTAACCATATCTCTACTCGTGATTCAAATGTCACACTCCATATTCATCGGTACATACCATCAATGCACCCTTAGGCATCTATACTCTATATTATTAAAAGACACAACACACTTACTGCTGAAGCATCCCAACCCCACTATACATGCAAACATATTACACCACACCAAGTAATCATATTGCTTTCAAATTTATGCAAATGCACATATCAAACATATTGAAAATGTAGCATGTAACCATGAAACAAAATTAAGCAATCACGCGCATGTAAAAATGATTTCACACAAATGCAAATGTAGCAATCAGGTCTCCCATCAATAAAATTCACTAAGGTCATCAGTCGACGTAAAAGCAACATTTGCATAACCTCTCATTTTACCCTTCTGCTTATCATTTTTCTTGGAAGAGTTCCTAATAAAATGTCTAGTCTTACCATAACAATGCTTACCATCGGACATGTCTCAACTCTTACCTTTCTTCTTACTACTTTCATCACTCGAGTCACTCATGTCTTGAGCTCTACCCATTCTTATTTGCTTAAATTTCATTCTACTTCTCATCATATATATCTCACCGCTTCTTTTATCCTTTTCTTCAGCCTTAATCTCCATTTCCTTACTCTTAAGGAAATATATGACAATCTAGAATGTTAAGGTTCCCTACCGTAATTAATTGCATTCTTAACTTCCTATATGAATCAAGTATAGAATTAGACAAAATAAGGACCTTAAAGGTTTCAAACACATTCTCATCACAATTAACAATATATTGAACGAGTTCGTTAAAAACACCCAAATTGTCATCTAAATCATTTGATGATTCATTTTAAAATTGAAAAATCTTTCAAGTAAGTACAACTTCTACGTAGTAAATTTAAAGAAATATAAGTTTTCCAACTATTTTCAAAGTTCTTTTATGGTATCAAGTTTACCAACTTTTCTCAAAATAATATCTTACATGTGTAAAATAATTAAATTATAAGCAAGTTCGTTAGATTCTTCTTTTTGTTCTTTTGACAAATTTTCAGAATAATTGTCATTGATAACTTTTGAAATTTTTTGTTGAACCAAAATTTCTCTCATCTTTTATTGCCAAGTTGAAGTTTCCCTTTCAAAATGTGAAGCCATTTTTTGAAAACAGAACCACCAAAATGCACAATTAGGTAACATAAAATGATCATAAGGTAATAATATACGCTGTTCTAAGTTTCTAGGATTTCGTGAGATTCAAGATCTCAGTATCAAGGGAATGATCAAACTGGTTAAGTTCAAGTGTTCCGATAAAGTAATCATTGTAACACGAAGGTAGGGGTGTCCAAAAGTTTCGAACCGAATCAGATCGAACCGAACCCGAATTGAACCGAGCGATTCTTCATAAGTTAAATACCCGAACGGGTACCCGAATCGAGAACCGATGGGTATGGGTCGGGTCTCAGGTCTAGACCAAGAACCGAATCTAAATAATTTTTTTATTTTTTTATTGAATTAATTAAATTATTTTATTTTTTCTAAATACATTAACAAATTAATTAAATAAATTAGATCATTTTATAATTTTAAGCATTGGACCTCAATTTTTTTAATATGGATCAACGATATTTTAATATTAATATCTACTTTTTGGTATTTGTATGCATTGAATTAATGTTATTCGACAACTAGTTGTTTATATATTTTTGAATTGGACTACATTAATTTGTAAAAGTTACGAATGAAATGCCATTAGTTATATTTATGTAGTGTTGTTGTAAATGCTAAAAAAATTAATTATGGTATGAAATCGAAAGGAACCGAACCCGAACGGTTCCATAATTATATTTGGATCCGACGGGTCCATTTATTAAATACTCGAAAATTTTGGAATCGAGCCGAACCGAATCGACCCACAGACAGTCCTATACAAATGTATGTCAACAAAAATTCAGTTTCTCACACAACGCAATCTCTCATAGTGACTTAATGACAATTAAAACACAGAATCTATAATCAACTTGCAATTAAACCCAACACTTTAAATAAGTAACAATTTCGAGCAAGTAATTCCTAAAATATAACAGTAGGCAATGTTACCCTACATGGTAACCCTAATCATAATGTCACACCTTACACGATGATTTTCTAGTATTGAAATTTAAACATGATAAGCTAATATACCGAGTGGACCACGTCTGAGGGTTCGAAAATATGGAGAAATGCGAATTACAACTTTAGGGCCACCACTATTCACCCTAAAACTTTTAGTGCATGCGGCAACCAGCCAAGCAAAAGTTGGTTCTTGAACGCATATGGGCAAAATCGTCTAAAATCACAATTTTTGACTGAAACAAAAAAGACACCGATGCACGGTACATCACCCTTCCAAGAGCAAACGTTGTTCAGACCTTTGCTAATTGCTGTTGACGCGCCTACACGACTGTTACTGGAGTTCCACCGTCCGCCGACCACTCATCGTTGTCGGAGTCATGCGCCACCCACCTGGGTGCACCTCGGTCTACTAAACACACTAGTGATCTTGGTTTGTCCAACCGATAAGTGGTTTGGAGAAAAAACAAGAAAACAATTTTGGGCAAATTGATTTTTAAATGGACAACTTTTTTCTGTTGTTTCGGCCGATTTCTACTTCTTTTTAGGTTAGTTTCTGGTTGGATTTTTCTCTGAATTCACAAACCAACGTGCTCTGATACCATTTGTTCGAGCTCAATTTATCAATCTCAACATTACCAAACACCTCAAATAGATGGCCAAAACCACTACTACTCGCCAACACTTTAGTTGCTCAACTTAATGTATCCACAAAGGTCACAAATAGGGTGGTGATTTGTAGCCACAAAAGCAAGAGAAATAAGGGTAAAAGAACGTGCACAAAAGAGAAAAACAAAGGCAGCCACCGTTTTCTTCAAAGCCAAGCCAAAGCACACTCTTTTCTCAATTATGCAAATCACACATGTTCACAATGAATGGAACCTCCAAATATACAGATTTAGGGTATATTTTAAGTGGGTTCTAATGATGGGTTATTGGACCAACAAATGGTAAGGAATCAAAACATTCAAGAGAGACATTCAAGAAGTGAATGGGATGGGCCATTAATATCTCTAATTAAATTATGTTGCTTTAGCCAGTTGTGGACCTAGCACCCGACGAGTCCTAGCGGCCGCCTGTGCTGGGTCCACCGGAACAGTTTTTTTGGGACAATGAATAAAAATTTCAGATTATATACTTGATACGTTCTTTCATTTTAACTAATTTCTTGTAGCTTAGCGGCTAGAGCTTGTATATTCACAGAGGTCCACATTTCAAATCCTTTTGCCAATAATTTTATTTGAAATATGTTTAATTCTACAATTTTTGCCAAAATTAAATGGAACAAGGGAGAGGATTTGAACCCGCAACCCCGTTGTGAGATATCAGACACTTAACCATTATGACACTCATAAAATTTGATATTAAATTTACAAAAACAATATATGTTACAAATTATCAGTTTTAATGCAATTGTAAAAATTAAAACCCGTACACTTCCTTTGAATTATATAAAATTTGGTACAATATCATGTGGTGAATATTGTTAATTTTTACAACAAAATTATATATGCTTAGTTTGAAAAAAATAATTGTTATATTTAAATCATAGATCTCGTTTGATTTTTTTTTTCAAAATACATTTTTCTCTTTTCTTTCAACCGCACATTTTTCAATAAAATAATATTACATGCAAATTCAAAACTTTTTCTTATTTTTAACAACACATTCTTCATCAAATCACTATTCTAAAATGCATTTTTTTTTTGCAAAAAAAAAGCATCAAACGAGGCTCCTAATATTTTATTGCCGACAACGGTCAATGATCTACCGTGCTCACTCGAGATCTTGGGTCCACCGCTGGCTTTGGCCACAAATAATTTTTGGGTCGAATCATTTTATTGAAGTGTCGATATTTAATTCAGTCATCAATGTCGATCGAAAATTATAACGACTAACATCATCATCCTTGATTGGATATTAAAACCCAACAAATAACTAAAGAAGATTAATGAATGAAACTGATATTGTTTTCTTTACAATCTAATCACATTGGCAGACGGGGAAAGGATAATATAATATTGTATCAGTCAGCAATCTAATATTAATATATAGAATAAAGTTAAGTGTATAAACATGGTTGACAACTGATAAGTATGTTTTTGCGCACTTATTTAATACCTAGACAAGCTAATTATTAATTAAAATGAGTGAATTTCTACTCACAATTGTGTAACATTTGCTTTTGTAGGCAAAAATCACCCAAAGGAAAAAGAACAAGATAAAAGAGTAAGAAAATGGTCAAAAATGTGAAGTTTGGGGACCAAGTTGCACAAGTGTCGAAAGTTGGAGGACATTGGAATGCAATTTATGGAGGGCGAAACTGAAAGAAAAGTCAAAATTTGAGAATCAAAATGTCACTTATCGAAGTTGAGGGACTAACCATGCAAATTATCTTGAGGACCTCCTGTGCAAATTTTGATTTCACCAAAAGTGTGCACCAACGCACCTGTGCGCTGAAAATTGCCGAAAATCAGAATTTTCGGGGACATTTTGGGCTTTTGTTTGTGCTCGATTTTGGGAGTATTTAAGAACCAAATTTCATGGCTTAAACGCTAGTTTTTGAGTTTTAGTTTTCTAGTTTACAGAGTTCTCATTCTCCAAGGAAAAAGTGGTTCAACAAGAATAAGAAGAGGAGGAGGAAAAGTTTTTCTCCATTTTTTCTTTTCTTTTTCTTTTTCTCCTTTCCTTTCCTTTCCTTTTCCTTTTTTCTTCTTTTGACTTATAATTTTGGGGGCAAAATCAAGAGTACAAGAAGAATACATCTAAAGATTTGGAGATGTCAAAACCAAGCTTCAAAAATGAGTTTTTTTATAACTTTGTATTCTCTCAATTATTTTTCCATATTTGTAATGTATTGTATAAAATATTATCCTTTTTATTATTTATGTAACATGAGCTAATTGATTGTGTTGGAATTTGTGGTATTAATATAACTTAGCTTTTAATTAATTTTAATATTTGCTCTTTAATATTATGTTATTTATTTTCATGTGTTTCTACTATTATATTTCATGCATTTTCATTTATGTGGCTAATAAATGATTGTGTTTAGTGATTTGTATATCGTTCGAGAGAAAATTGTGCATTTTAGACCAAATAGTAAAAATTCTAGGTTTGTTTAGTGAATAGATATATACCATTAGCCCTAGGTGATCAATTTAGCCATTTTCACAAATATTTAATGCGGTTGTTTGGTTTTAATCGACATAGAGATATAGTAGGTTAATCAATTAACTGAGGTTAATTTCACTAGAGAGAGGTAATTAACTAAATTTGAAAAATCGAGTCTAACATCGTAAATATGTAATTTATTAATTAGTTTGTGGAGAAATTAATTAGGCAACGGTTAAGCGAAACCATAAATCCTAACCATGTTTTCCCTTCAAAATTTCCAAGTATTTGTGTTTTTATTATTTTGTAGATTTTTAGTTTATTTACCGTTTTTCAAATCTCATCTTTAATTGTGTGTGTCTCTTTTGATTGTTAGAATTAATTTAATTAACGTCGTGTAATCTAAAGTAACGTTCCTCGAGGGATCGACTATTCGGACTCATTTAGTCTACTTTATTACTTGAACGCGACCCGTGCACTTGCGGTATATAATTTTCAAGCGAACAACAACATTGATTGACAATCTCGTGTTGTCAAAATTCAAGCATGTGATGTACATAATAAATTTTTAAAATGAATGAATATGATAATGTTAAGTAAGATGTAATCAATCAACGTTATCAACGTACAGAATGATTCTAATATATGTATGACTTGGAAGACAATTTGCATACTTGTTGATTTGTAGTCTATTAAAATTGGAATTACGTGTGAAATTCAAGACTTTTGACTAGAAATAAACATAAAAGTGGAGAAACTAACGACTTGCTGTCGAGAAAATTCCAATTCCAACTGTAGACGCTTTCTTAAGATTATTGCGTCAACAGCAGCATAATTCGTTGACATGTAGGCGTTTAGACAGGCAGGCGGATTATATGTACACACTGTATATTTTCTTTTCTTTATTAATAAAAACGAAAAAAGGTAACGAAAAATCTAAGTTCTTGTTTGATTAGATAAAAAATTGGTTTTTAATAAATTTTAATAAAAGTTGATGAAATGTCTTGTTAAAAAATTGTAAATATTATAAAACGTGTGGCTAAAAATGAGTTTAAAAAAAAAAGTAATATTATTCATTTCCACTGAAATTACAAACACAGTCTATGTGACATTAAATGATATATAAAATTAAATAAATAATTTAGTTTCACATTTCATTTAATCTATCACTTAGAGTCACCTAAACTGTGTTTGTAATCCCATTGAGAATGAATAACGTTACTAAAAAAAAAAAATCTAAAATAAGAGGCCAAACATAGGCTTGATAATCAAAACTTGAAAGGGCATTAATAATTTACTCCAACCTTATCATGTTCATATTCTGCTTTCCTTACCTCGTTCCTGTATTTCTTTCTTGGTGAAAAACTCAACTCTCTTTTTGACAATTAATAGACAAAGTCTGACTTTCAACTCAATCTTTCAATTCCTGGGACGTTAGTGAAGTGATGTGTACAATTGGCCTTAATTTTTCTAAGTACGCGGTGTTTGACTTGACTTTTGATAGCAACCCGGCAGAGACTCGTTCTTGCAAGTTTGAGGGATGCAGACGATTAAAAGATTGCTTTGCTTATCTGTAGGTCAATCAAGTCTTTGAATAAAACACCAGAAATATAGCTTGATCAGGGTTGGAATCGCTCCTGTAATTTGATTAAAAAGGTTCGATAGGAAAAGTTAGCATGGGAATTTGCTTCAGTTCCTCTGACTCAGTTAACCGGTGTTCTACTACCACTGAGCAATTTAGTTCAGGTGCGGCTTCTTTTCGTATTTTTACAATTGGGTTTGTTCTGAGGGGCTTGAGGATTGTTTGGTTCACTGAATTTTAAGTCAGGCCTCTGCATAATCAGCAGTAATTAATTATTCAAGATTGCTAAAAAACGGCTAATAATTTTATAGTCTTGAATTAGAATCCCCATTTTTAAAATTGTTAGTTTATATTGCAGTGGCAGTGTCACACACAACACGTTACACATCTTCAAGCGGCAGCACTGTTTCTGGGGATAGTAGATACTCAGCAGGCAGTGGAGGTGATGAGGCTTGTCCATCTGGAAAGATATTGCCCCACCCCAATCTAAGGATTTTCTCCTATTCTGAACTCAAGACCGCGACAAGAAATTTTAGAAGTGATACAGTGCTGGGAGAAGGCGGGTTTGGGAAAGTTTACAAAGGTTGGCTAGACGACAAGTCCACCACCAATACTGGAAATGGATCTGTAATTGCTGTTAAGAAGTTAAATTCTGAAAGCATGCAAGGATTTGAAGAGTGGCAGGTAGCCACTGGTTTACTAAATTCTCAAAGAGTTCATCTCAGATTGAATTTCTGATAATCAATTCCTAACTATTTCTTCATTTCTCTTTGCAGTCTGAGGTGAATTTCCTTGGAAGGCTTTCACATCCTAATGTTGTTAAGCTTTTGGGATACAGTTGGGATGAGAAAGAGCTACTGCTTGTTTATGAATTCATGCAAAAGGGAAGCTTAGAGAACCACCTTTTTGGAAGTAAGGAATTAAACTAATGCTATAAAAATGTTGACAGTATCAAAACATGTTTTTTCCCATTTAATGGTTGTCAAATAGGGGCTAAATTAACCTGAAAAACTGGTCCTCCCTAGTAAGACTGTAAGAGCTTAATAATTCATTTTGTTGAGGTTTGTTTGTGTAGGGGGTTCTGCTGTTCACCCACTTTCATGGGACATTAGGCTTAAGATATTAATTGGAGCAGCTCATGGTCTTGCATTCTTGCATGCATCAGATAGAAAAGTTATCTACAGAGATTTCAAAGCCTCCAACATATTGCTCGATGGGGTAAGTTCTGATATTTGGGTATCAGTTTAGTTTATATCCCTCTGACGCTTTACTGTTCTACTTTAATATTATGATTGTTATCATTCATTTATGTATGGAAGATAAACTTTCTCATTTATGCACATTGCAAATTTGTCTGTACGTGTTATTGGAGAGGTTTGATTTATTATTGTTGGTCAACAAAATTTCTCAGTCATACAATGCCAAGATATCTGATTTTGGCCTGGCGAAAATGGGTCCAACAGCTAGTAAATCCCACGTGTCAACAAGGGTTATGGGGACACAAGGTTATGCTGCTCCTGAGTACGTCGCCACTGGTAATGAGCTAAAGATTTTGAGCTTTCATACTAAAAGCAAATAGAGGTGGCACCAGCAGATATCTGTTCATGTTCTGATGTCATTTTCTTTTCTACCAGGGCATTTGTATGTGAAAAGCGACGTCTATGGTTTTGGTGTTGTTTTAGTTGAAATTCTTACGGGTTTACGTGCACTTGACACAAATCGTCGAAATGGGCAAGAAAATCTGGTTGATTGGGTGAAGCCACATTTATCCAACAGAAGGAAGTTGAAGAACATAATGGATTCACGTCTGGAAGGAAAATATCCATCCAAAGCTGCAATTCAAATGGCACAGCTTGCTCTGATGTGTCTTGAAAATGAACCAAAACACAGACCATCGATGCAAGAATTAGTTGAGAAACTGGAGCGCATTGAGTCAGTGAATGAGAAACCCAGAGAGACTAGAGCACGTTCTAGACGTCAGGCAGCTTATCGACATGCCCACCAACCATTGCAATCTCGTTCTCCACTTCATCCAAGGCAAGACGAGAGTCCAGCGTATCCACTGCCATCTCGTAAAACTTAGCTAGCTGTGCTGTCTTTGCACACTTTTCTCCTCATTTTATGGCCCTAAGACTTGAATGCATTTGCCATTGTAATAGTAGTTCAACTTGTAGAGATGAGAAACTGTTAGTTTTTGTACCGCTGAATTGTGCTTAATGTGAAGATAGTTGTTTTGTACATAATAGAGGTTTTCCAAGTTCTTTCCTTAATATGAGGCATTACTTATAAGTTGAGAATCACAATATTTTTTATGATAAATTTAATTAGCTCTGATCACTGACCAAATATTACGAAGCGTCACTGAATTTTCAAGTTACAATTGAGTCAACGAAATTTTAATTTGTCTGATTAGATCATTGAACTCCAATTTAGTTTTAAATTTGACGATATTATTGTTTCTCCAATGGACAAAAATACTTAAGTCTTTTTTTGGTGGGATTAAAGTCAGATTTTTAGTAGATTTTGATAAAAAATTGATGAAATATTCAGTTGAAAAATTGCGGATCTTATGAAATATATGATTAAAATTAAAAATTTAATTTCTACCAAATAGGGGCTTAGTTGGCTAAGTGACCAAGTTAAATATTCAATTCATATTTTTTTTTGAAAATTCAGTGGCTCATATTTATTTATTTACCCAGCTCACAACTATCGAAATGTCAATTTCGCTCATCAACTCGGACTGCTGGTAGCACGACCCAAAAAAAGTCTGAGCTGCCATGGCTTGCTGTTCGATGGAACCGAGCCGAAAAAAAAAAAAAAACTATCAAGCAGCATGCGCTGCTTGCAAAGGCACAAGCTGCCTTTGGGCAGCAACTAGCTGTATTTTATAAAGGGTAATTGGCGCAAAACGTCCCTACCTATGACGGTTGTTGTGGAAAATGTCCTTACGTTCAATTTTTTGGTGCAGAACGTCCCTACCTTTGCATTTTCTTGCGCAAAACATCCTTTTGACCAATTTTTAACATAAAATGACCATTATACCCTCTTATATAAATAAAACAAAAAAGAAAGGAAAAGAAAAATAAAGAATAAATTGCAATATAGTCCAAAACATTTTAAAAAGTGCAAACCAATCCAAATAAATTATTAAAATATTAAAAATAATAATAAAAAAAATAACAACTTTTCTTTTCTATCCCTCTCATCCACTCCGTCAGCCTCCAAATAAAAGGTTTTTATTTTTATTTTTGATTATTTTTAATATTTTAATAATTTATTTGGATTGATTTGCACTTTTAAAAATGTTTTGGACTAGATTGCAATTTATTCTTTATTTTTCTTTTCTTTCCTTTTTTGTTTTATTTATATAAGAGGGTATAACGGTCATTTTATGTTAAAAATTGGTTAAAAGGACGTTTTGCGCAAGAAAATGCAAAGGTAGGGACGTTCTGCACCAAAAAATCGAACGTAGGGACGTTTTCCACAACAACCGTCATAGGTAGGGACCTTTTGCGCCAATTACCCATTTTATAAAACCCAGACAGCTTACGTTGCCTGGGAAGCTGCTGTCTGTATTAGAAAAAATAGAAAATCATAAGCCAGATAGACTTGACAAGACTCGAACCGAGCCTAAATTTTTTATAAAATGAAGGATTTTAACTTAAATTAAAATTTCTATCAAATAGGGGCTTAGTTGGCTAAGCAATCGAGTTAAAAAGGTGTTTGGTGAGAATTTAGTAAATTTTGATAGAAATTTTTAAAATGTGTGGAAGGAAAATTGTTGACTCTTGAAAGATATAGTTAATATTGATTATTTGACTTTAATTTAGATTAAAATCATATTTTAATCTAAAACAAACGGTATAAGTATGAATTCATATTTTTTGAAAATTCAGTGATTCAAATTTATTTAGCCCCTGTTTGACACCCATTAATTTCTCATTCTCATTCTTCATTTCAACCACACATTCTCCAAATAAAATAATATTATACACAAATCAAAAAAATTTCATCATTTTTTCACCACACATTCTCACATCAATCGATATTTCAAAATTATTTCTTCGCAAGTGAGTTTCAAACAGAGGCTTAATTACCCGGCTCCCCCAAACCCCCAACCCCTAAATTGGAAATTTTTTTAATATAAAAATGCTGTGAGAGATGAATATTAACTTCAAAATTAGCAATCCTGCATTTCCAAATCTTCAATTGTATATAAAATCCGCAATTTGATTCCTGCTGAAGCTTGTCGATAAATCGAACTCCGTGATTTTTCCCCTCTCGGATTGGTCTACCATGAGAGATCCTCGTAGAAGATTATTGATCTCTGCATTATTTCTGTCAATTTGCTTCCTCCCGGTAATGCGTTCACAAATAAAGAAAATCTTATTTTTGTATGATTAATTATTCCGATTTTGTTAACTCTTTTTAGGTCACTGCATTGGATCTTATTCTCTCACTTGAACTGTTTATTGTATCTCAAATTAATTGTGTACTGTAGACTGGTAACTACTCGATTAAATTGCCACGCTTGCTGTGTCTGTTAAACTTGCTAGAACATTATCTGTCCTATATGAACCTCCATCGATGTTAAATATTTTGCGTAAAAAAAATCAACAATTTGGTTTTAATTTCTTATTGACTTTCTGATTTTATGCGTGTACCAAACGTAGTTGACAGTACATTATCTAGGTTTCATCTGCTGGGAAGCTAAGATTTATTGTTGTGAAGACTTGACAATCTTTATGCACTACCATATTGTATTTATGATTGCAGCACATTTTACTGTGTTCCATTCTTTCCCTTCTGGTTGGAAAGATTCAGTTTCTATATTTTATTAGTGCACTAGTATTTTCCATCATATTAATTAGTGTCATACTGTCAATGATAAATTGGGATGTTTCCATCATATTACTAGTGTCATACTTTCAATAATAAATTGGGAAGATATCTCATATCGGCAATGTTTGAAAAGTCTGAAAGGTTTGTTTCTTGGGAAACACCTTTCTTTGTAACATTGGCGGCCTTCTAAATGTGGAATTGTTTGACTCTGTTTAGCTTGTCCATGTAGGTCATGATTCACGTTGCTCAAGTCAGAGCAGAATTTTCAGATATGTCAACAATGTAATTCTCGTTTTTCCTAAGATTCTCTAGTTTCAGCAGGATCAAACTTTAGCGCGTTTACCATTGTAATTATTCCTTCATGCCACTGATGTTATAATTTCCTTTATTTTGCCCTCCTTGATCAGTAGAAGAGAGCATGAAGGAAATTTTCCCCTCTACGACTGTCCAAAGTGTCTCGACAGACAGGTACTAGTTTCATTCTTTTTAATTACTACCCAGAGATACACTTTCTTAGTTAAGTGCTTGATTGTGATTTTTTTTAAAAATAATTAATGAAACATAGATGGATCCAGATAGACTGGCATGATTGTCAATCATGATAGTTGTACATTAACTGGTGCAAATACTTTGTCCATGTCTCTGAAACTATTTTATTGCACAAATTGATGTTTCACTTTGCGATGGACTAATAACTGCTCAACAGGATCAGAGCAATATAAGTTCTGCTGCCCATCCGGATGAAAAGGTAACGAACTTCTTTCTTCTTCTTGTGGCAGAGATCAGGATGATGATTTGTATCACTACTTTGTGCAGGATATCGATATAATTGTTACATACAGTGATCCTTCTGGTGCTGTTCGAATTAGGAGTATCAGGTCCAGGGATTTATCTGCTTCCTGGGTGTGGAAAAACCCCAGCAATGAGAATTATAGCCTGACAAAGAGTTCACAGGTAACTGTCTCAGTGCTAACTTTCTCTCTCTCTTTCTCCAGCTGCCTGATATTGAGATTCGTTCTTACTATGTAGGTCACTTTTTCAATTGTATTGTCTCAGGTTGTTGAAGACCCTTTTCGACCTACACTGAGCTCCAGGGATCCGGGCTGGTACACCATTAATGATCATCAATATGGAAGTGAAATGAGTCATCCACAAGCATCAGCTGTGCATCCATTGAAACTCAAACGACGGGTGAAATGTCAACGTATTTTATATGCTTATCAGGTGTATTTGTCAATTAGATTTTTGTTCTAATGTTCCCCATCCTGCAGATGTTACGAAGAGAAAGGAGGGAAAGGCGGACAGCAGAGCTGATCCAACAAGACAAGGAGATTGATAACCAGATGCAAGAAGCTGCAATCAAACGAGCTATGGAGCTTGACACCACTATCAAGGGTAGATATAGTATATGGAGGAAAGAATATGAAAATCCGAACTCTGATTCCACTGTAAAACTTATGAGAGATCAGATCATAATGGCCAGAGTTTATGCAACCATTGCAAAAGCTAAGAATAACAATATGCTATATGATTCTCTAATGGAACATTCTAGAGAAAGTCAACTTGCTACTGGAGAGGCAACATCTGACTCTGAACTTCACCCTAGGTCTTGCTACTTGAACTCTCTTCGGTAAATAAATTTGGTATTGGCTTTAGGCTCTTACACAGGACATTTTTTTTTTGCATGCAACAGTGCTCTAGAACGAGCTAAAGCCATGGGTCACATCCTTTCTACTGCCAAGGACCAATTATACCATTGTATGACTATAGCAAGGAAGTTGCGGGCCATGCTTCAGTCATCTGAAACGAATGTAAATGAACTGAAGAAGAAGAGTGCTTTCTTGATTCAGCTAGCTGCAAAAACTGTCCCCAAACCGTTGCATTGCCTTCCTTTACTTCTCACAACAGAATATTACCTGCGGGGTTATGAAGAAAAGGATTTCGCAAATAGAGAGAAACTTGAAGATCCATCTCTATACCATTATGCCATCTTCTCTGATAATGTGCTTGCAGCATCTGTTGTTGTGAACTCTACAGTGCTGCATGTAAAAGAGCCTGAAAAACATGTTTTCCATATAGTAACAGATAAGCTGAACTTTGCAGCCATGAAAATGTGGTTTCTTGTGAATCCTCCTGCAGGTGCAGCAATTCAAGTCCAGAATGTAGACGATTTTACGTGGCTCAATTCTTCATACTGCCCTGTTCTACGCCAGCTTGAATCTGCACGAATGATAGAGTATTATTTCAAGGCACATCAGACATCATCTCTCACTGCTGGCTCTGATAATCTCAAGTATAGGAATCCAAAATACTTGTCCATGCTGAATCATCTTAGATTTTACCTTCCAGAAGTTTACCCAAAGCTTAATAAGATATTGTTTCTGGACGATGACATTGTCATTCAGAAGGATCTGACACCTTTATGGTCCGTTAATCTGCAAGGGATGGTAATTGGTGCTGTTGAAACCTGCAAGGAGAGCTTTCATCGGTTTGATAAATATCTCAACTTTTCTAATCCAAAGATATCTGAGAATTTTGATCCCAATGCTTGTGGCTGGGCATTTGGTATGAATATTTTTGATTTGAAGGAATGGAGAAAGCGTGACATAACTGGAATATATCATCATTGGCAAGATATGGTGAGGAACTATTTGATTATTCTCTCCTCCATGTGGTGCTTTCTGGAAATATAAGTAGGCGCGGATTTTTTATTATGCCTTTCATTGTGAATGAAAATGATATTTCTTTTTAAGTGTTAAATCATATCCATCTCGAAGTTGAATTAGATTGTGGAATAGCACCAGTCTGCTAGCTTATTATGTAGGAGTTTATATGTTTTCATTCTTTTGTGTGGAACATTGCTTGAATGCGTTTGATTTCTGTAATAATCATGGTCATTCATAAAAGGGAATTTTGAGAATCCTAAAGTGGAAATTGAGGATTTATCTTATTGAATATAAATCAGGAGTCAGGAAATTTTAGGATATGGTTTTCAATATACAGTTTCGAGCGCTTTTATGGAGATGATGTTATCATTGTTTCTGCTCTATGTTGTTGCTGCCTCTGTTATTCCAGAAAGACGTCCTTTGGCGGCAATATTTTTTCGTCTTGTTGCCCCCAAAATCAATTGCTTCTTCCCTATGGTGGCTAGAAGTAGTGTTACCTTTGCTGGGTTGATTCTTGAGAAACGGGCTTCTAGCCCAAAATCCTCATTTATTTATTTATTTTGTGAGTTCATACAACAGTTTTCCTTTATATAAGGTACACATTTGCTAGCATACATATGTGCAAAAAACACCATCTTCCATACTTGATCTGTAAACAGGTATTTTTTTAGAGATTCTCCTTTAATTCTTTTATAAAGCATGTGACTAAATAGGACTCCATATGGGACGTCTTCATGACAAAACTTTAAACATTACTTTCTCTGCACTTTATCCAAAACCTTGTTTAGCTTCCACCTTTACTGCTCTCTCTCTCTCTGCAAGCATGCATTTGCGTGTTTGATCCCAACTCATGTAGCTTTTTGTTTGCAGAACGAGAACAGAACTCTTTGGAAACTTGGCACATTACCTCCAGGGCTGATAACTTTCTACAACCTGACCTATCCTCTGGATCGGAGTTGGCATGTTTTGGGACTAGGCTATGATCCTGCTCTTAACCTCACAGAGATAGAGAATGCTACTGTTGTCCATTATAATGGAAATTATAAACCATGGTTGGATCTTGCCATTGCAAAATATAGATCTTATTGGTCTAGATATGTGATGTTTGACAATTTATATCTTCAACTCTGCAACATTAATGAGTAATGGATGTTCTTTTTCTAGTAAAGTTAATTTTTGTATTTTCTAGTGTAATGGTGTTGCCGAGAATTTTGTTTTAATACAAAGCTGCATCTATCCTGGCATCATCTCTCTCTGCTTCCCCATATCGAAAGATTTTCTTACTCATTTTTGAGGAATTTGGAGTTATATTGGGTTTCCTTCCAACTATACTAATAGAAAGGCTTCTTGTATCAAATTTGTCTCTAGATCATTCGCCTGTTTTTTTTTTCTTATTCTTTTTTAAATTTGATATGAATTCATCGTAACTGTTTCTTTTCCTGTCTTAGCGCTCATCTTTTCTTCATATGTTATGAAGTTTTTTCGACATCTCGTATTTATCTCCTAGCTCGATCAATGTGCTGGTGATGTGCAACATCACTAAGTAGATGATGTCCATCCTGCATTCGACTTCATCCTCTTCACGTTTCTGTAACAGTATTACTACAGATTATCTATAGAATTTTGATAAACTGGTTATGGCATAATCATGGAGGTCAAGTACAAAGATATTAACAACCAGCAGGTCACTGTTTGAAACCTCCACAGGGACTGTAAATGGACTGGACAACAGAGAGAAAAGATACCTAATGACAAACAGATTTTTCAGTATCCCCAACCGTTTGGCCTTTGAAGTACAGAAAAAAAAAAAAAAAAAAAAAAAAAAACTTCAAAACCCCAGGACTCGTACTCCTTCCAGAGTAAAACCACCAAGGATGGATCACTACCACCAAATGAACTTCCAACTTCCAAGGTCTGATTAATAGGCTTGAGTCACTACCACCAATTTCACTGGTGCTTCAGAGATTTAATGGCATAAGCACTTATTCAGAATCATCATCCAAATATTTAAGATCAACTCTATCGGAATCATCTATATTGAAACGCCTCAAAATCTCTCGCATTAAATCTCTGAATCCCCAGTGAAATTGCAGACTGAATCTGAACTTTTCAAGTCACATTTACTATATGAGTGTATATCATGTAGTCCCTGGTTATTCTTTGTCACTGGAGGTCAAGCTTCGGTAGAAGCATGCTCACTGAAAATTTTGTGACTGTAGGATCTAATCAGAAGCTATGAATTTTCTTGGCGAAACTCATGCAATTGAATATCACTCCATGATCTCTTTAGCATAGCTTCAGCTTGCTCAGATGATAAAGCATCTACATTGCTGGAGGCATTGACTGCAGAGGATTATTGCTTCACACCTGTGGAAAAACAGAAACTTGAATGGGAGCTATGACTGCCAGAAGGAGATTTTGAAATGGTGGTTCTGGGGCTAATCAAGCTTCTCTCTGGCTTAGTGTTCACCGGCTGCAAATGACCACTCATGTTTGATGTGGATAGGCGACCAAGTCCTGGTAAATTTGGATACACGAGTTCTGGGAACTTGTTATAGAAAGAACTGAGTTGAATACAGCCCTCAGCACCCTGGACTGAGTCGATCACAAGTTGAAGTTTCCTCAATGAGTGATCAACTTTCTTGATCTTCCGAGAAGGCCACCGCGTGATCCCATAATGTCTGCAAATTCTTTTCAAGGTTGTTGGACACACTGCAATAATAAAATGGATTAGCAGTGTATCATGAGATGGAAATAGCCTTGCTGTTCATCATGTAAGATTGACGTTGAGCTTCAAAGCATTCTATTGAACTTGAACCAGCCACAACACTATTATGTGCAGGATGCCTCAAAACAGAGAGATTGCACGGAGCAATATAAAGTTGCCAATATAGCTCTCCATCTCTTTATGTTAGTTATATCATAAAATCCGAGTTTAGCAAACATTTGAGGTGAGTAGGAAGAGCAAATAAGTAGAAGTAAATGGCCTACTTGGAAAGTCAGGAGTTATTAACATGACAGTTCAATTAATATTCAAGAAGGAAATGTGTGGTTATTCTAGTAAAAGTAACTAGCAGTATACAATTTATTTAAGTTCAAATACTGCTCTGGGCAAACCAAAATGACCGTAGTTGTCAAGTTTTTTTCTGCTTGCTCATTTCTATTAAAAAGTATCATAGAAGTCTTGGATCCATCTCACCCATAAAACTCAGGATGAAGTGAGGGAAGTAAAATTGCACTGTTTCATCCACCTGTTGATCAAGAACTGAGGGGAAACAGATATCGAAATAATAAAAGTAAGAATTCGAACATATTGTAGGATATTATTTTGTTTTTCCTGGTATGAATAAATATAGAACAGTCAGGTAATTCAAGCAATTCTTGTCCAACCAAATACAGAGAAACAGGGATCGATAACAATTTTACGGTTTCCTTGGTGCTTTTACAGACTACCATACTCATGCTCGTACTCGAGCAGGTTCAAAGTTGCCAGTAAAATGTCTTCCTGACAAGCAAACTAATTTCGAGATGAATGTTGTCATACTTCCAATATTCTTGGCAGCATCTTTTAGGCTCACATCAAAATATTGCCTGAGTACTTGCAAGCTAATGGTCTTCTGAGTCTTGGTCCGTCTCTTTTGGCCTGTTAATTTAGCACCTGAGAAATGATGCCCACCAACAAAGAAGCAGTCTCCACTATCCTCAGCACTTTCTTTGGGAAGTATCTTGCTTGATGTGGTCATGTTCTAAAGAGGCAAGCATGTTATGCAACTCCATGTTAGAGTTATCCCATTGGGTTGCCACCTTACACTCTCTGTTGTTTTGGGTCATCTGCATAATCCGGGATGAAGCAGGGAAAGAGGGTTCTTGGGAAGGAGAAGTTACCAACTTTGGATATATTTGCTCTTCTAATATACCAACTGAAGTGCCAGGTACTTCTCTACCTGACATTGGCAATGAAGTTTCTATTGGCAACTCATCATCTGTAATGACATGTAAACTTCTGCAAGCTTGTTGTATCATAGACGATAATGAGTCAAGTGTCTGCTTATGGTCTACAGTATTTTTGCAATTAAGAGGCAAGAAGAACTCTAGCACAAAATCAGCATTTCCGGTGTCTATACTTCTGAGGCGTATTGCTACCGCAGCACAATAGTTAAAGACCCTCGCATGATGTGAGAGGATATTCTGTCTTGCTGAAAGCTTTTATATCCTCAGAGAAACATGGTTGATTTGTTGTGGATGCTTTACCAACAACACCTTCACCTTTAAGTAAGTGGTGGTCAGAGTATGCCTCCGGAAAACCAGAAACTTGTGGATCCGCCACATAGCAGGCTGAGTCAATTGTTGACAATTTGCATAGTTCTCATTGGAGTGCCTGCACCCGCTTTTACCCTGTTGAATACATGGCGCCCATGTCTGTGCCAAAGGCAATATATGTGTATCACCGGCACATTTCAAGACGTCTTTATCTCTGCTAAAGCAGCTTGGTCAGACTCACTGCAGTCCTGCTATAAAATCGCACCTCAGACATAGGGAACGAAATCAAAATTTGAAGATTACATAACCCTTGGGAAAATATATAGCCTACCTCTACTCTGGGAGGAATTAGGATATTAGAACTCTTAAGATCAAAACAGCCTAGAAGAAAATTATTTTCTGCAAAAAATAAATAAATAAAAATTGAGAGAGCAATTAAACTTTTTGCTATTTTACCAGATGATAAGCTAAATATATATGAGAAAACATGAGGTCAAAGCTACCAGTGCAAGAAATTCTTGCCTTCCTAAAATATAAGAGGGGAGGTACAGAGGTTCTTGGATGAACAAATGAAAAGAAATGAACTTAGATGGAAATACTGTAAGAACTATGGACACCACATATTTCCACATTGGTATCATATTGTCCACTTTGGGCCGAATCTCTCATGAATTTGCTTTTGGGCTTTACCCCAAAAGGCCTCGTATCATGGAGATATTGTCCATATTTATAAACTCACGATCCTCCCCACTTCTAGCCAATGTGGGACTTTGGTCGTACACCCAACAATCCTCCCCTCGAACAAAGGACCATTGAGCCTCCCCTCAAACGATCATCCATCCTTCCATTCTCTACCAATCAGGATTCTCCACTCTCCTCTTCACCGTGTTGCGGTCAAGACACGTCCAAGAAACATCCAAAGCACTCCGCCGTCCAATAGAGCTCATCCACGGATCCCATCATGAGCAAATCGAGGCTCACCACCTTTGTTCAGCATTCTGAGAATTCATCCACATGGCTAAGCCTGGGGCTTGGCTTTGATACCATTTGTTGGGACTATGGACACCACATATCTCCACATTGATATGATATTGTCCACTTTGGGTCTAAACCCTCATGGATTTGCTTTTGGGCTTTACCTCAAAAGATCTCATATCAATGGAGTTATTGTCCATACATATAAACACATGATCCTCTCCACTTCTAGCGAATATGGGACTTTGGTGGCACGCCCAACATAGACGTCAAGAGAAAATGAGAGCTCATCTAAACAAGAGAAATGAAATTCAACAATTTGGGATTGAGAAGTAGATGCATCTAAAGTAAATATCAAGCATCCCTGATATAGAAGCATGAGCAATGCGATACCATTTGAACGAAAAACGTTATCCACAGCAACAAGTTTCAGAAAATGTTTTTTTCTAGACACCTCTACTAAAATACTGTAATTAACTAGTAAAGCTCATATAGCATATCTTTGGGGCTCCAATTGATCATTGGTGTTCTATATTGCGAAAAAGCTGAAATGCTGTGATGACCTATTGGCAGAACTCGAGCTGTTAAAAGTTTTCCAACTTATCTTGGAGTACATAACGATCGGCAGCTCAACAGATTTTTATCCAGGTTTTGCTAAAGATAATTCCTCAACCAAGTTACATGTAACTTCTATTCTCCTAGTTAAACTAGAAACAAAAATTAGAGTGAAGAAGAAGAGACCTCTAGAGCTTTGCAGACATGTTCAAGTTCAGCGAGATAATTAACATTTTGACGAGTTGTCACAATCTCAACTACCCCCAAGCAATTCCCACTTCCTCGTTCAAAAACTGGAAGAGCAAGTGATCCTTTAACATTGTGCTGCTGGGCATACTTAACACGTGAAAACTCTTCTCCTCTGTAAAAGCGAATATCTGGAGTCCATTCTGGCAATTTGTTCAAGAAAACACGGCCAGGCAACCCAATGAACTCCATAGAATCTTCATCAGCTTCAAACTGATAATTTTGGTAAAATTTCTATATTCTGTAAGAATTTTGCAGTTCGGATTTAATGAAAATGGTTGGTCCTTTGTTGTAAGGAATTGGCGTCCTCCTCTTCGTATGGGGAGCCACATCTGAATAAGGACATCTTTATCTCTCACGAATTCCTTCTGGTACTCTAAAGCCTGCACTAATCTCTTCTTCACTGAGATGGTAAGGTATGGATTTCTATTTGGTCCAACAGACAACACTTTATTCACTTCAGTACGTTCGGTGGCTTCGGCCTGAATATAGGCAGATGGGCTTAGAGATGCTGAAGGAACAGCAACTTCCTGGTTTCGTGCGTGACTTCCAGCAAATTCTTCCATTTGGGGATAAGTTAGAAATGGATTGTCGGAACAGTCTGATTTTTTTATTTCCTTGGAATTCAAACCGCCTACTTTAGTCTCTGGAGCGGGGAAATTGTACGAGGAAGAGTAAAAATTGATCGTAGACTGTAGTGGATTGACAGGGTTGCCAAGAGTTGGACGTGTTGGTAGTCTCAAACCTGAATCCATCATACAGGAGTTCATCCATAAAATTGAAATCAGTACTGCTATCTGATAGAATTTCCAGCGCCGAATTAGGTGTGATGGAACCATCTTCCATGATGAATTCCTGTCAGACCTCTATTCCTAAACCATCAAACATTCGAACAAGTCACAAGCCAAAACACACAAGGCATCGCCAAATTTGAAAAACAAGGAGGAACTCCAACAAGGATTCCATTCCCTTCCCTTGTCTTCCAAATCTCAGTCAGTGTGAGTGGCACAAGCATTGTTAATAAAAAAAATAAAATTCAAACATAAATAAATATATTCCAGAAGAAAAATCACCTTATATGAATAGACTAGTTTTTGCTATTCTGAGGCTATTGGCAATTGGCATGCATGCGCTTGCTCATATGGATTCAATTACCTGCTCACTTTTCACCTTTTTATAGACTCACGACACCCTCCAAGTTGACTTTTTAATCTATTCATCAAAATTGACAATGATCAGTACTCAGTAGTCATTATCCAAAGGATTAAGATCGGCATTACTCAAAATAATTCTTCATGTTAAGGGATGGAATCACACATCAAATAAAGATAAAAATATACCTCAATTTATAAGAGTTTGAGATACTCCTCTTAATGAGGTTGACCTTTTAAGTTGGAACCCCAAATCTTAACATGATATCAAAATCCATCAAGCTCAAACGAGCGATTCAATCCGATTAAGACTAAAAAAAATTGAGCACACGGATTTCAAGATTGGTCTGCTTAAATCAACCACCATCTTGTGGTGACATGTTAAGGAATAAAATCACACATCGAATAATAATGAAAACATAGACCAATTTATAAGAGTTTGAACTTCTCCTTTTAATAAGGTTGAGATGGAACCCCAAATCTTAATCCTTTGTACTCCTTACCTTTATCAAGAAAGAAAGTCATACGATTACGAGACAATAATGCAAAATTACATGATTGACAAGGAACTCCAATCTTGGCAATGACAATGTAGTATTTTTCATAATTCTATAATTACAAAATTTCACAGCTCTGATCAATAGTTCTGTTGCAGAGTTTTAAGTTGAAACGTAGGTGGCAACTCACCGTATATAATCACACAACTATCATTACTCAAAATTTTCTAAGTATATTATATATCATTTTAACTGATTAAGGAGGATTTAAATTAATTAGTGGAATCCTTGAGCCGGACCTTCAAGAATTATGATGGATGGAGAAAAAGAAAAATGAGTATTTTGTGATATTATATATTTGTGGCCCACACCCATAAATATACAATGTTTACATGGAACGCCTACTTACTAAACAACATTGACATACATATTAATTCTATAGCCTATGAGTTATTGGATTACTATAATTTAATTTGCTATCTTTCAAATTGATAAATTCAATTGACATTCATCTACAATAGATCTTTTACGTAATCATTGTGTGACATGCTAATGTACCACTGTGACACTGTCACATTATAAAGTATTAGAATTCAAAAAAGTTATGTCTTTTAACCTCTTAAAATTTAAAGATAGACATAACTTTCATTTTATCATACTTGTTTCTAGAGAATCACATAACAATTACGCGAAAGATTAGTTAATGTACTACTTTCATGAAGCAATTTCCGTTAGTTTGGAAAACGATACGTGATAGAACGTTACAATCAACAAAGTGGTGAGATTTGTGTATTTTTTTATGTATGTATGTATGTATGTATGGGTAACTCGTGATCATAAAAAGTTACCATTATTTTCCATGAAAATTAATTAGAAACGTTAATTGTATATTGTAACCACTTGCATTGGTCATTGATAAAGATGTCAAAATATTAGTGAATAATGCATTGCCAACACTATTCTAGACCCGACTTTGCATTATATAGTTTTTGAATTTTCTCCCAACATAGATAGGTGTTGACATGGCCAGCAGAAATCTCTCTTTGTGAATGATTTTCGAACACACGTTTTTGCCAAATGTTAAAATTGCCAACCCTCCAACCACGGTTCCATACTAACTTGCCTACTTACAATTAATTAATCGACAACTATCAAGGTTTATCACAACCCTGATATCTTGCTCCCAATGGATATGATAAAAACTTCACACGATTGATGTGACAAGAAAATCTTACTTATGGTATCTTGTTCATTGAAGACAGTAAATCAATTTCAATGTTTAAATATTTCCTGTGTATATGATGAGGGTACAATCATAGAAACCAATAATATATCTCGTTGATTAATAAATTAAGTCCCTATTAAATGTAGATTAAAATCAATTTTTTAATAAATTTTGATAAAATATGTGATTAAAAAGTTATGAATTCCATAAAAATTAATTATTGTCTTTGACTTGATATTTTTGAATTTTAATCCAATTCAAAAGGGGCTAAAAAATAAAAAATCAGGGCGACAATGTTTAATGGATAAAGCTTAATCAATCATTAAACTGACCTTTAATATTTGTCAAAAATGTAAGACGATAACCGAAAATGGCAATAAAATTAAGAAGTCCTCATCCCAAATGATGAAAAAGATAATTGATTGATTTTTTTTTTTTGAAATATGGAACTATATGAATAAGGGAGAAACTCCATGAAAGGAAGATTAATGATTCATATAAATTACTTAGTTGAAAATGTCCCGAATAAATCCAACGAGTAACTAATAATCCTGTTAGCGGTTTCATTGTATTGAAGTGAAAATAACATACATCCCCTAAAATTGAAAAGAAAAAAAAGAAAAAAAAAAAAAAAAAAAGCAAGATGGACACTATTCATCACTTCACTTCATAGAATTCTGATACAATCCCTGAAATTGTTGTCTCCCAATATTCGAGTGAATTGCCTATTTGGTCACTGAACTTTCAGCCATGCTTCCATGGAGTCGCTGAACTTTCAAAATCACTCAAATCATCACTGAACTTTACAAAAGGTTTCGACAAGGTTACTGGACTTTAAAAATCACCACATTCATCACTGAACTTTGCAAAATGTTTCCCAGTGGTTACTAATTCAATGATCTCCTAAGAAACCTTTTTGTAAAGTTTAGTGATCCCGTAAAAATATTTTGCAAAGTTCGGTGATGAACGTGGTGATTTTTAAAGTTCAATGACCTCGTGAAAACATTTTGCAAAGTTCAGTGATGATTTATGTGATTTTGAAAGTTCAGTGACCAAATAGACAATTCACTCCCCCAATATTGGGAGCACCATACCAAGTACAAACCGTAAGTCATATATTTTTTAAATTGTATAAATATATTACGAAAGAATAGATATTTCTATCAGTAAAAGCAAATAAAGGATTACATAAAAGGAATTTATAATTATTTTATCAAAGTCTTAACCTTAAATCTAGACCTAGTACCATGCCTGAAGGATTAGTGGAATAATGAGCATCATCTTCACCTGAGGCTGTAGGCAATTTCAATTTAAAATTCAAACCACCATCGTCCACCATCTTCTCTCAATGGCACCACATGTGTCCACCTAAGGCTTGACCAATTGAAAAACCCTTTAACAAATGCTGCATTTGTGCCCTCCTCTACCTATATCCATCACCGTTATTTTATCTTCCCTACCACTATGCTCCTTCACCTCCCATTCACTACTAATATCTCCTAATTCATTGATGCAGTTTTCTTCTACTTCCCCCTCATTCTTCGTAATGGCATAGCAACCCTTGATATTTTTGTGACTCGCTCTGTGACCCCCTAAAGCCTGCCGAGAACCAAACACTTTCTTGCAACTCAAGCACTTGAATCCGCAATTCACATTAACACTTCCACTCAAATCAACAACAGTAGTATCGGAGTATTCCACCCGTAGCCCATGGCTAACAATGCAAGCAGTAGTAACGGATGGCGAGTCAGAGGCTGCAGTAGGCAGGCCATTAGCCAACAACAAGAAGAACTTTGCCACCTCGTGATCCTCCTCCGTCATTATGGAAGCTTCATCTCCCTCGCTCTCAGTGACTGTGGTATCACTTTCAGGCCTCCTAAGGTTGGGCGGTGGGTTAATGCCGAGCCATTGTCGCTCAGGGTGGCAGCGCATGTGACCAAAAAGTGCCTTCCATGACCAGAACCTCTTGCCACACTCAGTGCAGGGCCTGGTGATCTTGGGTGCACTAGGATCTGGCTTCACATGTTCAGGCCTAAAAATTATGGCACTAGTACTGGAAGTGGGAGAATTGTCAATTTTGATTAATTTGGTGCGTTTCTTTCGGCGGCACTTGAGAGTGGTGGGAGGTGTCTCAGAGTCAAATGCTCCATCTTGAGCAGTCGACAACATTAAGGAAAAAAAAAATATGGAAATGAACTTGAAATCCGAGTGTCTTATGTAGCATGGACTGGGCGGTTACCACTATGGACGGCAGTTATTTTCAGCCATAAGGTCCTACCCTCCTATCTCCTTTTGCTGTAACAAATCCAGGCAACCGCAAAATACGACTATATCATGTCATACACGTACGAACGTACCGAGCCTCACTATGGTTAAGTTAAAAATCTGTTTGAATAGAAGGGGTGCATCTTATGTGGGTCACTCAACTTTTCAGACGAAACTAGCACTCCATTTTTCAACTCTTGCTTCACTAGTAACCATATTAAAACTTCATTAGGCAGACGAAAATCCTAACCAAACAAAGTACAAAACTACTGTTTAAAATCAACATTGGGAGAATAGAATCCCTGAAACACAAACTTCGCCTCACATGTAAGTTCTATTCCACCTTAGCATTTGGAACTATTTTCGTTTCATAGGTTCTCACTTTGTCACCACCCATTTACCCTATTTATAAATACCCCGTGAGACATACTCTTATCCTTTTAAAAAAGATAGTGCTACTTTGGTTTTTTAGTTGGCTCCCCAGTCGTTTTGACTGGTTAAATTGCAGTTTGTCATCTATTGGAGGTCAGGCCAAATGTTCCTCCCTTGAGTTTGTATTCCAGTTTCAGCATTATTATTAAATATGCATAAATTGCACGCCAGAGTTCTATACAAGACACGAGAGTTCTCAGTTAAATTTATGTCGAATAGAAAAGTTCAACACAGGAATTATACAGCATAATATCTACTAACATTAACATAAAAACTCGGGGCTTTGCAACAGGCACCTGCTCACCAGTACAGTTTCCAATTTTCTTCATCCAATGCTCGCATCAGTAGAGGTTCATATTCTGCAATTGGCAGCTGGACAAAGAGGATAGAGAAAATAAGAGGGGGGGGGGGGGGGGGGGTGTTAAATATTAGATACAATAGCTGATGCGTTTTATCAATTCAATAAAGCTGAAAATGAACCAACAAATTTGCAGCAATGAATCATTCACAGAAAATAAGCTCAAGTGATTGCTCACAGGACTAAAATATAAGTTGCAGGACCTTTATTCAGATATGAGCCTCACTTTACATCTGACAAAGATTGAATTCAAAAGGCCAAACTAAGAGATATAAGGTTTTCAGTACAGATCAGTATTCTTTTCACATCCATGAAAAGACAATCCCCTTTATAATCAACTTATCCCCAGATAAATGTGGCATTTAAAACAGGCAATGATAGAATAATTATCCTGCGTTTTATTTAACTCGGGCAAACCAATGGATGGCAGATGCAAATATAAGAGGAAACCAAGGTTTGAGTACTTACTACAGTAAATAAATTGATTGAGATCAAGAGTCACCCTGCCTTGCTTGCTTGTATCAAATGAATTGAACAGATTCCTACAAGAGAGAAAATAAAACTAAATGATCCATCACGGAATAAGTAGCAGCAAAATATAACCAGGTTGCACCTTCATCACAAACTGAATGTATCCCAAGCCAATATTATTATTAAAGTGGATAGAAGACTAAAGAAACAATGACAATGAGATTCATGTGTGGACACATTTGGCATGGTGCTAGAACCTCTTTCAGAGATTTTGTTGCCGCTATTGACCCAGATTTGGATGCTTCTATCATATTGTGACCAAAGATGATAAGAAAAAATCAATCAATTCAGATCGTCTTTCAAGTAGCATTTAGAGAAATAATGACAACCAAAGATACTAATATATTATTCAATTCCATAAAACATTCTAAACTAATCTTCACGAGGTTTTCATATTGAACGTAAGATACAAAGAACGTCACAGAAACTGCGTATATTTTTGTTGTGTTAGCAAGTGTGTGTAGCTAGTTGATACAACCAAGAAGATGTTGATCTATCAACTTGAGAGTAAGTTATCAAATTGTTTTGACACCATTATGTAAAGAAAATTTCTTTCTATCAGCCTTAATGAATCATACATCCCAACTGAGAAATGCAGTGAGAGCGATGGCACTTTTGAAGGTTTATTGATTTACTGACCTTGATGACTGTACAAATATACAAAGAGATATAAAATCATCGAGTCTGAACTTGCCACATCTCGTTTGATCAAAACTCTGCATGATAATCAAAATGAACAGTTCTAATTTGGATCATGCATTATAAAATTAAGTTGTATATGGCCTATCTCTAACTGTAAGAAAGATCGTCTTATTTCGTTTACCTCACAAACAGTATAAAAAGCTGGAGAGTCGAGAGAGAATTCAAGTTTCACCAGCGCCTAATAGCCATTGTTTTAAATTGAAAAAATAATTAAAGGATGAAAAGTAATATAGATAAAGAAATGGAAAGTATTGCCAAAGTCCTGGTAAAGAAAGAAAGAAGGGTCTTGCAACTACCACAATTTCAAGTTACATAACTAATTATGGTCCCAAAAGTTGATAAATATGAAAAAATGAACAGCCAGCCCATGTAGTTTATATACCTTGTAAACTTCATCAGGAACAAGAAATCCACGTCCCCTGTGGCAGTATACAAAAAAGCAAATATAATTATAGTCCTCTCTACTAGTTACAACTACAAATATTTGTAAACAACAATGTAACACCAATAAGATGTGAGGACCAGATATTAAGTCCAGATAATCAAAGTTTTATCGAGGGAAATGCATTATTTTTTTCAGGGGTAATTCTTAAGCAACAACCAACAAGAGGCGGTAAACACTATGCTTCCTAATATAAAAAGAATGGATGAAATGGTTCCAGCACATTCTCAGCACACTGAAGTGCGCACTAAAAAGTCCACTTATTTAAAGATGTTTCGAATTTAAGAAGATAGCTACATCTTATTTAATTTTGCAGTGCTTCAGAAATGCTAAATTTGCATGAGCAACTACAGCCAGTGAAAAAGAATCAAGAACTTGTGTCAAAAACAGCATTATTCAAGTTCTTCAGTAAATCACCTCTCCAAGTCTGAAAAGGCCTGTTGAACCTGCAAGGAAATCAAATTTCATTGATTTTGCTGGAGTTAAAAATGTACCCTCTATTTCTTATTCTCTCACAAAACTTCTCTGGTATTGCAAATATAATTCCAGGAAAAAAAAAAAGGAGACCTATCAATTCCTGAACAAAAAAGAGCTCCTCGAAACTGCATATTTTAAGAATACCATAAGCAAGATATACAACGCCAGGTGATAGCTTCAAGATTTCAGCATGGAAACTCAAAATTATTTAGTAACATCGACACATTATTGTGCCAGATGATAGCAAAGAGATTTCAGTACAAAAACTCTAAGGAAGAGCACAATGCAACACTTCCACTACAGCAAGCAGCATAATCAAATCTTCTAATCCACCTCGTATTAATGCAGTTTCTCCAAGCTTAATCCTTATTTTATTAAATTAAAAGCATCAGATGGTCAGATCACAACTCTGCTTAGCCTATTCTATTCTTACCAGGTGCAGAAGTGGGAATTTAATCAAGGATTAAAGAAATTTGAATAATAGGCAACCAGTACTCAACGCTCTGGCTAAATACACAAGATACCCGCAATGAGAGACTCAAGCAATTCTAAAGCATACAAAGCAAAACACTCACCTTTAGCAGAAACTTGTTAAGTTCGACAAACTCTGAGAAAAAATAAGTATTACCAAATCAGAAAAAGATTCACATTCAGTTAAAAACACTTGTTAAGGCAGAAACATGAGTGGAAAGTTGGAAATATCATTCAATGCCTAATTGCATCTGAAATAGAAACCTCAGATGCTAGTATGATTGATTTAGAGGTTAGCTTAAATTTCATCAACATTCAAATTATTCAAAGAGCTTAAGTATAACATGAAGTAATTTATGAAATGAAAAAAAAAAAAAAAATTCACCTTCGAAGCTCATAGTTCCGTTTTTGTCAAAATCGTACATCCTGAATTAGTCAAAAGAAGCAGTTTTACATACCTTAATATGCTTTATATTCTAAATTTCAGACATTCCGTCACAAACAGAACCTGATCATTTGTTGAACAACGGAGGTAGGGAAATGAAGGTTTCCGACAGCAAAAGCACTCTGATCTTCCGAAAAAAAGTGGGTAAATTGCTTCACTCATATGCTAAAAAGGAAAGTAAGAGATAAAAATTGACCTTGAGTTGAGTAGCAACGATGCATCCGGTTTTGTCTGAGTCAACCCGATCGAACCACTCTCTCAAAATCGCTGTGTTTTCCATTTCCACTTTCTCGCGCTGTCGGATTACTCAACAACGTCACTGCAGAGAACAAACTTTTTCTTTTTTAGTTTTTTTAACCTTCGTGGCCATCGATTTTCCTCCTTTGGGCCTTTCCACGAAGGTCCAAAAGAAGCGTTCCCACAACTTGGCCCTATCTTTTGGACCGATGAAAAATGTACAAATCTTTCATTTTTTGACAATTTCACCCTTAATTACACATTTGATTACATAAAAAATCATTTTCATAATTTTTTTTTGTTAAATAAAGGGTATTCTCATCATTTTTTCTCTTTCTTCCCAATTTGAACACATTTTCTCCTCTATTTATTTCTCTAAAATATTAAATTCAATCAAATTCAGATCTGTCATCTTCTTTATGCTTGAGCCCTAATGAAGCAAATTGACAACTTTCTAGAGGACCCATTGAAAAGGGCGCTAGATTTATATTCCCCCACAGCTACTTCTCTTAGAAATTGGGGTAGCAATGAAACTTCATCATTTCCCATGACATGAGAGAAAACAGAATTTAGATAGATTTAGAATTACTATCTCTTATAGATCTATATATGCTAAAGTCTCCGTAAAGTGTGTTCACGTTTGTATTCTCGAGTTCCAGCACATTCACATACTTTTCTCGTTAAACAAATGAAATTCATGATTTGAAAATGCAATTAAAAGAAATCGATTTTCCTGTTGAACAAACCTTTGTACACAGCTTCTTTGTCTGCTTATAATTTATCAATTTCAATTTGCAAGTTGCATTGTTCAAGTTGTAAGTGATCTTCAACGCTTTGGACTATTTATTTTTCTTCTCATTGAAAGAGGTGTTATACTCAATGTACTTGGTAGCCCAGGTTCAAAATCTCCCATGTGAGGCATACAACTTAAAGTTACACAGCAAATACTACTTTGCTATCAAATTAAATGGGGTCAAAATCCCTTGGAAAATATTACATTCCATATCTTTTTGAGGCTTTCACATATTTTTCAGCCTTGAACAACACGCTGCCTTCTTCCTTTTTCTTATTGACAGCCTCAATATTTTCTTGGGTGTTCATATCACAAGAAACTTATGCCCCGTTTGATACCACCCAAATTTCATGGAAAATGGAAAATATTTTTCATTTCCCAACAAATTCCCTATTTGATGTGCAAAATTTGACAGGGAATTCATTTTCCAATTTGGGATCCACGCACCTGAAGTTCCTCCTTTTCATGAAATTTTTTTCTTTGGGTTTTTGTGGTCATTCATTTTCCAGCTTTTTTTTATTTGCAATCGGAAAAAATTCTAGACATAATGGTAAAAAAAATTATCACTTTTATTGACAATTTTCATGTAAAACAAAGCTAAACGAATGACATTTGATATGGTAATTTTTTGTTTTTTTTGGCAATTGGAACAAATTCTAGAACCAATGGTAGAAAAAATTATCACTTTAATGGATAATTTTCATAAAAAATAAAGTTAAACGGACACCAGACTTTCAACATTTTCTAGGTGAAAAATTATATCAATCAAATACAATCAATTACAATTCCTAGTAAAATAATTTTTAGATAATTCAATTCCCTATAATTCATTTTCTTTTCCACTCATTTTTCATCTTTGCAACCAAACGAATTCTTAAGATTAGTTTTTAGAGAGAAATAAATGAGAAAATTGGATCAAATGGGGATGAAAGAGAAAAAATAATAATAATGAGAATATCCTTCACTTAACTGAGAGATTGGATGCAAATTAATGAAAATGACATTTTGCGCAATTAAATGTGTAATTAAGGATGTTATGTATTAATTACTCTTATCTTTATATTTTAAAAGCTTAGACAATTTATTAATTTAAACAATATATTTCCAAAGCTTGATCCCAGTTCAATAACTTGGTAACTCTTCATTCTTACTATTTGAATTGGACCTTGATCTCGGCTTGATTATAGTTACTTATAGTGGTTGACAGCAAACGTTTGTAGGACCACAAATATTACATGAACACTAGAACGATGTTAATTTGAAAAGACAATGAAAAACCTAACTCCACGAATTTGAAACAGCTCTCATGTGCTAAACTTTAAATGAAGACGGCAAATAATTGGAGTCTCCAGTGTGGTGGGTTCAATCATCGGCCATTGCTTTAGAAAAGAGTTACGAGAGCTGGTAATGCATGATAGCTAGAGGAGAAAAAATCATAAATAATCGAAAAAAAAAATAAATAAATAAAAAATAGAAGAATCTACGAAAACATGCATAATTTTCGACTTAAATGTTGAATTTTCGTTCGTGAGTACAATCCAGAAGCGTTTTTCAATTCTACATAATTTTTCCGGAGGGAAATTGAAAATTGTCGAACTTTCATGGTTAAATTCTATCGTTCAGATGTCCATTTTAACATTTTTATGTTTTTAGATAGTTCAAGGATATTTTTATTTTTTTGTAGTATTAATTGGATTTGTTTTGTTAGTTTTCTAGTTTAGTTGAATTTCCCTATACATCTGAAAGAGGGAGTTTGTGGGCCCCATCGTCGACCAAAAAACTTTTGCACTCTCGCCATGTTACCAAAACGACGTCGTTTGTCTCTATTGTTGCCCACCGCCTCTCTTTACCTTATTGCTCTCTACCTCTTTACCCTTCTCCACCCGTGGTAATTCTTTTGCCTTCTTCGATCCTCAGATCTGTGAAATTCAAACACCTATCAGTTCTTCATCTCGATTCCCGACTGCAAGACTTTCACATCCTTCTCCAACTACCTATAAGATCCCATAAGTATTACACTCAAACCACCGCCCGACTTTTACCTTCCCCTGATAACAAAATTTGAGGCCTCCGTTGATTTTGCCCAAGGTATTTATTATTTTCTCTCCGTTAATCTTCTATTCTCTTGGATGTTCCGATTTCTATTTATTTGTTGCTCCATCGGGTGTGTTGAATTAAGGTATTCATCGCAGGTGATCACCACCGAAAGGACTCGTCCTCGGCCATGGCAGATGGGGATATTAAGCCCGAGGTTTCTTTCGAAGGTTATTATTTTGTTGATATTAATTAGTTTTTTTTTTAAATGTTTAGTTTAGAAGTGCTGATTTTGGTAAGTTTGACAAGTTTGAAAGGATATTTCCCATGGAAGATGATATTTTGTGGTTAATTAATTTTTTAGAAAATTTAGGGTTTTGAATTGATGTGGGGTTGGTGATGTTTTGTTGCTTTTTTTTTTTTCACTGAAAGTAATTAACTTTTTTAGATTTTTTGATGATTTGTGACCTAGAGCTGTTGTACAATTATGATTTTTTAATTCCTAAATTCTTTGTATTTAGTTTTAGTTTTGAATCCAGTTAATTGAATTTAGGAGCATGAAATTTCTAAAATTTGACTTGGAATTTTATTCCAACGTGAAACTATTATTTAATTTTAGGCCTTTTCTTCAATGGAATGCTTTTTATTTCAGTGTGAAACTATTTTTCCAGTTAAGTCTCTTTAGATTGTGTGGATCTTATTTTTTATTAGTTTTAGGGTTGTGAGACTGGTTTTGTTGCTAATAAAATATCTTCAAGGGAGAGAAACATTAACTTACCAGTGCAATGCCTTGGCATTGCTTTACTGCCTTGTCCTGGTGATTTCACTTAGGTATACAGAGAAAAAGGTTTTTTTCTTTTTTTTTTAAGTTTCTCCTTTCCTTTTGGATAGAAAAGTACTGAATGATGCTATAGTTTTAACCATCGCACAAATGATTTCTTATGGGGTCATGTATAAGGAAGATTGGTTTCTTTAATTTGTTTATTTCCATGTTGGAGCCTCGTCTTTGTTGATCCTAAAGGTCATTGACTATTTTATTAGGAGTAATTTGGTAGATTATTTTGAGATCTTTCTCTAAGATTGTTTAGTTTACAGGGGATGGGGCTCAGGCATTTTGATCGTGAATATGAAATGGTGTTGAAATATGAGCGATTAAGTTCGGAAGAAAATTTAATGATGATAGATTTTAATCTCAGTCATGTATTGATTAGTAGTTTAGTATAATAATAATAATGGGATTTAGTGTCATGGAATCGTATGAAATTATCAAAGTATTAAATCTCTCTATAAACCATCTTTTTTTGTGAATGGTTAAAAAATGAATAAAAGTACGTTCACGTGATCGGTGATGCAGGAGATCCAGTGCCCAACTGAAACAAGACTTGGAAATAATATTTTTCCTAATTATCTCCTATAATTAAAATGCCTTTTTTTAGGATTAAATTTTGTACCCATTTTGTGGAAACGTCATTTCTCAATATTACTTGTAAAAGAATTTTTGAGTACATCTAGAGCGAAGCTACTTTATTACTTGTAGGGAAATTTACATCTATAGTTCCTTTTTTGTGCTTAAATAAGCACTTGCGTTCTCGTACATTTTTTTATGCCACTTATGTCTCTTACGCATTCCATCAGAGACTTTTTATGTCATTTCAATATTTAGACGTCACATGTTTTGCACATAATCAAAGACTTTGTTTCAAAAGACTCTTTATATCCTTATTTTCAATTACACAAATCTTAGTAATAGTTGAAGAAAGCAAAAATAAATAAATAATAATAATAATAATAATCATCATCATCATCTGGTCCACCCCTCATGCCAGCCCCCAGTATCCCCTTGAACTCCTTGGAATCATGAGCACATATGGCTAAGCTTAAGAAGTAAAGGTTACATTTATGCTTCTCTATTGCCGAATATATTTTTAAGCGAAACATGCTCTATGTCTAGTCGCGTATTGATTAGTACGAGATGCTCTAATGCAGTACGAGCATTTTTAAGTTGACTTGGATTTGGTTCATGTGAATATGTATGGAACATATAAAAATGCAATTTTGGAAACTACATAGCAAATTAACATGATAAGTGGTTCTCCTAGGTCTAAATGTTACGGCGTGTACCTTTCTTGAATTTATACAATTGAAGTTATTATATGAAATCATAGTTGTCTGAAAAATACACTAAACATTTGTCTCACTTGTTCTTTATTTTCTTGGTTTCAAAATGTTATAGGATGACGAAGAAGGCGCTAGGATAGTAGATGATGGTAATTTCATAGATGCAGTGGTATGGACCCTGCTCACCATTATGGAAGTAACAATGAACATTCTCCGAGCCGTGCTCCCCATGTTGGAATTCTATCCTTTTCGGATGACATATTATGGTTATTTAGCATAACTGATAGACTATTTTATCTAGTTTTTTTTAATTTTTATAATGTGAAATCTCCAATATTGGAGAATTTCGATGCTATCTCTATGTAGTCACGTGCTTTCAGGGATGTGAAATCTCCAATATTGGAGAATTTCTTCTCTCCTTGTAAAGATATGTTAATGAAGATTGGGAATAAATGAAGTAAAACCATCAGCTCTTGTAATTTATTATTGAAAATACTTGACTTTGTTAATTTTTGGATTAAACAACTACAAGTTTGTAGGCATTGAATATTTCCTACATATGTGCTAAGGAGTATCTGTAACAAATACATTGTTTCACTTTGTTTATATTCTCATTTATGCTCAAAGTATTCAATAACTAAATTGGTAAAATATAATATATTAGGTTAAAAAATTTACTCCTTCATAAGTTATACTCTTTTTCCTCTTGCATGAGATATAAATTTTGGCCTTTTCTTGATGAATTTAACCTAATGGCAACCCTATTTTTTAAGTGACGTTACAAGCTCATCGAAATAGTTATCGAATAATTGTAAGTTCCTCTTTAAATTAAATCTTATCTAAAATATATAATTCTTACCTTCCTGCTTTATTCATTGTCATTCTAAATTTTCCTATTTATAACTCGATCAATTTATCTTGTAGAATGTACCCAGAAGTTCGCTCGATTACATCTACAAAACTTATCCAGAATATCCAAATACATAATCGTTCACATTGGAATTGGCCAGTTCAAACAAATCTTAGTAGATATGGTAACATCCAACATTTAACTGTAGGGTCATTAGCTTATATTATAGAAAAGAATTTCAGATAAATCACATGTACATATTCAAGCTTGTCAACGATGAAATTCCAATCTTCATGATGTACAAAGTTTCTCCCACCGATGAAAGTTGGAGATTAACATATGTTATATCGATGTATTTCATGTTTAGTTATTATCTTCATTTTGTCTAATTTTGTACGAATACTATATACTAGAGAACTAAATTTATTAAAATTTGGATTTCTAACCATCATTCCACGCTATTACATACTCAATTAAACTAAAACACGTGCATTACACGTGGCTCAACTAGTATCTATAGAAATAGAATCTCGTTTGAATTAGTATTTGTTTTGAGATCTTAAATACGTGTTTAGAATTTGTAAATTAGATCTTTTTTTCTTGATTAATATGATATTTTAGTTTTCCCGTTAATTGATTGATTCCAATATTTATTTGGTGGATTTTAAATAGTAATCACGTTGAGCAAATAATTATCACGTTGAGCAAATAATTGATCGTATGTTACGGATAAGATATTTTTATTATTATTTTCATTTTCATAATGTATCAGCTTCTAACGTGAGAAGTGGTCGGGGAAACCGATGATTGGATGCTGAACTAATGAATGTATTAATATCCCTCTCATCGTGTAGCATTGTGCCAAACATCATATCGATCAACGAGGAAAAAATATTAGTTAATTAAAGGCGACCCTACGATGTCCCCTAATTCAACTTTTGAATTATACAAAGTTGATACATTTAGATTTGATGTAATTTGTTTGACAATGAGTCCATCCCCCCCCCCCCCCCCCAAAAAAAAATTGAAATAGTAATTTAATGAAGAATGTATAGTTAATAATCGAGAAAAAATTTTGAATTTACGTGTAATATTATATTATTTAAGAATATGTGATCGAAAAAAAAAATATATATATATAATTTAAAAATAATGAGATCAAACAGGGCGATGTGATACACAATTTTGCCACTGAATTGAATAATATTTAAAACAATCAATGATCTCAACTTTTGCACATGATAAAATATCAATCAAGATGTACAAATAGCTTAATTCTTTTGCCGTCTGGTTGAGTGATGCAGGGGTAAGAATGACGTTGCACATGTAAAATGGAGGGTATATATGTCAATGGGTTCCAACTTTTTTTTTTTTTTTCGGATTTTCTGACATTTGAAATGATATGAACATAAGTGGACAAAGTTGTGTTCACCAAGTTGGGTTGAATAATGAGCCAAAATGTTGAATAACGAAAATCAATGTCGTCATTTCAAGTTTTTTATCTTATCAACTTAACATTTTTGGTCACTATCCAATTACAAAACAATAAGATTGAATGAGAAATCCAACTAAAGTCCAGCTGAGGAGTCCAAGATCTGCTGGACTCTCAGCTGAGCTGCCAAGTGTGCCAGTTACTGTAGTAAAATTACTGCATTATATAATTCAATACCGTCCTCATTAATACTGAAAGGTCGAAGCAATGGCAAAGCAGGTTGCCATCGTTGGAGCTGGGATTAGTGGACTCCTGGCCTGTAAGTACACCTTGTCCAAGGGATTCAATCCCATTGTGTTTGAGTCCCGGGACAACATTGGAGGGGTATGGACCAAAACTATACACTCCACCAAACTGCAATCTCCCAAATCTATTTATCAATTCTCGGATTTTCCGTGGCCACCTCAAGTTACACAAGATTTTCCTACCCAAAATCAAGTTCTTGACTATCTCCAAGCTTACGCGCATCACTTTAACTTGGTCAAAAATATTAGGTTCAACTGTAAAGTTGTTAGCCTCAGCTATGAAGGGCCATCCGATGCAGAAATGGAAGCGTGGGCATTTTGGAGTGAGACGGGCGAGCCCTTTGCCCCAAAAGGAAAATGGAATGTCACTGTGGAGAACACTTCAAGCCTTAAAACAGAGGTAAAGTATTCAAATTCTGTATTAAAACATATACCTTGTTTGAACACGTGTAAATCGAAAGTTTAAATTAGCCAGTTAGTTTAAACCCGAAATTAAATCAATTAAAAGCAACAAAATACTTATTAATTATTTCTAGATGATTAAGGTAATTAATTCATATTAATTCAATGAATGTGTTTTTGGGTTTTGAATAATATGATCTCTACATTAATATAATAATTCAACTCATTTTGAGACGGACCTATGGTTGTATATTTGTAATGGGTAGTATTTGGGGTGAAAAATGATTCAAAATCAGCACTAAAATCGAATCAGGATTCTTACTAATGTCATAGCTACTCGCACTGCTCGAGTGTAAACAAAGCGACCGACGAGTTTCTTGCTCTACTTTTTGATCTGTTTCTTGATCTTCTTCTTGTATTTCTTTGATTACAATTCAATAAAATCCTAATATAATTCAACTAAACATTTGACCAAGGAAATTGCCATTTTGCTAATTTTACAATTTGGACCTAACATAAATGACTAAAAATGATGAATTACACTGTGCTTTGCTGATAACAACCAAATGCAGACTCACCAAGTGGATTTTGTCATTCTTTGCTTGGGGAGGTATAGCGATGTACCAAATTTTCCAGATTTCCCAGCAAATAAGGGCCCCGAAGCCTTTCCAGGAAAGGTGATACATTCGATGGACTATTCTAACATGGATCAAGCGACTGCCCATAAATTCATCCAAGGAAAGCAGGTTACCGTTGTTGGATTCCAGAAATCTGGAATGGACATTTCAATGGAAATCTCAACAGCCAATGGTATATACACTACAGTGTACGAATTGCACTCTTTTCTTTTCTGCTCGAAATTCTTTTCTTATATTTGTTTCGTTGCAGGCATCGAACACCCATGTACTCTTTTATACAGGACTAAGCACTGGAATATACCTGATTACGTGCCTTGGGGAGTTCCTCTTGGCTTTCTATATCAGAATCGATTCGCAGAGCTCTTGATTCATAAGCCTGCTGAAGGGCTTCTTTTAAGCCTCCTGGCAACAATTCTCTCACCTTTGGTAATGTCGGGGAACTTGAACCTAAACCCGTCTATTATTATTAGCATTCTTGTAATCGATTCATCCTATAACACAGCATGCTGAGAATCAAGCACTGTTATAAATAGTTAGAAGAATTCTAATAAGGTAAAATTTTGCGAATACTTTGACAGAGATGGGGAATTTCGAAATTTGTTGAAAGTCACATAAAAAGAAAGCTAAGGCTTGTACAGCACGATATGGTGCCAAAACACAGTTTTTTGAAAGAATTGAACTCTTGTTCAATTGCGACCGTACCAGAGGGCTTATTTGACAGGGTTGAGGAAGGAAGCATCAAACTTGAGAAAGCGCAAGGTTTTACCTTTTGCAATGAAGGTATTTTGGTTGATGGTGAGGCTGAACCTCTCAAGACTGATCTGGTGATACTTGCTACTGGGTTTAGGGGTGTCGACAAGCTCAAAAACATATTAGCATCCCAAACTTTTCAGGATTGCGTAACTGGGAAAACTAGACTTCCACTATACAGGTAGAATGTTGTCGACATTGTTCACATTTATGCATGCTTTCAATCTACAAGTATACTAATAATATCTGAACATTATCAGGGAATGTATTCATCCTCGGATTCCACAATTAGCATTAGTTGGTTTGTCGGTAAGTGTTGCAGATCTGTTCACCTCGGAGATTAGGTGTCGGTGGTTAGCTGAGCTTCTTTCTGGGACATTCAAGCTACCAAGCATAAAGGAAATGGAGAGAAACGTATCCCAATGGAATGACAGCATGAAGCAGTCCTTGGATGAATACTACGAGAGATCGTGTTTAGGTGCATTGCAAATATGTTATATTGATCAATTGTGCCAGGATATGGGATGGAATCCTAAACGGAAAAAGGGTCTCCTTCGAGAGTTCTTCGAGCCATATGGACCATTGGACTATGTTTAATTTCAAACGTGTTTATGTCAATTAACACGCACTCCATATCTGTAATAGCACTGCTAATAGTACTGGGGAAAGTACAAACTAGAAGCGTTATCATAGATCTATTTCTGTTCAGCCAATCTTTGCTGTGAAGTTCAAAGATCAATAACCAGTTGTACATAAATATGCCATGTACAAGTAAATAGATAGTGATTTATCCTGAAAGTACCGAAATACAAGAAATGAAAAGTATCATGCCATGTGATCTGATGACGCCAGACTGCACAAGAGGAAATTAAAACTTCTTTACCCATGTAGAAATGCGAAATCGGCTGATTACTTGTTAAATACACAGCATAAATGTCCCTTAACGTTCTTCCTTTCGAAGTACTCTAATGAGCAGAGAGACTGGTTGTCAGACTTGCCACTATTCTTGCATCAAAATTTAACTAGGCAAATACACCATGCTAAAACAAATAAAATAAATGGCTACTTCTGCTCTAGATGCTTGAAGTGGTATTTTAAATAACCCTCCTAGGGACCCCTTTTAAGACTGGCCAAACAACGTGTTTCCTGATGAAACAACATATCCATACGTGCTAATTCAGAAGGCATAAAGGAAGTTGAAGAGAGAGAGAGCATAGACATTGCAGACAAATCGGCTCCTAAACAAAAAATGAACTTTTCATATCTGTCTTGTTGAAGGGGATTAAGCCCAAATATAGATAACAATCACATGCTGTCCTCCTGTCTTAAGAAAATAGAAACTCCCTAACAGATAATCTCATTTGAGAAAAGGAAGGCAGATCACCATGATGTGGATGGATATAAGAAGGAAGTTCCACCTTAAACCTTGCAAGCTGATCGCTGATGAGTTGTTATCAGTAGCTGTAGCCAATGGTACAATTTTTAGATGAGTACATTGCTACAACTTGGAAATAAAATATCACAGTTTTGAGATGCATCAAATTAATTTCAACTATTCGCAAACAATATATTCTTGGAACAATGGTATATCATAAAAAGCTCTTAAGATAATACTAACACCTACCTTGGCAAGTAGACTGCACATCAATAGCAGTGAGAATGTTTTGGCGGTTGTAACCAGCATAGGCACATGTTGTGCGATTACAACCTGAGGATGAGGAGTTTCCAAGATAAAAATTTTCTGGACCTTCACATCGGATAGCAGGACATGACGAATTAATCAGGAATGGTTCACATTGTAACCTGAGGAATAAGCCAAGAGACGGAAGTAAAGGAAAGGAGAAAATAAGAAAAAAATCAGGTTCATGAGATATACAGCTGCAAAGGGATTAGAAGGAGAAGTAGTTCTATCTCATAACACTTACATCCAATTATTTGCAGCACACAATTGCACCTTACGCAATTATTGGCAGTGAAGACATATGTGCCACTGGGGACAAGTAGAGGGTAGTCCGGTGAACTATTACTCATTAATGAAGAACAAGATGTTGAAAAAGACAAACAATATATTTACCCATTGGAAAAAGTAACTCGATGTCATCAAAACAAAAGCTCAAAAACAAAAACAAAGAAGAGAGGTGCGTTAAGTTAAAAATCTGTTTGAATAGAATGGGTGCATCTTATGTGGGTCACTCAACTTTTCAGACGAAACTAGCACTCCATTTTTCAACTCTTGCTTCACTAATCACCATATTAAAACTTCATCACAAGGCGAACGAATATCCTAACCAAAGAAAGTAGAAAACTACTGTTTAAAATCAACATTTGGAGAATAGAGTTCCTAAAACCCAAACTTTCACCTCACATGCAAGTTCTATTCAACCTTAGCATTTGGAACTATTTTCATTTCATAGGTTCTCACTTCGCCACCACCCATTTACCCTATATATAAACGCATGTTTATAAACGCCTCGTGAGACATACTCTTATCCTTTTAAAAGATAGTGCTACTTTGGTTTTTAAGTTGGGTCCCCAGTCGTTTTGACTGGTTAAATTGCAGTTTGTCATCTATTGGAGGTCAGGCCAAATGTTCCTCCCTTGAGAGTGTATTCCATTTTCAGCATTATTAATAAATATGCAAAAATTGCACGCCAGAATTCTACACAAGACACGAGAGTTACCGGTTAAATGTAATGTTGAATGGAAAAGTTCAATACAGGAATTATACAGCATAATATCTACTAACATTAACATAAAAATTAACTACTCGGGGCTTTGCAACAGGCACCTGCTCACCAGTACAGTTTCCAATTTTCTTCATTCAATGCTTGCATCGGTAGAGAGGTTCATATTCTGCAATTGGCAGCTGGACAAACAGGAAAGAGGAAGAAAAGGGTTAAATATTAGATACAATAGCTGATGCGTTTTATCAATTCAATAAAACTGAAAATGAACAACAAATTTGCAGCAATGAATCATTCACAGAAAATAAGCTCAAGTGATTGCTCACAGGCAAACTAAAATATAAGTTGCAGGACCTTTATACAGATATGAGCCCCACCTTTACATCTGACAAAGATTGAATTCAAAAGGAAAAACTAAGAGAAATAAGGTTTTCAGTACAGATCAGTATTCTTCTCACATCCATGAAAAGACAATCCCCTTTATAATCAACTTATCCCCAGATAAATGTGGCATTTAAAACAGGCAACGATAGAATAATTATCCTGCATTTTATTTAACTCGGGCAAACCAATGGATGGTAGATGCAAATATAAGAGGAAACCAAGGTTTGAGTACTTACTACAATAAATAAATTGATTAAGATCAAGAGTCACCCTCTGCCTTGCTTGCTTGTATCAAATGAATTGAACAGATTCCTACAAGAGATAAAATAAAACTAAATGATCCATCACGGAAGAAATAGCAGCAAAATATAACCTGGTTGCACCTTCATCACAAACTGAATGTATCCCAAGCCAATATTATTATTAAAGTGGATAGAAGACTAAAGAAACAATGACAATGAGATTCATGTGTAGTGGGGTGGCATTGGTATAAATGATTAATGTATATTATATTATATTTTACTATTTAATAAATTTATTTATCACCTGATTTTTGAAATATTTTAATAAGTTCGTTATTTATGAAATGTGAATTTTAAAACTAAAGAGTTATGTATTGTTCCCTTATCTTTTGAACCGATGACTATTTTTCATTTTTTATTGATTAAAATTTAACCATCAGACAATTTATTTATTTATTTTTACGTGTAATTAGCACACAACGTCTCTACAATTCATTATTATTGTGAAAAATATACACATCTTTCATTTTTGATATTTTTACCTTTAATTAGACATTTGACTACGGAAAAAGTCATTTTCATCAATTTTCTATGTTAAGTAAAGGGTACTCTCATCATTTTTTTCTTTCTTCCCCATTTGAACACATTTTCTTCTATATTTCTTCCTCTGATATAAAATATTATTGATCATTTCAAGAAACCGTAGAGAATGGTCCACAAATAACTGTGTTTCAATTCTAAGAAATCTGAAGTTTTGTTAGCACCTAATCTTCTTATTTTGGTCCGTGTTCTCTTGATACAATCAATACATACATCAAAATCTGTAAAGTTCAGGAAATCCAAAATACCATCTAACACAAGTCATTCAACTCTAGTTTTTGAGATGTGACCTAAGCGTTTGTACCATAATTTTGCTGAATTTTCATTATTTAATTTGCGTTTAGTACCACGTGATTCCACATGCAGGGTTTCATTATGTGATGCAATGATATCTAGCAAATATAGGTTATCATATGCATATAATAAACCAGTACCAATAGCATTGGAATTTAATGAAAAACTAAACTGATTATTTCCAAATGAACAACAATATCCAAATCTGTCCAACAAAGAAATAGAAACCAAATTCCGTCTAAAAGACGGCACAACATAAGCATCTTTCAAATTCAAATAATGACCAGTTCCCAACAATAATCTAAAAGTGTCTATTACATCAACTTCCACCGATTTGCCATCAACCACATAGATGTAACTTTCACCATCATTTGTCTTTCGGTAGCTTAGGCATCCCTGCATAGAAAAACTTATGTGAGTAGTAGCACCAGAATCTAACCACTAAGTATTTCTAGGCACTGTAGCTAAATTAACCTCAGAATAGACCAAAGTAAGATTTGCACCTTTTTTTGCACGCCAAGCGTGATATTGGTACAGTTCTTCTTCACATGTCCAGTCTTGTTGCAAAAGAAACATGCCTCTTTATCCTCTTGCCGTTTCTTTTGTGTTGGACCCTTAGGAACAGCTTCATATTTCTTCTTTCTTTTCTTGTCCTTATCTTTAGAAGTTCTTGCCAAGTGAACGCTATTAGTTCTTTCTTGCTTCAACCTCTCTTTCTTTTGCACACAATATGAAATGAACTTATTTAGAGACAATTTCTCCTTCTGATAGTTATAACTAACCTTAAATTGACTTAACTGTGCAGGAAACGATATCAATACTGAATGTACAAGCAAGTCATTAGACAACTCGAGCTTTAGTGCCTTAAGTTTAGAAGCAATATGAGACATCTCCATGATGTACTTCCTTATATTTCCTTTGCCTTTGTACTTCATTGAAATCAAACTTTGCAAAAGCGTGCTTGTTTCAGCTTTATCGTTTTTTTGCAAAACGTCTTTCAATTTCAGCAAGGAAATCCTTAACATTAGTTACTTCTTCAGATATTGCGCCTCTAGAGGCTTCCGGAATGCCACGCTTAATGATCATTAGACTCGTGCGATTTAAGCGTTCTCACTTCTCAAAGTTCTTCTTTTCATGAGATGAACTTTCTTCCGTAAGATAAGTGTGTTGCTCAATTCGAAGCGCAAGATCTAGATTCATGCAGCCAAGAACAAATAACACGTTCTCCTTCCCATCCTTGAAGTTTGTCCAATTGAACATGAGAATAGAATTAATATTTGCAGATATTGTAGTAGTAGATGAACTAGCTGTATAGAGAAAATAAAATATTATGCTCATATTAATGCTGACATTCAATAATCAATAAATTCAAATAATAGTAAATCTCATCTCAAGATACTTAGCACATCATTAATATCAAGTTTTTGGACGGTAATATTGATTGAAAGTGGTACTCCTAGTGTAGCGATCAACATTGACAATAACTCATCTTAAATAATAAACCCATATTTGGATTGATTTATTATTTACATGGAAATCTTATAATTGTCACATGTTTACCACCACAAGTTGTATGTAATTCGGACAAATATTAACCTTTATTTGGGCCGGCTAATACCCACATAAATACTTATACACACGAATTCCTTATAATATTCTAAATTGATTAATTTCCACAAGAGATGTTGTTTTGGCAACATATTGCTTCAATCAATTCATTTTCAAATATTATATTCCCATTATACCAAAATTTGAAAAGTAGAAAGCTTAATTTTATTTATCTTGAAACTTTAAGGGGCTTAAAGGTTAATAGTTCAATACTTTATGGGTCAAAATTAATTAATTCATAACTTTTAGGGGTTAATAATTAATTATTGGAAAGTTTAGGAGTTAAAAATTAATTATTCGAAATTTAAGGGGTCAATCTAAACCAATTATGAACATTTAGGGGCTTAATTAAGATTCAGAACTTAAATGGACCTAAATTAATTAATTTTAGAATTTTGGGGACTGAATTATTAAAACTCATAACCTTAAGGTCCAATAAGAATTAACTTTAAACTTTCGGGACTGAAACTTAAAATTTAACCCTATTTTTAAATTGCAAGCAGGGGCCTAAAAATTACTAATTTGCAGCCGATGCCCCCGTCCCCACAACTTCCAAAAACTGAAAACCCTAAAAATTAATTCCCTTTCCTCTTCCTCAGGTTGGCATCGCGAAGAAACCGTAGTGACTGGGGGAGCCGCCGTACTTAGGCGACGGCCCCCTAGTGCCCCTTCGAGCAGCATTTTCACGTTGCTGTTACAGTAGCGACTGTGATGTCGCTACAAGCGGCATCGCACGCTGTTGCCAGCTGCCATTTTTTTAACTGAAATTTTATAAATAACAGATCCGCTAATCCTGAATCCGAATTTTTGAAGAAAATCTTTAATTATATCAAAATCCTTATAATAACATGTTGATTTTCATTATAACATGCTTGATTCTATAAAATAACATGAAGATCAAATAACCCAAAAATTCAGAATTTAAAAACTTCAATTTCTCAAGAATTCAAGTATGGAGTGACTCTGATACCACTTGATAGAAAACAGAAAATGGATTATAGATTCAAATAATCTATCAAACATATCTTTCAAACCCTTTTCACATATAAACCCTAAATACATACTCCATGTTGAAATTAGAGAAAAGAATCAAGCATAAACATACCTTGATCTATATGTGTCTAATTCTTTACTTGAATGAGTTATGATCTTCCAATTGATTCGTGGCATTCTCTTGATTTTTCTCTCTGTTGATGGAGATGCAGAGAAGATGAAAAACCACTATCAAATTGGGGACCATGACCCCTTAATAATAATAATTGAATAGTTATTATCTTTAAGTTGCTTCAAATTGGCCTCTCATCAATTTAAAACATCATTCCGGTTTCTACACTATATTTCCATGAAACCTAATACTCATTAGTCAAAATTAACTTTAATGTATCACTTTAATTGACTAATATTTAAACAATAACACCACATATTTTAATATATTACATGTATGGCCCCATATATGTTGGAATTTTTCAACAAAAATCCCTTGGAAAATAATACCTTTTGTATCTTTTTGAGGCTTTCACATATATTCCAGCCTTGAGCAACATGTTGTCTTCTTCCTTTTTCTTATTGGCAGCCTCAATATTTTCTTGGGTGTTCATATCACAAAAAATTTAAGATTAGTTTTTAGAGAAAGAAATAGAGAAAATTGGATCAAATGGGGATGAAAGAGAAAAATAATAATGAGAATATCCTTCACTTAACTGAGAGATTGGATGCAAATTAATGAAAATGACATTTTGCACAATTAAATGTGTAATTAAGGATGTTATGTGTTAATTACTCTTATCTTTATATTTTAAAAGCTTAGACAATTTATTAATTTAAACAATATATTTCCAAAGCTTGATCCCAGTTCAATAACTTGGTAACTCTTCATTCTTACTATTTGAATTGGACCTTGATCTCGGCTTGATTATAGTTACTTATAGTGGTTGACAGCAAACTTTTGTAGGACCACAAATATTACCCGAACACTTGAACGATGTTAGTTTGCAAAGACAGTAAAAAACCTAACTCCACGAATTTGAAACAGCTCTCATATGCTAAACTTTAAACGAAGACGGCAAATAATTGGAGTCTCCAGTGTGGTGGGTTCAACCATCGGCCATTGCTTTAGAAAAGAGCTACGAGAGCTGGTAATGCAGGATAGCTAGAGGAGAAAAAATAGAAGAATCTACGAAAACATACATAATTTTCGACTTGAATGTTGAATTTTTGTTCGTGAGTATAATCCAAAAGCGTTTTTCAATTCTACATAATTTTTCCGAAGGAAAATTGTCGAACTTTCTTGGTTAAATTCCATCGTTTAGAGGTCCGTTTTAACATTTTTATGTTTTTAGATAGTTCAAGGATATTTTTATTTTTTGCAGTTTTTTTAGTTTAAATTGGATTTGTTTTGTTAGTTTTCTAGTTTAGTCGAATTTATCTATAGAAATAGAATCTCATTTGAATTAGTATTTGTTTTGAGATCTTAAATACTTGTTTAGAATTTGTAAATTAGATATTTGGAGTGGACGCCGTAGAAATTGCAGTACCCTGATATTTGTTGCTATTTGAAAAGAAAGATAACAAAGTTCTTCATTTCTTGGAAGAATGTCGATCTTCCTCCATATTAAATCTAAGAGCAAAAATATCAAAATAATTCAATATCCTATAAATTCCTATCATTACATTATAGGTTAAATTGCTATTGGAATAATTCCCAAACTAATATTTCCTAAATAAATTCGTAAATCCTAAAGCAACTTAGCAAATAGCAAGTCTGCAGTCTACCTTATTCGTTAATCAAATCAAACGGATATACCAAATGCAAATTACATAGCATTTTAGGCTAAAGCAGTAGCAACTACCAAGTCTAATTTTTATCAAACAAATTTTCCATTTTAACAACTAGCAGCAAGCAGTCCTTCAAATTCAAATTATTCAATGGAGTATAAATTGTGTAATGTGGCCTAATTTATGTGATGTGAACAGGTTACAAGTGTAAATAATATAAGTTAAGTATCTAATATAACCAAACATACCTCAGTGGACAGTGGCTAACTGCAAATGAAGGCCTTGAAGTTGTAAAGCACAACTGCAGGTAGCAGGCCAGTCCGCACAGGTGCACACTACACACACAAGGGCCGAATGGCCCGAATCGATTCACAAAGAGTTTGAACAATGAGCCCCAGAGAAGAAATTGAACAGTGAGAAAGAGGAGAACAGTGAGCTGCAGGGCCAAAGAAATTGAACAGTGAGAATCGATTATGACTTATTGGAATAAATTGAAGAATGAAAATACGAACGATGAACCGTGAACAGAAGAACCAGGTTCGGCTGATAGATGGCCGGACTTCGGTGGACTGTGGACGATGGACGGCGTCGGCGGGGGTTTGGCAGTTTGGGAAGTTTCGAATTGGAAGAAATTCTCGACTGAAAATGCAAACAACCAACGGGGTAAATGATTTGGGATTTGGGAATTGGGTTTCATTTTATATAAATTGGGTTTTCAATTTTCAATTGGGCCTTGATAGTGGGCTACTAGTCATGATTTGTGGAAAAAATGGGCTAAAACCAATTTTTTTTAATGCACTTGGGCTTGCCCACGGCTTGACCAACAGCCCAGTGTAGCTCACTACTGGATCCACCCCTGATCAAGATATACAAGTAGCTTAATTCATGCAGAAAATGTTATTTGTGCCCCTAGTTTTGCCGTTTGGCTGAGTGTGGTAGGGGTAAGAATGGCATTGCACAAGTAAAATGGAGGGTATATATGTCATTGAGTTCCAACATATACCTTGTTTGAACACATGTAAATCGAAAGTTTAAATTAGCCAATTAGTTTAAACCCGAAATTAAATCAATTAAAAGCAACAAAACACTTATTAATTATTTCTAATTAAGATAATTAATTCCTATTTTTAAAAGAGCATATAAATCAAAAGCAATAAATAAAGAACATCAAATATGATTTGATTTACAGAGCCTCTGAGCAAACTTGTTAGTCCAATCCA